>CM076575.1:635331275-635452784 GCA_034641835.2 Pinus albicaulis
CTACATTTACTGCTGTGCTGGTTACTGCAGCGCAATGTGAGGGAGGTGCAGATATTTGGGGATTCTCTTAATACAATCAAGTGGGCTAATGGATCACATCATTGCAGAAATTTTCTTTTACTTCCTTTGCTGTCTGAAATTATTCGTCTTAAACGTATTTTTTCCGATCTAACTTTATCTCACATCTACAGGGAAAGAAATGCAGAAGCAGACAACCTTTCTAAAAAAGGCATTGAGCAGGTTTTGGACCAATGGTCAGTAGAGGAAGTAGCTGAAGGGAGAACAAGGAGACTCCCTCCCCCTGTTTTTGATTAGTCGGTGAGCTGCCAACAGCTCGTTTTTCTTTTTACTGTTTATTTAATGTTCATACTTTCCAGTTTAAAGTCCAGTTTGTATATGTTTTAAAAAAAAACAAAAAAAGCAACTTGTGAAAAATCATTAGAAGGTAAAACTGTAAAATCTTCAGTGCTGTTTTCCCTTTGTCGGAGGCCTGAGATGATGTATTTTTGTTTAAAAACAACACTTTCAGCCAGCACAGTTTTTACTAGCTGGTTTGTGGACAGTTTGTGGAGGTGAGAAATCCTGTTTCGGTGTTTTTCCTTAATGGAAGCCGGGGGTTGCTTACTCCAGATTTTTGGTTTTTTGTTGTTCTCAGTCTTTTTTGGACAGAGTTGTTGGGTGGTTCTTGTTTTGAAAAAAACAAACAATCACACAGCAATGTAGTTTTATTTCCCTGGAAAAGGGAAAGGAATGCAAGGCATATGCTATGTAACCCTCTTTTTAATAGAAGGTTCGATTTTTTTCTGTGGAAAAAAAAATGTAAGTCTATCAAATATTATTATATTAATATTAGCTCTAACGATGTAGGAATATCATATTACTCATAGCATCGTATAAAAATATATGTTTATAACATCTAGCATAAGGAAATAGGTTAACCACCCAAGAGCCGAAAGCATCTGGCATGAATAAAAGTCTGCCCCTTATGGACTACCAACAAGTCATTCTAAGTGGTGTGATTTTCCTTGAATAATAGTGATGAGTCAACTTGCATTCACATATAATAATAGCTATCCCCGATGCTACTTTGACAACTAAATTATAATAGATTTTCAATATTAAAAAAACACTCAATATCAATTAAAAATAACTATTATACTAAAAAAATTAACAAACTTGCATCAAATTTATACTTTATACTCTAGTTTATTAAAAAAAAGGCCAACATTAACCAGAAATTCAAAAAAAATGCATGAACTTTTGATATTTTGTAATACAATAAAAGGAAGAGGATATAGCTGAAGATAATATACCGACTTCTGGCATATGTATTGAAACCTTGCAGCATGAAGTAAACAATAATATGAAACACCAATCCCCATCAAATCTATATCTCTCCCTTCATAAAAATAACATTGGCTATATCATTTAAACTATAAATATCAATAAAATGATCACGGGTGTACGTTTAAATACCTCTCAGATTTAATTAAGGCTAAATAGGTCTCACAAAATGTCAGATAAAAAAAAAAATACTACAGTTGTCCTCAAATAAACAATAAACATTAAATAAATATCCAAAATAACTAAAATAATATAAAGAATAAATAATATAAAACTATTAAACTGCTGCTTCTGCTATTTTGCATTATTGCCAAAGCCTTGACATCGGAGGCAACCTTTGGGTTTTAAATGTTGTAATCACGGAAAGGTCTATGTTATTTATAAATTATATGGGAAAAATATTTTAAAATGAGAAGATAAAAAATACCATATAGGAGAAAAACCTACCCATATAAACCAAAAACTTAATTTTTTTTATTGCAAAGGTTTTTTTGAAGATAAAGAATTAATATAAAATAATTATAAAATTATAAAAATTATATTAATGGAAGTTAGTATTATTATAATAGGGAAGGATTGTATATATTTAGTCATATTTTCTTTAATTATAAGATTATTATGATTAGCAATATTTTAATTAATTTGTATGGATTTATATTAAAAGAAAACATTAGTTTAGAGGTAAAGGTCAAGCTTGACGTGTCTTTAAAAATTGAGAAAGTGAAATTTATTATTCATCTAATAAACATTTTGTATATGGACCAGGAGATAACAAAGGAAAAAAAATAAATTACTTTAAATTTTGATATAGAAAAAATAAAATTAAAAAATAAAATGGATAGAAAATAATTTTGAATATCATTTCTCCTTAATTTACAAAGTTGATTTAACCTCTTAGAGAATAATAAAATTGATTTTTTTTGTCCGAAAATGCACTACACACATGCTCAATGAAATTATCACTATCCCTTGAAAGAAAAAAGTCCATCTTAAAAATGTTGATAAATGACAATTTATATTCCTTGATTGTGAGTGCTATAGCTTAAAAAAATAGATAAATGACAATTTATACCTTGATTTTGAGTGTTATAGCTTTAAAAAATAAATAAATGACAATTTATACCTTGATATATATATATATATATATATATATATATATATATATATATATATATATATATATATATATATATATATATATATCACCAATTTCTTTTGATTTTCATATTAAATTCGACATGGCGTATAGAAAGATGTTGGAATTGCCTTATCTTACTAGGAAGGTATGGAGTAAGATAACTAAAAATTCCATCATTTAAGAAAAAAAAGAAAAGGAAATGGTTTTCGACAAGAAAGATTAGATGGATAACCTAACAAAAAAAATAGGTAGGGAATATATTAACATGTAATATTAAATTTGGAATTATATTTTTACAATATAAAATTTTAAAATCAATTATGTTTATTATATTGAAATTATTTAGGGATAAAGATTGTTTGAAAATAAGGAAATGGATAGGATTAAGAGTCTATTTAATCTAAAAAAATGGCTTTATGAGAGTCAACATTTTATAGGAACTAGCATGGTATTGCTTTCTTTGAATCTCGTCCCAACAAAAATGAATTTTTATATGTGCTCTCCACATTAATTCCTCATTAAGTTTTGAAAATAAATTTCATTACCTTATCCTAACCACTTAATTTATTTGTGTATTTCAATTTTATTATGTTTTTATTTACTATATAATGTTTATGTTTAAAGAATAGTCATGTAACTAATTTATTTTATATATATTTCTAATTTAATTTAAACGTCTCTTTTAACATATTCCATATGCATTTAGTTTAATATACAATATTATTAAGAAACATAAATGCAAAAGATACTTTCCTTTAACTATGTCAACATGATTTCGAATGAAATTCATTTTATTATATATTAAGAACTTTTTTTTTTATAAATGATCCAGTGGATCAGTATAATTCTCAAAATTCAAAGTGTTTGAATGTGCTCGAAATCGACATCAAAACAAATATCTCGTCACCTTGAATCCAATGCAATTCGTTTCACTCAAAACTGATATCGTATGATCCCGATGTCACATCTTGACTATTTTCTCAAATAACTAAAATTTTAAAAGCTAAGTTGCAGGTATGCCCAATTAGCAGTTTGTATGATGACTCGGCATATGAATATGAAAAGTGACTGTAAATTTTGGGGCCATTTGTTGTTTTACAAGTTTCACATTTAGGTTGGTCGATTTGTGGTTGTTTTTTATTGGTTAAGGATCAACCAATGGGGGAGAGCCACTTGGGCCAATTACTAGCTTCCACGTGGCCTCTTGTTGGTATATTAAAGTTTTGTATGGCCGAAAGGGCCTCTAGATCTTCGAGGTGGCAACACAATGCTCTACCACTGCACCACTGATGATTCTTATTTACCATAGTTGATGGTTTCTATTTTAAGTTTCATGTGTTTCACATTAGGGGTCAGGGTTGGGTTTAATCCCTGGCCCTCGGTCCACCCCAACACATGAGACCGCACGTCACATAAGCTAGGGGCGTGAGATTAACCACAGACCCAAACCACATACCACACCATATTTCAATGGGATTTGAGTTATGACTTGGCGTAATTTTGAATTAAACTCGCTGGAACCGGCCCCAAACCACTGGATAATATAGCCACACCACGTATCAAAAAACATAACTTCAATAGGATGACATTCCATTAACCCGATGGTTACAAGAATTACCACAAAACATGCAACCGGTAATGGAGGTTGGTTTAAAGTTATGGGATGTTGTTTAAACCTTACCTCTAGTCAAACCACAGTTCAATCCAAGCTTGGGATAAAGTTATTTTGGCACAAAATTGGAAAACCCAACTAAAGTTTTGTGACAAAACCATAGTCACAACCTGGATTAAAAAGGGATTTTTGAATGGTCGGAGATCTATGACGGAGTTAGCACCACATGTATCAATCTATAGTAACCGCGTTTTTTAACCAATCAACAATTTGCACCCGTACCGACGTGAATCTCGCTAGTACAACATGAAATTTCCACTCCACAATGCCAAAAATTACGGAAAATGTAGGATATATAATAGGTTGGTGTTAAATGTAAGACATTTAGCAAGAAAATTGTTTTGGAGCATAACTGAGACATTTTTTGACCTTTTTGAGTGTATACAGAGCCTAGCTAGGGGTTTTTTGTTGTTACGGAGCCATTGGAGACATTATTTTTTCATTTTGAGCAATGAAAATTGATGTAAACAAATATTTTTGAGCATAATGAAAGAGACCCAATATTGGAAGATGGACTAAGAGATGTGGCCCAGGAGGGGTGAACTTCTTCATCATGTAGGAATTTACAGGGTAAGTTCCATAGTTGAAATACCAAAGGTCACCACTCACAAACAAATCAAAAATCAATACAGCAATATTTGACATGGTTAAAACCTTTGAAGAGGGAAACAATCCACGACCTGAGCCAACACAGTCACTTCAGGAAATTTATTAATATAAAGAAAGAAAATTTACATAAGACTATCTCATAAACGATTATCGGAAAAATGACCATCCATGCTATTTAAATAGAGATCATAGACCAATCGGGTGTTAAGCCATGGATCAAGTGCCAATAATACTGATGATAGAGTGAACTGTCGAATCACTATATATCGTGATCGTCAGATTATAAGTTACAAATGTACATAGTAAAGAAACATATTTTACCTAACTCTACACTAGACCAAGTTAACTATTTCCCATGTGTTGGAATATATTAACATCCCCCCTTAAGAACAACTTGGGATAGGATTGAAGGATTTACAAAGGAGACACAATAGTAGACTATTTCCTATGTTTTGGAAGATCCTAACATCCCCCCTTAAAAAAAACTTGGGATAGGATTGAATGATTTACAAAGGTGACACAATAGGAGAAGGAAAGAGGAATTATAGCCTATCCCCCCTTCATGATAACTTTCATGAACTCCAAGCATAGATCAAATTTTGGTAAAATTCGCTTATGTGAGAGCCTTTGTAAAGATATCGACAACTTGATCATTGGTTGAACGATACTACACTTCGAGAACATGATCATGAATGAGATTTTTGATAAAGTGTATGTGAAGCTAAATGTGTTTCATACATTGATGCTGAACTGTATCCTCGCATAGGTGAATGGCACTATGATTATCACACCAAATTATAGTTGGATGCTACTGATGAAGACGAAAATCGATACCACGATACTCTACTTCTTCCAAAGAAAGAGAGATGGAACTTTTTTTCTTACAAGATCATGTAATAGGTCCTAAACTAAGAGTGAATACATAACCTGTAGTAGAATTTTGATCATAAAGGTCACCAACCCAATAAGAATCAGTGAAACCCATCAACAATGGATATGCTCCTCCACTGTAATGAATCCCTAACTGAATTGTTCCTCGAATATATTGAAGTATTCTTTTAGCTGCTTTCCAGTGACTTCCATGAGAGTGGTGAGTAAACTGAGCAAGAATACCAATGGAAAAGGAAAGGTCAGGATAGGTATGGGTGAGATACATAAGTTTACCAAAAATTGATGGTATAAGGTAGCATGAAGTTCAGGGGTAGTATAAGTGACAAAAATATTGACTCCAAACTGAAAGGGAGAAGGGGTTGGCTTAGATTTTTCCATGTGAAAGTGACATAGAAGATCACAGGCATACTTGGACTGAGAAAGGGTAATACCTTCTCTAGATTTCAAGACTTGAAGACCAACGAAATAATGCAAGTTTCCTAAGTCTGTCATTTCAAACTTATTTTTGAGGCTAGACCTCACATGGTTTATATGGTGGGGATCACTAATAGTAAGGATAATATCATCAATGTAAAGAACAAGGATGATGAAGGACTTACCCACTTTCTTGGTGTAGACAGTGTTGTTAGAATGACACCTAGAAAATCCATTATATAAGAGAAAGCTATCCATTTTGGAATATGAAGCCCGAGGAGCTTGCTTGAGACCGACTTATTAAGGAGACAAACAAGGCTAGAGTTGTTTTGGATAAATCTAGGTGGTTGTTCCATGTATATTTCTTTGTGAAAATCTCCATTTAAGAAGGCATATTTAACATCCATCTGATGGAATTCCCATTTAAAGGAGGAAGCAAGGGAAAGAACAAGGTATATATAATTCATTTTGGTGACAGGGGAGAAGGTTTCAATATAATCAATGGCTTCAACTTGTGAAAATACTTTAGCAACAAGAAAACCTTTATGTTTATTCACTTTTCCATCTCGTCCAAACTTTTTTTTTTAAACCTATTTTCATTTCACACATTTTCTTCCCTTTGGAATAGGAACAAGATCCCAAGTATCGTTTCCCAATAAGGAATGATATTACTCTTTCATAGCTTCATCCCAATCTAGATGACCTAAAGCTTCTTCAAAGATGTCTGGAGCAGGATTTTTTGGAACTTGAGCCAATAAGGAAGAGGATATTTCGAATTGAGAATGCGTATGACGTTGATCTCGAGGGTTACCTGCAAGAGAAGCTACTACATCCCGAGTAGAGGGGACCAATATTGAAAGTTGTGGAGCTGAAGGATTATCTTGAGGAGTTGGAGGAGGATTGTCATCCTCATTGTCATCATCTAAATTAGAAGGAATGTTGTCAAAAATAGAAGAGATAGAGAGAGGTGGCACATATGTCGAATCAGGGTCGCAGGCCAAAGGTGGTGCAACCATCGAACTAGGCTTGTAGGCTAATATATTTTCATCAAATTTTACATCTCTTATAATGATTAAATTTTTTGATCTCGGTTGAATAATTATATATCCTTTGACATCTTTAGAATATCCAAAAAAAATGCATTTTTCACTCTTAGGATCTAAGGCTTTATGTTTTGCATCTTGAATATGGGCCCAAGCTTCACTTCCAAAAACACGAAAGTGACTTACATCTGGTTTGATTGGGTTCCAAGCTTCTTCTGGAGTTACATTCCTTAAAACCTTAGTAGGAGTGTGATCTACTACGTAATTTTCACAGTTAATTTCTTCTACCCAAAAATTAAGAGAAAGTCCTTTCGATTGAAGAATACAATTAGCCATTTATTTTAGAGTGTGATTCTTCCTTTTAGCTACACCATCTTGTTCTGGAGTATATGGAACAATATGTTGCAATTGAATGTCACGCTTAGTGCTAAAGTGGATAAATTTGTAGTTAAAATATTCTCTTCCATTGTTAGATCTTAACGTAAGAATGTGATGTCTAGATTGTTTCTCAACAAATGCCTTGAAGGCCAAGAACATCTTAAAAAATTCACTCTTGAGTTTTAAAAAGTATACCCAAGTGCATCATGAAAAAAACCATCAATGAAAGTTAAGAATTATTTGCAGTCAGAGAATGAAACAACAGGAAGTGGGCCGCATAAATCATTATGCACAAGCTACAAAGGGGTTGAAGTGTGCCAAGAGGCACACTTTGCAAAAATATCTCGATGATGTTTTCTAAGTACACATCCAAAACAAACACCATCTTAGCAGGATACCATTGGAAGACCTGTCACCATATTTTATTTACATAGATTTTGAAGAGAGCGATAGTTTAAGTGACCAAATAACTCATGCCAAAGTTTTCTCACCTCATCATTATGAGAAAAAAAAAGAAAGGGAAGACATGATGATGCAAAAGTTTTTAAATTTATACAACCTTATGGAATCATCAACAATGCCAATATCTAAAATATGTTTGGGATATTTGAGGTCCTTAATTACAACATCATGAGGTGAGAATTCTATTGTTTTCCATTCACCTGAATGAGTTATCTGAGAAATAGATAGAAGGTTCAGGACAAGGTAGGAGCACACAATACATCATTAAGCAGACCATTATCTAGATGAATGGTTCTATACCCTACAACAATAAGAGATATATCATCACCAACATAAATATTTTTGGTGTTACAATCATTTAAAGAAGAAAACATGAATTTATTTTTGGCCATGCTATAATAGGCTCCATAATCAATGAGCCACTCATGAGAATTAGAAGAAGAAGATATATTCAAATCATAACCATATCTTGATGATTGACAACCACAGAATAAAGTTCCATTCATGAAGATGAAGTTGAAGATTTCTCCAAATTAATGTTGTGCTTCTTTATTTTTTCTTCCAAGGCTTCTATTTTCTTAAAACATTTTGACTCTATGTGATCGTCACGATTACAAAAGTTGCAATGTCTATCTATCTTCTTCCCTTTGTTTTTATTTGCCTTATCAGTTTGTTGAGTTTCTTTTTCAGTTTGTAGCTGAAATTGCTTAAGACCCTTGTTTTGTTTAAGACCATTATTTTTAGAATGCTACTTCTTAGGATTATTTTGGTATGGTTGTTGTTCGGCTGCTAAGGCTTTCTTAGAAGAGTTTCCAGTATTAATAAGACCAAGGTGTAAGATTTTTTCTTGTTCTCTTATCAAATAATCGCAAAAGGCATCTAAAGAGGGGGCTTGTAGGTTTTTCCTTGAGAAATAAGGTATCCTCTAGTGTAATGGAAGGTCAAAACAAATACAAAGTATTATGGGTCAAGCTTAGTAAGATGGAAGAAATAAGGCTACCATCTTCCTTTTAGACCTTACAACCTTCTAAAAGAAGTCTAAGGGTCTTTAATTTGGACAGAAAGTGTTCAATAGAGGATAAATTTTTGGGGCCCAAAGTAAGCAACTCATTTTCAAGCTAGTGGGCTTTGATTTCATTTTTAGTGCAAGAAACCATATTTAACTTTTTTCTTGCTTCATCAGGGGAGTCAATGTCTTGGATATGAAAACCAAGATCTTCAGAAATGGACATTCATATCAACCCTCTTGCTTGATCTTGTTTATTTTCCCATTTAGTAGGTTTATCTCCATCGGTAGGTTTAGTTTCTTGTCTTTTGGCTATTCTATAAAGCCCTTTACTTCTAAGTAAGTCTACCATGTAGGATATCCATTTGAAATAATTGGTGCTTTTAAGAATAACCGGGCATGCGCTTTCCATTTCTTTTAAACTGAAGATGAAAGGGCTCAAACCAATTGCTCCAATGGCAATATCTGGAAAAATTAGGATGGTTAAACAAAACGGCTCTAAAAACATCTTCCGGGTGAAGAAGTTATGCCTTTTTGAGAAAAAGGTGTAGTAGATGCTGAATAGTTATGTGAGAGGTTGAAAGATGATGATGAAGATGTACTTAAAAAAAAAAATCCCCCCATTTTCTAAACTTAACACAATAAGCTCACTTTAAAGGAGAACTGTTTTATGTGACCCTCTTTTATAAATAAGTGAGAGTCATTTTTATAATGTTACTTCTACATGTGCTTTTTAAATAAAAAACCCCTTTTTTTAAAATCAACAACTTGCCAAAATGGTTTTTTTAAGAAAAAGTAACTTACCAAATTTTTTTTTTTAGAAAAATAAACTTGCCAAAGAGACTTGAACTGAAGACCTATATTCTCATAAAGTAACTTTACACCAAGTGAGATAGTAAAAGGATTTTGTAATTGTTTGAAAAGAGGAATTTTTTTATTTTTATTTATTTATTTATTTATTTTATTTTTTTTAATCTTTGATGTGCGTAATTTTTCCTGCAAAAAAAACAAAAAATTTCTGCAGAAAAAGAAAAATACAAGCCTTATGGTGGAACGTTAGATTTCCAGATACTATTACCAGAAACTATATTTTTTTCCAATATTTTTGGTTTCCCGAGATTGCACAAAGACGCGGGGAAAGAGCATACATAGCAGAAAAATATCATCTTCCTCTTTCTAATTTTTGAATAACACACACAGTGTAGAGAAATGAGTATACAATGAGAATATTGTATAGATATAGCAATAGAAAAACCTATAAACCGAAATAAAAAGAGGGAACCAAAATAAATAGAAGGATTAATAAATATATTTGCAAAAAAGATAGTTTATACCTCCAGATCCAAAATGACATTACTTGCGAAACCCGAAACATTTTCGCATGAAACGAAAGGTGTTCCTGACTGTAACAGATGCTCCTAAAACAACAAAGAACTTATCTCAGCCTGAAAGTCATAAAAAATTGTATATCTAGAAAACGACAGTCACATGTAGTCAAAATGTCTTCGGATTTTGACAAACATCAGATGCATCCCTCAAAATGTCTCTGATACCATGTAGGAATTTACATGGTAAGTTGCTTAGATCGAACACTAAATTTCATCGCTCAAAAACATATCACAAATCAGTACACCAGTATTTGACATGGTTAAAACCCTTGAAGAGGGAAATAGTCCATGAACTGAACTAATGTGACCACTTCAGGAAATTTATTAATATAAAGAAACAAAATTTACATAATTGTCTCTCATAAACAGTTACCAGAAAAATGACCCTTCATGCTCTTTAAATGGAGATCATGGACCAATCGGGTGTAATGACACAGATAAGGTGTCAGTAATATTGAGGAGAGAGTGAACAGTCAGATCACAACATATCATGACCTTCGGATTATAAGTTAGAAACGTACATAATAAAGAAATAAACTTCACCTAACTTTATGATATGCCAAGTTATACTTAAATATTTCCTATGTGTTCAAATATCCTAACATCCCCCCTTAAGAACAACTTGGGATATGATTGAAGAATTTATGAAGGTGACACAATAGGAGACTATTTCCCATGTATCGGAATATCCTAACACATAAATTTTTTTCTTTTGATTTTGTTATCATATTATTTTATCTGTTATTTTCGGTGAAAAAATAGTTTAAAACTTAATTTATGTGTTATGGAAGCTTTTCTAATTGCATAAAAAACATAAAATTTCACTTGCAAATTTCATCAAAAACCTTCAAGTTTTCATATTCATATCACGTTCGTATAATATCTTTGTTTCTTTTATTGTATTGAGGGTTTAATTATGTTGCAATTTTTTTCTGATGCTTACAAGGTTGAATCTCAAAATAGGAGAAAGAAAATGTGTGGGAGTAAGTCCTTAATCTATTTCAAGGAGAGGATATTTGTCACAATCTCCACCACAAGCTTCACCTCAAGTTTCACCAAAGGCCTCACTAGTCATGGCACATGAAGAAGAGCCTAAAAATATGACTAAGGATGAGAAGGCTTTTAGGAAATCATTGTTTGACATGACCGAGGTGGTGAAATTTCTCTGTGAGGAAAGGAATTCAAGGTTGAAAGGTGAGAGCTCCAACCCTCCAAAGGGAAAATTGAGGAAATGGAGACAAACCTCCAAAAGGGAATGAAGGGAATGGTGGTAATATACCTCTATCTACACCTTTCTCCTCGCATCCATATTCACCATCATCTTCTTCTACATCAACCCCTTTACAAACACCTTCACATTCTCCAAAGAGACATGGTAAAAATTCATGTTTGAAAATTGACATAAAGTTTGAGTTTCATATGTATAATGGAGAGGTAAATGCTAAGAAATTAGATGATTTGATTCGTCAGCTTTAAGTGTATTACAGGATACAGAGGATAAAATATGATGAGACCATGATTCACCTTGCTTCATTAAGGTTGGAAAGTGCAAAAGTCATTTGCTGGGAATCCGAAACTCAAGAGGGTATGAAGGAACATAGTAATGTTTTATCCTCTTGCAATGATTTAGAAAGATAATTTTATCCTTCAGCATACATGCAGAAATTTATCGTAGATTGGAAAAACTTTAGGTAATTAAAGGGTAAAGTTATGCAAAGTTATACCCACGAGTTTTGAAGGAGACAATTGATTTTGGGTGTAGATTTATCCTCTGTAGACACTTTAATCAAATACGTTGGAGGTTTACGTAGCTACTTGAGACACACAATTCTCATGTTTAACCCTGCAAATTTAGATGTCGTTTGTGTACATGCAACACAACTAGAAGTAAAAGGGAAGAATGTTTCTGAAGAAACTAGTGAGAACTCAATTGAGCTTGGAGACAAAGGAAGGGGTAAGTTCAAGGGAAAAGGAAAGGATAATTATTCCATAAATAAGGAGAAATAAAAACTCACATGTAAAAAATTGTTCCAAAGAAGGTCGTGATGAAGACCCAGTTTGGAAACTTCATCTTGAGATGAGACCCAAAAAATTTAATAACAAGGAGAAAGAAAAGGTTGATGTAACTATACAAAAAGACTTAGGTTTTGATTCTAGGGTTGAAACAAAGATAATAAACATGGTATTAAAGGTATGGACATTGAAGGTAATGGTTCTTAAAATAGTCTCAATGAAACTCAATATGAAAAAGCAAGAAACGAGGTTTTCCACATTAGAGTTATTTCAAAACATACCTAGATACTTTGTTTTATAGTGGATCAAAAGAAAACCTTATTTCAAGAGACATTGTCAAGAAACTAAATTTGCAAACCATTCCTCATCCTAGACCTTATCCTTTAGTTTGGTTATGTGATAATGCAAAATTTCAAGTGACAAGGAAATGCATACTTAGATTTTCCATCTCTACATACTCCTTGATGAGGTACAACTTGATGTAGTTTCGCTTGAAATTTGTGGTATTATTTTGGGTAGCCCATATTTATATGATAGTAGAGCCATTTTTATTTGCCATGAGAACAAATAACATTTTTTTTAAATGGGATTGAGTACGTTGTTATAGAACATAGGAATAAATTGATTTTATATCTTGTAAATGCTAGACAAGTGAAGAGGCTTGTAAATGCTAGTCAGGATTTTTCCTTGTTAATGTTAAAAAACAAAGATGTTGAGGAATCTAAAGCACTTCAAGGATATGAATCAAGTTTCAAATATTATTTCAATGAGGTTGCTAATCCAGGTTGATCAAAATTTTTGGTAGTCTAACATGTTTCCTCCCAAAAGAGGAAAACAATATGAAGCGCAATTGCAACATGATGCATCATTGATGAACATTGGTATGAAAAACATGTCAGTGTTAAAGAATGCAGGGACGTAAAGTAGATGAAAAATCTATTTGAAAAGGAGTAAATTGGTTCTAAGACATCTTCTTGTGGGTTTCATAATGTTTTGGCTTTGAAGCAGGATGGTGCATGGCGATAGCGATCACATTTGGTAAATAATCAAGCCAAGTGCAAGGTTAGATGAGCTAAGCATCGTTATGGTGACAATTTCAAGGTGAAGTGAACTGGAAAATGAATATGTATCATTTCATTGAAGATCGAGGAGGGAATGTTCAAATTCCTTCAATGGAAGTTTTATGTTCTAAATATCTTGAAAAATCTCCAACAATATATCATCTTTGACAGAAAAATAAGGAGTTCAAAACAATGAGATGTGAAGTACCTTGATGAGGAGCTCAAAGGAGAAAATCCAAGAAAATATAAATGAATTAAGATTAGCAGTGTGAGGGAATTATACCCTCATTTTTTTTTTGACTGAAAATGAGATTTTGGATGTCGAAAAGCTTCCAGTGGGGAGGAATGATCCAGTGGATCAGTAAAATGCTCAAAATTCAAAGTCTTCAAAAGTGCTCGAAATTATTGTAAAATAGCATATATTGTTTCCCAAACATCCCATGGAGTTTGTTTCACTCAAAATTGATATCGTATGCTCTCGATATCACGTTTTGGTCTTTTTATTAAACAACTAAAATTTTAAAAATTGAGTTGTAAGAATGCCCAATCAATAGTCCATACAGTGACTAGGAATATGAATGGGAAAAGGGACTATGAATTTTCGGGCCATTGGTTTTTTGACAAGTGTCACATTCAGGTTGCTCGAGTTGTGGTGCGCTTTTCTTTTGTTGATTGGCCAACGCGTTAGAACCACGTAGGCCAATTTTTGGCTGCCACATGGCCTCGTATTGGTATATTAAAATTTTGTATTTTCGTTAGAGCCTCTAGGGGGAATCGAACCACATACCTCCGGGGTGGCAGCATGGTGCTCCACCATTATGCCACAGATGATTCTTATTTACCATATTTAATGGCTTATTTTTGAAGTTTCATGGGTTGTACATTGGGGGTAGCGGTCGGGGTTAAACCCTGGGCCCTGGTCCACCCCAATCCATGAGACTACAGGTCACAATAGGTAGGGACACGGGGTTAACCCTGGCCCCACACCACATTCCACACCACAGTTCAATAGGAGTTGAGTTATGACTTGGAATAGTTTTGAATTAAACTAGTGAGAACTGGCCCCAAACCACAAGATAATATAACCATACAATGTACAAACAAACATAACAATAGTCTGATGATAGTCAATCAACCCAGCGGTTACCAGAGTTACCACATCACATGAAAACCGTGAAGGAGCTTGGTTTAAATTTATGGCACGATGTTTAAACCTTACCGCCATAGACCCATGGTTCAATCCGACCTCGGGATAATGCTCTTTTAGTGCACAATTGGAAAATACAACAATAGTTCCGTCACAACATGGGTCAGCAGTTGGTGGGATTTTTGAATGGTCTGAGACCTACAACATATTTTGGCCCACGTGGACCGATCTGGAGTCATTGCATTTTTTAACCAATAAAAAATTTTCACTCAAATTGGCGGGAATCTCACTTGTGTGAGGGGAAATTGTCACTCCATGACACTAAAAATTGCAAAAAATGTAGGATAGATAACTAGTGGGTGCGAGATGTAAGACAATTAGTAGGAATTTTTTTTTAGAGCATAAATCAGTCATTTTTTGACCTTATCGAGAGAATGAAAAGCCCATATAGGGGTTTTTCACTATTCTAGAGCCATTGGAAACAATATTTTACATTTTGAGCACTGTAAATTGATGTAAATTTTATCATAATGAAAGAGGCCCAACATTGGAAGTTGGACTAGGATATGTAGCCCAAGACGGGTGATCTCCTTCATCATTTTTTCTCTTGTGTTTCTATTATGTCATTATTGTCTATATTATTTTCTTCAAAACCGTGTTTAAAAAATAATTTATGTGCTATGGAAACTTGTCTAATTGCATAAAAAACATAAAATTTCACTTATAAATTTCATCAAAAACCTTCAAGTTTTCATATATAGATCAGGTTGCTATCATAGCTTTGGTTTTTTGGTTGTATTGAGGGTTTAATTTTGTTGCAATTTTTTTCTAATGCTTACAAGGTTTAAGCTCAAAACAGGAGAAGGAAAATGTGTGGCAAGAAGTCCTCAAGCATGTTCATTCAGATCACATTAGCCACAATCTCCACCACAAGTTTCACCTCAAGTTTCACCAAAGGACTAACCTGTCACGGCACATGAAAGAGAGCCTAACAATATGACTGAGTATGACAAGGATTTCAAGAAAGTTTATTTTGACATGACTGATAGGAAAGGCATTCAAGGTTGCAAGGTCAGAGCTCAATCCCTCCAAAGGGAAATGGAGGAAATGGAGACAACCCTACAAAAGGGAATGGAGGGAATGGTTATAAACCACCTCCAACTCACCTTTATCCTCACCTCCATCTTCACCATCATCATCTTCTACATTAATTCATTTACAAATACCTCCACATTCTCTAAAGGGAGATGGTAAAAATCCATTTTTGAATATTGACATAAAGTTTGGATTTCCTATGTATAATGGAGAGGTAAATGATGAGAAATTAGATAGTTTGGGTTGTAAGCTTGAAGTGTATTGCAGGATAGAAATGATCAAAGATGATGACACAAAGATTCGACTTGCTTGATTAAGGTTGGAAAGTGCAACACTCATTTGATGGGAAGCCAAAAATCAAGAGGACATGAAGAAACATGGTAAGGTTTTATCCAGTTGGAATTATTTTGTTGCTGAATTAAGAAGACATTTTTATCCTTTATCATACATGCATAAAACTATCATGGATTGGAAAAAATTTAGGCAATTAAAGGGTCAAAGTGTGCAAAGTTATACCCAAGAGTTTAAAAGGAGAGCACTGATTTTTGGTGTAGATTTATCCTCTCTAGAAACCTTACTAAAATATATTGGAGCTTTACATAACTACTTGAGACACAAAATTATCACGTCTAACCCTACACATTTAGAAAAGGTTTGTGTACACACAACACATCTAGAAGCAAGAGGAAAGAACGTTTTTGATGAGACAAGTGAGAAATCATTTGTGTCTGGAGAGAAAGGAAAGGGGAAGTTCAAAGGAAGAGGGAAGAAGAATTATTCCACCAACAAGGAGAAAGAAAAATTCACATGCAAACATTGTTCCAAAGAAGGGCATGATGAATACCATTGTTGGAAACTTCTTCCTCAGATAAGACCCAAAAATTTTAACAAAAAGGGGAAAGAAATGCTTGTTGCAACTATAAAACAAGGCTTAGGTTCTTTTTCATGGATGAAATAGAGATCAAAACCATGGGATTGAAAGGTATGTACATTTTAAGTGCTATTTATTTAAATAGCCTCAATGAAACTCAATATTAGAAAAAAAGAATATAGCTTTTCCACATTAAGTGCTATTTATTTAAATAGCCTCAATGAAACTCAATATTAGAAAAAAAGAATATAGCTTTGTTTGATAGTGGATCACAAGTAAGCCTTATTTCAAAAGACATTGTGAAGAAACTAAATTTGGAAACCATTCCTCATCCTAAGTCTTATCCTTTAGGTTGGGAATGTGACAGTGCAAAATTGAAAGTGACAAGGAAATGCATACTTAGATTTTTCGTCGCTACAAACATCCTTGATGAGGTATAAATTGATGTAGTTATGCTTGAAATATGATGTAATGTTTTTGGAAGCCCATTTTTATATAATACTAAAGCCATTTTTCAACGCCATTAGAACAAATATCATTTGTTTCAAAATGGGAATGAGTAAGTTTTTAGATCACATAGCAAGAAATTGAGTTTATCCCTTGTAAATGTTGTACAAATGAAGAGACTTGCTAACGCTAGCAAGAAATTTTCATTGTTAATGTTCAAACATAAAGATGTTGAGGAATCTAAGGCATTTCAAAGATATGAATCAATTTTTGAATTTGATTTCATTGAAGTTACTAATCCATGTGATAAGATGTTTCAGGAGTCTAACATGTTGCCTCCTAAAAGAGGAAAACGATATAAAGTGAAATTGTAATAGGATGCATCGTTGTTGAAGATTGGTATGAACAATATGTGAGTGTTAAAGAATGTAGGGATAAAAAAGCAGATGGAAAATATACTTGGAAAGGAGGACATTTGTTCTAATACATATTCTTGTAGGTTTCATAATGTTTTTTCTTTGAATAAGGATGGTGCATGGAGATGGTGATCACATTTGGTAAAGAATCAAACTAAGTGCGAGGTTATATGTGCTAAGCATCATTATAATGATAGTTTTCAAGCTGAAGTGAACTTCCCATGGAATATGTCTCCTTTGATTTAATATCGTGGAGGGAATGTTTATATTCCTTCAAGGGAAGTTTTATGCTATGAATATCTTGAAAAATTGTTGCAAGATATCATCTTTTACAGGAAAAGAATGACTTCAAAACAAGGGGAAGTGAAGTGCCTTCATGAGGAGCTCAAAGCGACATTAAATCAAATGAAAGCTAAATGGATTAAGATTTACAACATGAGGGAGTTGTACCCTCATCTATTTTTTGACTGAGAATGAGATTTTGTAGGTCCAAAAGCTTCTAGTGGGGAGGAATGATCTAGTGGATCAGTAAAATGTTCAAAATTCAAAGTGTTCGAAAGTGCTCTAAACTAGTGCCAAAACAAATATCTCGATGCCCTGAGTCCAATGCAACTTGTCTCACCCAAAAATAATATTGTATGCTCCTAATATCACGTTCTGACCATTTTATCAAACAAATAAAATTTTTAAATTTGAGTTGCAAGTATGCCCAGTCAGCAGTCCCTACACTGACTAAGCATATGAATAGGTAGAGTGAATGTGAATTTTTGGGCCATTGGTTGTTTGACAAGTGTCACATACAGGTTGGTCGAGTCTTGTTGGAGTTTTATGCGTTAAGAATTGGCCCATGGGGGAGAACCAAGTGGGCTAGTTGCTGCCCACCACGTGGCCTCCTGTTTGTATATTAAAATTTTGTATGGCCGTCAGGGCCTCTAGTAGGTTTCAAACCACAAACCTCTCGGGTGGCAGCACACTGCTCCACCATTATGCCACCAATGATTATTATTTACCATATTGCTTGTCTTTTATTGGATGTTCCATGGGTTGCACACTGGGGGTCGGGTCCAGGGATAACCCAAACCCATGAGACTACAACTCAGGATGGTGATGAGAATGGGGTTAACCCCAACGCCAAACCACATGCCACACCATATTTCAACAGGAGTTGAGTTATGACAGCACAATTTTGAATTAAACCAGTGGGAATCGGTTGCAAACCACAAGATAATATAACCACACCACGTATCAACAAACATAACCACAGTATGATGGAATTTCATTAACATGATAGCTACAATACTTACCACATCACATGCAACCGATAATGGAGCTTGGTT
This sequence comes from Pinus albicaulis, assembly GCA_034641835.2. Classification (NCBI taxonomy): domain Eukaryota; kingdom Viridiplantae; phylum Streptophyta; class Pinopsida; order Pinales; family Pinaceae; genus Pinus; species Pinus albicaulis. Next base: position 635,350,008 of record CM076575.1, read on the forward strand.
TAAATTTATGGTGTGGTTTTTAAAGTTTCCCGCTAGTCAAACGATGGTTCAATCCGAGCTTGGGGTAAGGTTATTTTGGCGTGCAATTGGAAAATCCAACCAGATTTCTGTGACCAAACCACAATCATATCCTTTAACAATATTTGGCGATATTTTTGAATGGTTTGGGATCTATGGTGGAATTAGCACCAATCAGCAATTTTCACCTGAACCGACATGATTTTGGTCGGTGCATGGTGAAATTGTCGCTTAACGATGTCAAGAATTGTGGAAAATGTAGGTTGGATAACAGGTCGGTGCAAAATGTAGGGCATATGTGCACATATATTTTTCATCAATTCATGTATAAAATTCATATGCAAGTATTTCTACACTCAAATCCTTTCATTGTTTAAATAAAAAAACATGGGTTATATATGCATACTGATTCATGAAAACCCTTTCAAGAAAATTAATCTAATTAACTTTTGTGTTTTCCAAGATTCTGATAATGTATGCAAAGACATTTCACTTTGAACTATAATACAATGATGCATGCAATTAATATTTTCTTTTTAAGAATTAACATAGAAATTTGTTTCAATAATTCCAATATAATCGATATTATTATTGTGTACATATTGCTATTAAGATTCTATAGGAATGATGCTAATATCTCCAAGGAAATTAATCATATAATTTTATTTCATAATTTCTTGGCAATCTTTTATTTAATGATGTAAATGATTTTCTTTCTCTTTTCATAAGAAAAGTTGACATAAATTATTTTCATGAAAAATATCACAATTTCTGTAATCCTTTTATGTGTAATTTTCACTTGTGTTTTCTTTCCAAGAAAACAACATCCCTAACCTATCTTTTACCATGAATTTTTTCTTTCAATAAAGTAACATAATTTATTTATCATTTACAATGGAAATTTCACATGCATTCTTTATGAAAAGTAATATGACTTCTTAAATCTTTTTGTCTGTAGCATTGACGTGAATTATATTTTCAAGAGAAACAACATCCCTGTGAATATAGTTTTTTAATAAAACAACATTGCTTCTTTATTTTTAATATGTAAACTTCTCATGGATGTTTTTAGAAAATTATTGCATAGAAACCATGTAGAACATTCCAATGAAATAATTAATTCCTCTACACAAAAATCCCTGCAACATTGAAGAGTGTACAACAATATTTCCAATTAATAAAATAATTTCTCATTCCTTGCACAAAAGACATACAATTTTTTTGGACCAAAGAATGTGATGATTACTTATATTTTGTGTGCAATAACCATAAAGTCCCATGTGTGTACCTCATGTTCAAGAATGACTTTAGTTGGAGAAAACTCTAGTAGATGAAGATGAAATTCGTTTTTCTAATTTATGAATGAATTAAAGAATGTGTAAAACTTTATTTATCTCAATGAGTTATCATTTTCTTTATTTAATTCAAATTATTTTCCAAACAAATCATAACAGATCTTGTTTTTAACCATTTTTTTAAACATGATTAAAATAATCTTTTCCATTGTGAATGTCAATGTAATGTAGTTTATAGGGATATTACATACTCACCCGCTTGATGTAAACACTATATTCATTGTTTATCTTTAACTTGTACTCATAATATAATGATATAAACAACTAAAGGAGAAACATTTCCCTTTCAAAATCAAGGATTTTATTTCTAGGTTATTTCAATAAGAAAAAACAAACAATAATGTTTATCAATAGTCATAAGAATTTAAAAATGCAAAAATATGAAAGTTATACTTTCCATCACTTCGATATTACTCAAATTTATAAAATAAGAAATAAAATCTCTATATAAACTTACCATTACTTACCAATTACTCTTGAAATTCATGGTCAAAATTATGTAAGTTTTCTAAGTATGGTTTGATAACTCATCCAAACTGCATGGAAAGAACCTGTAATTTATGACTAACAAATCCAACATAATCATATTAGTCACAAAATTTTTAATCAAATGAAATAATTTTAACTGTCAACCAAATATGTAATGTGAGGTGATATTTCAATCATAGCACTTCTACAAGTACTTAGAGAGAACTAACATTCTAATCATCAAACTGGTAAATCACTCCACCACGTAAACAATGTCTTAGATCCCGCTAAAGACATGCATATGGAACTTCTAAAAGTACTCATACAACACCTAGCTCTCTAACGATATAAATCATCAATAAATGTACCAAGTGCATACTAACCTAGCCCCTACTGAGAAATTTAAAATATTGGTAATACAATAAAAGAACTTATACTTCTAGTGATTCCTTTATGAGCACTAGGCTCCTTTCTTGTCAAAATGTCCATATAATATTTACACAATCATATATATAATTCATTTTAATAAAACACATACTGATTAGTTAATGCGTTCCGCTATGAGAACCACAACGGGAAAAAAAATGCTCCTCCCAACTAATGGGAAATAGTTTCCACAACCAGATCAAGACATTTTCACATCTAGACAATTCTCTAACGAACACCATGCTAGGTCTGCTCTGGAATTCCACTCTCCAACCAACTCAATAATTCCAGTGACTGGAAAAGGTCCAATACAAGATTCCTGTTATTAGTTTTATGCCTATTCCTTCGACAACATGTTGTGTATGATGAATTTTTGGCCTCCTCCAACGGGGTCCAAAACAACAAATTTTCCTCTATATATTTTCCCATTTTACCATTTTGGAAAAGTATTTTACCTTATTGATAATGTATTATCTCTACGGAGAGGAAATTCGAGCAGGAAAGCACCATCAACCCCTCTGGGTAGGAAACAACCCTCAACCCAAGGCATCCCAGCCTTTCATAATTGTTTGGTATGTGAAATTATATTTTAGCATTATTTCCACAGAAACTTACATAACAAACCATATTCACATTATCATTTAAAAAAAATAAATATTTATGTACATCATGAATTCATACAACATGGGTCCACAACATCTAAATTGACACGAAACATAACTGACATACTGGTGGTGTACATTCTAATTTTCCAAATAGAAAAATCATGCATATAATAACATTACTTTCTCTTTTATGGTTTCAATTCGCATTGCAACATTTTTACCTTCACATATTTTGTTGTTTCCATTAAGCTACCCTTGCTTAATCCCATCATAGATGTTAGTCGTAAATATGCGTTGTTTAAACAAGTATTCACTTTCGCAATAATTTTAGTGTCATGAATGCAATACTATCATGCATAAAAGTATATGAAAAGATTCATTAACATGCAAATTTCACTGACAGTATGGTAACAATCCAAACATTCTCAATCTTCCAGAGTGTACTCCTACCAAAAGATCAACATGTGAAGTAACTACCATAGTAAAAAATTTTCATCTTGCAAAAATCTTTAATTAAATCTAATTCATGAACATAAGTTTTAATAGATAGTCATGCAACACTAAATAATCAATGCTACCGACCATCTTAGTACATCCATGATAAGACTCAATCAACAACTAGCTATTATAGGAAAGTCTTACTACTCGACTGATTGTTTATTTTTAACATCTAAAGGGGTTGTTCCAATTTCCTTTTAAAGCACTCTATCATCCTTTTCAAGGAAATTTCCAATATTTTACATTCATACATTCACTAATTAAATGTAGTGCATTGTAACTTTATTCATGTTCATTAATTATATCATTAGCATTATCATATTTGCAAAGGTTGATATTCAATTTTCACTTTCACTAGTGAGTGCTTAGGATTATTCATAGGTTCAAAAGAGGTTTTATTGTCTTTTATCCTCATCAATATTCAAATGTTATGAACATATTTTTTCAACATAATTTATTACTTACTACTCTTTAATGCGGTTATAAACATGCATGATGTATCTAATGTCAAAATTAGTCTACTTCGTATAACGATATGTATTTTTTTTAGAATCATGCCTTAGATGTTTCACACTAGTATCATACCTCTACTTATTTTTCACTTACCAATTCCAAAAAGGTGTTAGGGCTACAACCTTCAACTCAGATACCACTTGTAACCTGTACTCCTACAATTCATAAATTACCTTTAAACTATTTTTTTTTTATGAATATAATATACCTACCAATTTATTGTACCGAAGGATTATTACATATGGAGGATGATATGAACATAACAATAATTTAATTAATCATATACCTAGAGTCGCACAAGCGCTCATATCAATTTACTTGATTAAATACATAATATTCGAATATAATGCCTCGACATGTGCTTGAAAACACTTTAGATATCGGTTTTTTCCCCATATAAAATTCATTTACATTTTTCCACACTTTTTAGAACACTAGGGTTAATCTACTTTGTCAATTTTTAAGCATCTTAATCCTACAGTATTGGTGCTTGGAATATGTTTGAGAGAACCACTCCTACCAAGACTTAGGAGACCATCAGTCATTTTGACCTTCCTCGTTAGGGTTTGACTCTACAAAATTCTCCTCCACTGTTTAGCGTGCACCTCCAGAACCTCGTTCAATCATCAGGTAAGTGCAATAATCTGAGTTCCTTTTCTACCTTTGGTGAGTTGGTGTTATGAAAAGTTTACTTGGTTTAACTCACACTCATAACTTGTGGGGTTCTATATTTCCATTTTAACAATGGTGGCACCCTTATGGGAAAAGGTAGCATGGGCTGAGTGCACTCTCCACCAGGTGGCATGGAGTTTCTTGTTCCCCTGAATCGAATATTTATTTCTCTGCTAATTATTTTATTTGGTTCTAATATAGATTACGGTCAGGGTTTGGTGATGGATCATCGATGTTGCTTCACTCTGTAGGTGTATAAATTTTCTTTCTAGGTTTTTTTCCTCATTACTAAAATCAATATTTTCATAAATGGTATAGAATTATTTTGGTTTTTTAACCTAATCTTTCATTGTTCGACTAGGTTCCTACTTTTCCATCTCTCTTTTGGTCACGGATATATCACTGATCTCTTCAAACATTCAACACACCTTCTTGTTCCATGTGGAAAGGAATTTCCACTATATTCCTTGCCACCTCACCAACTATATAATCCTCTTGTATGTTTCCATCTTATTCTATCCAGACATGATGTGTGAAATTTTTGTAATAATGGGGTTCCCCACATCCCTAGCATTGTAAAGGAGGTTCATCTCCTGACTAAATTCTAGTTTACATATTTTTTTCGTTGTCTTGTTTCAGTTTTTAATCCAGATTTATGTTCATTCTTTCCTGAAAAGTTTCTCTGGTGCTTTTTACACATATTTCCCTCACCAACAGCTTTAATAATTTTATCATTCGGGAAACTTTTGGGTCCTTTCTTGTTTATCCCATTTTTACCACCTTCTCCCTTGTACATGATTTGTTGATAATAAATTTGAGATTTTCGAATAGCATCATCCATAATTTTCATGTTATCAAATTCCAACTTTTCCTGAATGAAGGTAGGTAGGTTGTTAACAAAAATTTGGGCCTTGTATTTCTCTTCCAGAATGTAGGGAACATATATCACAAAGGATGTCAATTTCGTTACAAACTCATCCATAGTCAACTGGCCCAGTCTTAGATCATGAAACTCTATTTATTTTTTATTGTAAAACCATTCTGTCAAATATTTATCCTTGAAATGTTTATGAAAGTCATTCTAGGTTACCTCCTTCTCTTCAATTCCCGTAATGGTTTTGATTCCCTCCCACCATAGCGTGGCTTTACCTTGCAATTGATAAATTTCCAACCTCGCCTTCAAATTAGGCTCATATTCATAGATCTGGAATATGTATTCATGTTGATAAGCCAAGCCTTAGTTGGCTCTTCAATTTCACCATCAAATGTCATAGGTTTAATTTTCTTGAATTCTACTTGAAATCAAATTGTTGCCTCTTGGCCCCTTTATCACCAAAGAAATTATTAGATCCCACTTCATCATGATTACATCTCCCTTCAGATTCTTCATTACCTTCCCTTTGAAAAAATACCTCAATTGTGCTATCATTACCAGCACTTGGATTTGCCTCATGTTGATTCTGTCTGTTACACAAGATTTTCAAAGTTATTTATTGTTCCAATCTAAGTATTTCATTTTAAGATATTAAATTAGTTATTTTAGTTCACAGTTGTTGAATTTTTTCCAGCAGCACTACATTAGCTTGATGAGACTCCTCACCTAATTGCACCCACCTCTCAGGATAAGCTCTGATGCAAGGTGTGTCTGGTCATGTCAGTAGTCCAATCCCTCTTTTATTCTTATTTTATTACTCTATGCACATTAAAATATTGGTTATTCTTTAGTTTCCCATTTGGCCACAGTTTTGAAACTTGGCTCTCATACCACTTTAGACATTTACTCCCACAAGTCATAAATTACCCATAAACATTTTTTATTTATTTATGTTTATAATATCCCTACTAATTTTTTGTACCAAAGCATCAATACATAAAAAGGATGATATGCACATAACAATAATTTAATTATTGATATACCTAGATGCACACCAACAATAATATCAAGTTACTTGATTAATTACATAATATTCGAATACAATACCTTGACACAGGCTTCACGACACTTTAGATCTTGGTTTATTCCTCATAAAAAATTCATTTACGTTACGCTAGAAATTAAGGACACCTGGTTTCATCTCCTCCATCCATTTTTAAGGGTCTTAATCCTATGGTATTGGTGCTTGGAATTCGTTTGAGGTAACCACCCCTACCATGTATCATGAGACCGTTGATCATTTTTCCCTTACTCGCTAGGGTTTGACTCTGCAACCTTTTCCTCTGGCGTCCAGAGTGCACCTCAAGAACCTCATTCAATCAATATGTAAGCACAGTAATCCGAGTTCCATTTATACCTTCTGTGAGTTGGTATTATGAGGATTTTACTTGGTTTAACTACACTCATCTCTTGTGGGATTCTCTCTTCCCTTTCATTGATGAAAGCACCCTTCGGGGCAAAGGTAGCATGGAACGAGTGTTCTCTCCACCAGGTAGCATGGATTTTCTTGGTCCCCTCAATTGAATATTTCTTTCTATGATAATTATTTTTTCGGGTTCTAATATAGATTACCATGAATGTTTAGTGATGGAACGTCGATAATGCTTCACTGAATAGGAATATAAATTTTCTTATTGGGTTGTTTCTTCCATTACTAAATTCGATATTTTCATAAATGGCCTACAATGATTTGTGGTTTTCAACCTGTTCTTTCCTTGTTCCAACAAGTTCATGATTTCCATAGCTCTTTTGGTCATGGCTATGAAACTGAGATTTCTAACATTCGTTACTCCTTCCTAGTCTAGGTGGCAAGGAATTCTTGGTATATTCATTTCCACCTCACCCACTGTATAAGCCTCTTGTATGTTGGAATAATGTTCTGTCTGGACACAACGTGGGAATTTTTTGTAATTATGGTCCTCCTCACATCCCTTGGAATGAAAAGGAGATTTATCATACCAACTAAATTCTAGTTTAATTATTGTTTATGTTTTTATGGTAATAGTTTGTAATCCAGATTTCTATTGACTATTTCTTGAAAACTTGTTCTCATGTTTTCGATACATATCACTAATAAATCATGTATTTCCTTTGAAAAAGATATGTCCATATCTCTTTGAAAGGTTTCCCGTGCATTCATTAGACCAAAAGTCATTTTTACATACATAAAAGTGCCCCAACAAGTAGTAAATGTTATTTTGTCTTCATCTTCTTTTTGGACTAAAATCTAGTTGTATCCTTAAAAAGCATCTAAAAGTGACATCCTAGAGGAGCCAACTACCCTTTGAAATATGTGATCCATTTTAGGTAAAGGGTAATTATCTTTTAAGGACACTTTGTTTAGATTCCTAAAGTCAACACATAATCCTATCTCTCCTATTTTCTTTCTTGTTGGAACTAGGTTGGAAACCCAATCAGAATATTTGATTGGTGCAATTATTTGTGCATCATACATTATTTTCACTTCATTTTCTATCAAAGTTAATAAAACAGGGTTAATTCTTCTCAAATTTTGTTTAAAGGGTTTTTTATCTTCTTTTATTGGAATTTTAGGTTGAATTATGCTGCTGTCATAAGATTTGAGATCCTCATAAGTCCAGGCCAAAACATCTTAATATTCCTTTAAAAGAGTAATATATTTCTCCTTTACTTGGTGAGCTAAGGTTTTCGAAAGTTTGATTATTTTGGGTTTTAACTCTGTACCAATGTTGCATTCTTCTGTATCAGATCTAACTGGCTCCATTTTGGGTTTTCTAGCTACATCATTTGAGTCAAAAATATCTTCTAAGGGAGTTAAACCTTTAGGTAAGAAATTATCCTTAAGGTTAAATACGTCAGATTCATCATCTATAATTTGTTCAATCTCTACTTTCTCTAAGCTATCTATATCAGATTGACTAAATCTAGTTGGTTTAGCAAACTTTATTCTATTTACATCTATATTATTTAAATCTATTTCACAATCCAAATCTTGATCTATAGTACAATCTGTGTCTATCTTACAGTTCTTAAATTCACCTTCATTTTTCATAAACTTGTAAATCTGTTCATCTTGAAAAAAAATTGCCAATACTTAAGGTTGTCTAGAATTATTGGCCCATGCTTGACTTGAGCAGTATATCTATGATTAGGTTGGAATGGTAAATTTCATGTACTAGCAAAGGTTGTTAGATAATGAGCCTGTATATTTTTTTCTCTAGGTACAGCAGCAAATTTACATTCTAATAAATCATCAAGTAAATCTATCATAGTGTCTCTATATCTGCTTAGTCTAGGATTGTAAACATAATATACACCATTTATTTGTTTTATGATCAACTCTAAATCTCCCATGATTAATATTCTTTTTCCTATTCTGTTTCTTTTAATTTGGAGTCCTAGGATGAGGGCTTCATACTTAGCCATATTATTGGTACATTTGAAATTGAGCCTGAAAGCATGACCTTCTGAGTGATTAGTCTCCATGTTGGTTATTACAACTCTTGCTCCTGCTCCTAAATTATTTACTGAACCATCAAAGTCTAAATTCCATAAAGATTCATGAAAGATATTATAATTTTTTGGTGCTTTTGTTTTCTCTATTAGTTCATTTTGGATTTCATTATTTTCAGAGTTACATAATATAAATGAATCAAGGTTAGTTGGTGTAGAGTAAATGGGGTAATTTATAGATCTTTTTGCACTACTGACCATGTACTTCATCAATGCTTCCCTATATAACTTCATAGGTTGACCAAAAACTGATATAGTAGCATAGGTCATGTCCAATTGTAGAGATCCATGTAACTTAGCTCCCCATGAGCGAGATAGTAACATTCCATATTTAGGTGGGCTATCAGGTACTACAATTTCCATTAATATAATCTTACTAGGATATTGAACTAGTGTTACACACAAATCTTTGATTAAACCTAGGCATTTAACTTTACTTGAATCAAATGAAAAAAAATATTTGTAGGGCCTTGTGATTCCAAGAGTCAGAGTTTCCATTATGGATTTGCACATTAGATTATGGGAAGCTCCTGAATCTAGCATTGAGTTGTGTAAAATTTTATCATGAATGGTAAGACTAATATAAAATCGAGAAACTACTCCATCTGCATGTTTTCCATTCACATCTAGGCCAAAAATGAATTATGGTTGATCATCATTCAAATTTATGGAATATTCACCATTATTTATGTTTAATGTTTTAGCTATGGTTGATTTATACAAGTCATTTTTTACTAATTCTGTCAGAGGAATTGGTATTTTTAACTTTGCAATTTCATATTGTATGTTGAAAATGGGCTGTGATTTACTTATTTGAATCAATTCTTCTTTAGTAATTGTAGTTTGTGTTGGTTTGTCTTATTTTTCTATAGCTATGTTTTCATTTTAAATTATTTTTACATTCTCTGTTTGAGTTTCTTGTGCTTTACTGCTCCTAAATTTCTTTTCAGGGATTGTTTGTGAAGAAGTATATGTTCATTCAGACTTAGAATTACCAACAGCTGTTTTTGAAGTAGCAATTTTTGGATCCACTGATTTAGGATCAGCAAAGATTTTTTTTAAATTTGTTGTTTTAACATAATCAAAAGCTTTAGTAGCAATAGATTTTTTTGAATTTTTAGTAGCTTGAGAAACTTCTTCATTAATATCAAGAATCTTAGGGCTTTGTACAATTTTAGGACTAGAAATGTTTTGGGAAGAACTAGAGTTTTGCTTATTTTCCCTTGGGAGAATTTGCAGAACTTTTGTTTTGGGAGCTTCTACTGTTTTCTTATATTGAGTTAGGGTAGTTTTCTTGGCAGAAGACTCACTTTTTTTCTTATTTATAAGGTTATATTGATTGTGTACTTCATTTATTATATAATCATAACCTTGTTTGAAATCAAAGGATTCACTTGAATCTAATTTGAGTTGTTGGAGTTCAAAGAATTCTTGATCTACCTGAGTGAGAAAAATAGTAATATTATCATCTATTCCCATTAGATTTATTGCATCCTCATCATCATCATTATTCTGAGAACTTTCAGCATAGTTCTCTTGGAAGGGGGGCCTTATTGTCTGGTCTGGGGCTATTTCTTTTGGTTTTCCTGAATTTTTGTTTTTTCTAAAATCGAGATTTCTAATTTGCTATTGGTTATCCCATGGAGGTCTCCTATCTATGTTATCTAATATATCCATCATCCTCTATAAGGTTTGGCTAACATGTCTATTTTTGAGTCTGAATTGGAAGTTTCTTCTTTAATGGTCACTATTCTATCATTTCTTAGTCTATATTTTCTGGCCAAAGTGTTTACTTCTACACTAACAACATCTGTTTGCATTCTTTCTAAGGTTTCTTCACTTCTTTCCCTCAACCGATAAGCCATGTCCATGTCAAATCCATTAGGGTATTTGAGTATGACATTATCAGGGGTGGGTTTAATATTTGCAGGGATGGAATCGTAAGGACTGTTATATCTAGTCCAGTAGTCTTGGACTAACTCATTTGGAGCTCTTCTCATGGCATCAAATTCAGACAATATCTGGAGTGGATTCTTTTTATTTTCCCATTTATTTAAAAATAGTCTATGAAACATAACTAAATCAGTTACACTACCAGCAACAAGACCTTTAAACCACTTCTTAACTTCTCCTATCAATGTTTGTGCAAATAACCTCATTTGAACATTTGAATCATCAATCTCATGGAATTTAAAGAAATCTGTCATTTTAGTTATGTGTTTTATCTAACAACATATTGTTCTTGGCTAAGAGGTAAAGTAGAAGTGCTTAGGGCTGAACTGGAAGTGATAGTTGATGAAATAAAAGATGTATTTGAAGTGCTAGGAAATGAAATTGGAATGTATATAGAACTACTAAGGAATGAGGATTATGTGTTTAAAAAATAAAAAGGCAAGCTAATGGATATAGTGGATGAAGTGAGTGGTGGAAATAGTACTCTAGGCTGTAAAGGTGATCTAGGGATAAATGTATCTGTAGATGAGTTGGTAGTGGAAGTTATATATGATGTAAAAGCATACAGAGATGAATCTTCAACTGGTATTATTGTGCTATGTAACTAAGAAACTGGAGGTTTGTTTGCGTAGGTTAATAATTGAGCTAATTCAATAGCTTGATCAATATCTTTGAGAATAGTAACAATAATTTCTTCAATTTTAGTCTAATATTCAGCTTTCTTAGATTTAGATTCTACTAAAATATTTTTCTATTTTATATTCAAGAATGAAATAAAAACAGGGTCTAAAACAACAGTATAAAGATCACATCCAGATTTACTTCTAAATAAATAATGCTCAAATTTCAGATCAAAATCAACATCTTACAGACTTACTAACTCTTGTGGTAATGAATTGACTCTTTTTAATGATACTTCAGCTTCTAAATCTTCTAACTATTTTTTCTTTTTACCAATTTGGTCTGGGTTGTCTACTATAAAAACAGGTTTAAGATCCAGGTTAGACCTGGTATAATAAACTTTCCTAGAAACCAGAATCACTGTTTTTTAATACCCACAACTTATAAAAGAAATCTTAAAGTAAAAGGATGTATAAAATGGTTTTCTTTAAGATTAATTTTATGACCAAGGATTGGTTAGTTCCCCAGTATGGTCGCCAATAATGCTATCACTCTAGTAATTCTAAAGTTGTTAGATTTTGGTTTTTATTCCAAGAATAATAGAGGTAACTTCAAACTCTAGGATCTAGCCTTCCTAGGGTTTATAGAGGGCTCTCTCTTTAAGCTTTAACTTTTTTTTGATTTGTAAATATTAGGCTAGTTATGAATGTGCAACTTTGGTTTGGTTTTGACTGATTTGGTGGGAAAACATTACTTGAAAGAGATGGGTAGTGGGAGATCTATTTGTCCATTGGGACATGGATTCAAAATCAAGAAAACATGACTGGGATCAAGGCCAAAAGGTCAAATGTTTTCAGGGCAATATAGATAACCCTTGAAGATCATGGAAAGTTGTTTTTATGATGTGGTATGATTGGGATAAAGGGCACTTAAGAATCCTTTGATCCGGAAAAGGAAGTAGTAGGAAGAGGTCAAATGAGAGAGGGAGAAATTAAGGGTTCCCTACACTAGAAATTAGAGGAAAACATTTAAATGATAACTAGTTAAAAACAGGGTGCTTTTAATAAAGCCGATAGTAATGCTCCTAGTTATTCATTCAGATTTAGAAAAAACATAGATGGATGCATGTAACAAAGAAAGATAACAATGACAAATGAGGAAATACTTCACTGAAAATAGCTCATCACAGGAATCTTGAAGTATGATGCCAATTAGTTTGATCCAGCCTGCTACTCGAAATTTGAATCACAAAAGCTTTAATTCCAAGAAGAAACGACTATAGCAATCTCCAGCAATTTTATTCCACCCAAAATACTTCTAAAGATGAAGTATTTATACATAATGTTTTACAAAATATCCTAGAAAACTTCTAAGAATAATCTTAGGAAAATAAAATATCTTTACAACAATAATAGGGAGATTTGCTTAACAAATCAACAATTTGTCCTATTTATCCAAAAGAAATAGAAACCGCTTCAAGGATAAGAGGCAACTGGATCCCTTGGTGTCCTCTTTGCTGGCTCTTAGATATTTTTTGGAATTTGATTTGCCTTGTCTAATAATATTTCTGTGATTCTCTTTATTCACTGATACTCTTTAAACTCTGATACTCTTTAACCATAATCAAAAACTGTTTACTGCTGTAAAAATCTATTTTGAATGTAAATCAGAAAACAATTTTGTCCTCTTTTCATCTGTTTGTTTGTTATCCTTCACAATAAATTTATGAGTGAATGCCAATCCTCATTTTTAGGAATTTATATATTTTTTAATTTCAGGAATTTCTCATCAACTTCAGTATATCTAGAAAAGGTTGGATTAATGACAAACGTGTGTTTTATCTCATGTTGCAAGTAGAATAAGTCTTCAAAACTCTCGAGTAACACTTTTCCAGTTGGAAAGCCTTGATCTGATGATTTATTTACCTGTTCCTTGGAAAATTCTCTTATCTTCTTATCATAGTCATTTTGAGGCATCAAATTATCATTAATTACCATAATGTCAGGATGTCATTTTGGTCTCAAATTTGTGAACTTAACCATAAACCTAGTTATGGCAGTATTCGTACTTTCACACTTTTCTTCCAGTTGCCTCATTAAATTTTTATTTGTTGTGACTTTCCTAATTTCTAGGATAGTTGCAGTTTTGTCTGTGATTTTGAGTTCCTCCAACTCCTGTCTATTTTTACTGTTGAGGAAGGTGATCAGCCTTACAAATTGCTTTGGTTTTTTAGCCAACTCACTTTGAGTCTTTTGAATTTCTGCTTGGGCTACTAGTAATAACTCTCTTTGCTCAAAAATTACCTGAATTGAAGGCCATACATCATGGATGGCTTCAATGACATTATTCCAAAGGTGATTTTTGATGTATGATATATGATCCTTCAAAATTAACTCCTTTTGCAACTTATTTAACTCTTCATTCAGTCTGATGGCATTTTTTTCATGTGTCTTTGCATTTATCTGAGCCAATTTATTTGACTTATCAAGATTTTCTACCAACTTTGTCAACTTGTTAATCTAATTTGTCTTTAAAGACATATCTTCCATTGCTTTCACTAATTTACTAGACTCATATATAGGTTGTACTTCTATTGTAGTTGATTCAATATCTCCGGTTGTGGAAGAATTTATTGGCACTGTAGTAGCCGGTGGTTCTTTGGGTGCCAAATTTTCAGCTAAATTTGAAAGCACTGCTGTAGTGATTATTGGAATAACTGTAGGAATCTTTGGTTCTTTCACTGTTTCCTTTTCATGGACAAGTTTTTCCATCTAAATCTCCATCTCCTTAATTTGAGCTGTCAACTGCAAAATCAAGTTCATCATGTCATCTTTTTCATTTTTTCCTTCTATTATTTCTTTTTTTAAGGGTGTTCACTTTGAGGAAGTTTGAGTTGTATTCTCACAGCTGCTATGTCTTCATTCTTCTTTTTTACCAATAACTCTACTACTTTGATATTACCAGGGTCATACCCCACCTGAAAAACTAGTTCTTCTAAGGCTTTTATCCTTAGATCCTTCGCATACAATGAGGCTTTTTCCATCTTCATCTGATCTTGCACGTTGCAGATGGTGTTTTGTAGCTTTTGTGCACTCATGGATTTTTTTGTGACAATAGAATAAAGCATATCTGAAGTTTTCCTATGGAACTCAATTTGATCAAGAGCATGGATCTTATATGTCTGGACTTCCAAATCAACTTTCTTATAATCTGCCACTGTCTTTAGAGATTTGACAGTGGGTTGCAATACTGACATGATTAGTTTTTTATTTGAATAATCATGTGAAGAAAGAAGCATGTTTTGCACACTAGGAGTCTGTTTGAGATACTAAGAATAAATATTGTTTTTTATCTCCTTATTCTTCAGCTTGATTTGTTTGTATTTATCTTTTATATCTAAGTCTTTTTCCTCAGTTTCATGTGAGGAATAGGCTTCCATACTTTTTTTTCTTTCCATGAACTGTGTATATTCATTATTAACCTTCTCTTCATTCTGATTCTTTGTGGCTGACTCATTGATAATCATAGTGGCAACATCTATTTCTGGCCCTTTAGTGTTGGTAGCTATGATCTCTGTTTCTTCTACATTAATTCTAACCTTTCCTTTACTTGCTGAGTCTAACTTAGGCCTTTTGTTATATATGAGCTTGAACTTGGTTTCAGTTGTACTTTCTGCCACATAGGCTCCTTCTTCCCTTATTCTTTTAGTGGACTTCTCTGGCTGATTTGCAGTCTCTAAGGTATGACTGGTATTACCTTTGTATACTACATATGTTAATGTGTTTTCAGTCCACTCAATCTGATTTGAAAATTTTTCTATGTCAGTTTTTTTTTTCATGGATGAAGGGTGTTAACTTGCATTTAACCCTTAGCTTTCTCATGATCCCTTGTGGATCATAATTCCAAGTGAAACTTTCTTTGAATTTGAATTCCAACAACTGATTTGATGCTTCTTTCTCTGCATCCATGTGATTGCAAATAAATGGCCCTATTTGTTTCTTTAGTTTGAATGGATTTTTCTTCTTTGTTGCCATGAAATTAATGGAATCAGAGTTTAGGATCTTCCTGATATACTCCAAGGCAAAGATCCTCATTGAAGGATGTTTGGGTAACTTGTAAGGCAACAAGTTTGACTCAAATACTCTTATCTCAGTATGCTTCTCATATAAATACCAATCCGCAACCTTTCTCTGCTTTGACAACCATAGTATATTTTTCATTTCTTCATTTATCCTATGCTGCTTTGTTTTTCTCAACATTGTAATCACTGGATGTATGAAAAACTCTTAAAATTATGAATAATTGAACTCTATACTTTATTTTAAGAGAAAATCTATCCAGAAAATGAAAGATAGAGGATTTCCCTCTATTTCAAGCTTCTGGAGAGTGAATAAAAAGTTATCTGATTGAAAGTATAAAAACATATGGAACAGGAAGGAAGTATATCTGAACACTCCTTCAATTGGAAAATTGATCAATTGATAATGAATACTATCTGCAATGAAACCAACATATTCAAATATTACTAATGGGGGTTGTCCTGAGGAGAAACTGGATAAGAATCCCAAGATGGACTCATATGTGTGTCCATGAGTAAAATATACAAGGATGAAGGAAAGCATGGAAATCACATGTCTTGAACCTTCTGGGAATTTAGCAGAAGATTATGGGGGATTTAGCTTGGGAATTTCTACATGTGAAGGCATGAATGTTTGGAAAATCATGAATCTCTTAGGAAAATCTGGGCCAATATATAGCTTGGTGAGGGCCTCTATGGATAAAGGGACTGCTTGGGGATCAGACTGAAGCTGTAGCATCTGGTTAATTGATTTCGAAGTAATAGTAAAAAATACTTATTTATTGGCATTTACAATGGCTCTTTGCTCAGGTACATAATTTTGTTGACATAACCTAATGACTTCCTATCATGGGTAGGTTAATGGGACAACATACTTAGGCAAATGGGATTCCCAAATATGGATTTCTTCTTGATCATATAAGGACTTCTCATAGCACCAATTATGAATATCAAGAAGGTTAAACTAAATAATGGGATCTACTATTTTGTAATCAGTATCAGCTAGTGGGAAGTGTTCAACATCAACAACAGGTGGTTGAAGAGGATTTACCACTATGAAAGTCTTGGAAGTCATGGCAGGGGTGGGTTTAGGCACTTTTGAACCTTCAAGCTTGCTTCTGCTCTACTTCTTAGGAATTTTGGTCTACTTATGCAAGTTTAGATAGTTTGTAGAAGTAATTTGTTTTAGCAGAGGATTTCTTGGACAAATTTGGTAAAGAATAGCTTTTCTTTGAGGCTATCTTTCAAATTAGGTGGGTGAGAGAGTTTTATAGGATTTTAACTGGTTTAAAACAAGAAACAAGGGTTTCCTGAGTATTTTAATGGGGAAGTTGGGTAAAAACTCTTTTGAAAAGGGTCACAAAGGCTTAGGATACCTAAAGAGGTTTTCTGGTTTGATTTAGAGCTTGAAATTAGATCATTAGATTGTAAAAACTCACAAATTTCCTCATAAATTGTGCGAACTAGAGAAAGAGGGTTTCTGGAAAAAATTTGACAGGGTATGGCCTGTTTTTGGGGCTTTTTAACAGTTTATTTTAATGGATTCTTGAACTCTAAGAGTGTTTTAGTTCTTTTAATATCATTGAAATCAATTTTTGGTTCAAAGTTTAAAAAAATACCTTTTGTATGCAGGTATTTGGGTTTCGGAAGATGTTTCTGAGGTTTTCAATTAAACATAACTTCTGTTTTTTCTGGACCAATATACAGTTCCTTGGCAGTCTTCAAAGGTCATAAGGTAAATGTTGCAGGATTTTGATATGAAAATGGTGAAAATATGGTGTTTTTGCAGTCGGGAGGCTTCTTGGAGGGTTAACGGGCATAATAACGAGAAATGTATGCATTTTCATAAGTTTTTTAAACATATTGGTTACATTAAACTCTGCATTGAATGATAGTCACAACGGCAAGAAGGGTGGTTTCAGAATTCAAATAATCAAAACAAGCAATGGTTATTTTTAAACACCATGTTGAACACACACATGGTGTATGAGGAAGATGAACACACACACAAGAGACTCAACACACAATGAAGGATAAGCATGAAGCTTTCCTATTTTCCATTATACAAAGATGTACATTTATAGTACAATGGTGTGACTCTTGGTTTCATATTCCAAGGTCACTTGGACTCCATTGTGACTTTTCGCATTCCACACCTACCCATGTAGGATTAGGTGTTCCAACATCCCCCCTTAATCCGAAGGGGTATGTGTGAGTCCAGGAAAAGAGTTGTAATACAAATCTGCAAAGTATACATGGCAGCACTTGGCTGAATCAACTCTCTGAAATGTTGGAAAAAAGAGGTGGTTTTAGGATGACCACAAACACTGGAATGCAAAACTTGTTGCAGTTCCCGGAACTCTTCCAAAACTGGCAAGAAGCTGAAGGCTTCTGCTAGAGGAATTGTCCCTCATAAAAAAAGGGAGACCTTCGACCTAAAAGAAGGGAGGTCTACTACCTGTGATGGTTTTAGGATTACCAACAACTCTGGAATGCTTTGAAGCATTTCCTGGAACTCAACCAAAGCTGGCAAGAAGCTGAAGGCTTCTGGTAGAGGAAGTGTTCCTCATATATGAAAGGGAGACCTTCAACCTAAAAGAAGGGAGGTCTACTACCTGTGATGGTTTTAGGTTATCCACCAACCAAAAATGATGGTTTAAGGTTGTCCACCAACCGAAGGCATGCTCATGGGCATCCATGTCTCTGGCTACATCTCTGAATGACGAATTGTGGCTCAGGCTCGCTTGAACTTCTGTGTCTCTGGCTACAACTCTAAACATGGAATGAGAGATTGTGGCTCAGGCTCGCTTGATCTGTCGTCGAAGCTTGTACATGACCACCATTTTCCCCCCTGTCAGGGACAAGGTGAGATGATGGCGAAAACTCAACTGCAATTTTGTTCAATATCTGTGAACAAGTTCTAACATGTGTCGTAAACATCTTCTTGGCTGCTGATGCCCATTGCCAAGAAGCGATCCATCCAAGATGAATCTTGGTTCTTGCAGGAGGCTTGTGTCTGAAGCATCTGTCTGAAGAATGGGTGTGCCAACCACAGTGCTTGCATGGATGAAGATCAAAACAGTGATCTTTCATATGGCCAACTCGATCACAGTGTTGGCATTTCTCAATCTGTTGTGGAAGTGGAACAGGATCTGGAACAGCTGCAGGTGAACTGTCATACATGAATCCGGCACTCTGAAATATGATGGGCTTGGTGTAGTCCAGAATATGAAAGGACACATCCTTGTCATATCCAAGACCAGTTCGGTGCTTGTTGTGGACAAGCTCTTCCCAAGGTCTGATGATGGGCTTGAGAAGTGCAGGCTGAGTTGCTGCATCTGCAATAAAATCTGCTCTTCTATAAGGAACTGAATGGGAATCAACTGCAACTTTATCTTTTTTTTGCTGATGGGAGTCCTTTTCAATCTTCTGAACAGACACAGGTTCAGAATGATGACTCTTTTGCTGAAGTTCATCTTGTTGGAGCTGAAATTCCAACTGCAAAAACTCGATCTTTTCTTGTGCATCTTGTAAACAAATCTGAATATTACAAAGAGCATGCTTGCTCATTTTTATCACATCATCAATATTTGAATGAATGAGGTTATTCAAGAACTCTAATACCTCATTGATTTTAGTCATTTCAACAACTTAGGCTCAAAAAATGAAGGGTGTCGGCTTCAACCGAAAATGCACCCGTTTACAATGTGATTCAACAACAAATACAAATGACTCCAAATAATTTCCAACTATGGAAATCTCAAAGTACAAAGTGTGCTCCTCAAATGATGGAGGACAATCAACAATGACTTACATCAACAACTCAAATTCACTTATTCCAACTATGAATGAAGAGGCAAATTCCACTCAAAATACAATGTTAGCTCAATACATATCTCTGCAAAATATAGCCTGTAAATGTGCAACCGAAAACACTATGTGTTGTGCTCCTTAAGGCAAAATGCAATTGTCTTAAGAGCTTTTCAATGATGGCAAACTTGTCTTCAAATGTCAATTTCTTCTTAAAATCACCCCTTAAACTTGTCACAAATCACAATGTAAATTTCCGCAATATGTAGGTACCATTTCTAAGTGCCATTTCTCTCTCTTTATTGTCGTTTGTTTTCTCTCCTTCCTCTCTCTCTCTCGTCGTTTTTTTTTTTTTAAAATTAATTAAAAAAATGGGAAATAATTAAAATAAGAGTAATTAAAAATGGGGAGGGAAATTTAAAGGAAATGTTAATTAACGTAGGTTGAGTTTGCGTAGGTTGAGCGCAGCTTAGGCGTAGGCTGAGTTCATAGTTTGAGTTTGCGTAGGAAATAGTATATGGAGAGGGTGGATAGTATAGATGCAGAAAGGGGTTGGAGTGAGGGTCGTGTGGTGAGTAGCAGAGGGGAGGAGTGTATTATCGAATGGAGAGGAGGCGAAAATAAGGGGAAGGGGCCGCGGGAGGGGATTTGTGAGTAGAGCGTAGGTCGATTATCAGGTGAGTGACACAGAGGTGAGGGAGTTGCCCAGAAATTGAAATTTAAATGGGGTCGAGTTGCAGGAAGTTAGGGTAGATAGCAGAGTGCGTAGGGGAAGGGGAGAATGAATCGATTTTTATTTTTTATTTTTAAATAGCAGAGAGTAGAGATAGGAAATCCACTTGAAAAACAACAGTAGAATTTTTCTTCTTCCAAATATAGAGCAGACTTAATTCCAGCAGTAGAAAAATGGGGAATTTGTAGATTTGGAGACTTGCAGAGAACTCAGAAATCTCAGAAATTTTTCAATGAAAACTCAGAAATATCTTCAAAAACCCTCTCAGCAGCTCAAAAATGCAGAATTTAAAAATACTCAGAAATATTTTCTAATATAAGCCAGAAACTTCTTCTTCAGAAGCCCACTATAAACAGTATCCAGCAGCTCTTAAAATTGCAGAGAAAATTTAGAATGAAAACCTTCAGATGGGCAGTGCTGCCTTTGTTCAAAGCCAATGCCTGCATGCTGCCAATTTCTGAATGCTGGGATTTTGAATGTTGCTCCTCTTCAAAACCAATTATGAATGCGACAAAATGTCAAAATCACTACTGCAAAAACTCTCTAAATGCTGCAAAAATGCAGATATGCACAGGCCATAAACACAAATGGCTCACTCAAAGTGGAGTAGGGCTAGCAATCACCCTCTCTGATACCATGTTAAACACCATGTTGAACACACACATGGTGTATGAGGAAGATGAACACACACACAAGAGACTCAACACACAATGAAGGATAAGTGTGAAGCTTTCTTATTTTCCATTATAAAAATATGTACATTTATAGTACAATGGTGTGACTCTTGGTTTTATATTCCAAGGTCACTTGGACTCCATTGTGACTTTTCGCATTCCACACCTACCCATGTAGGATTAGGTGTTCCAATAGTTATCGCGTGACAATTTGGCAGTAAGCGGTTTTGGCTCGAACCCACACGATCCAATAGGAATCATCCACATGCAGGAGACATGAGCTTATAATACCATCCATTTCACGCAGATTTGGAGCTCAAGTGATCGCGCAACTTTTCTATGCGATATCAGATGTCAGCCGTCGAATTTGGGTTTTAAATGTGAACGTTCTAGATTCGTTAGGGAGCTACATCAGAATGGGAGTGGGCAAGGGTGTTTGCATATGTGGTGAGATATGAATTTAAGAATTATAAAAAAGGCACTTAAAAAAGGTTTTTAAACCTTTAGGCTTTGTATAATAGGTGGCGGGTTAAGCTTTAGACTTTATTAAATAATTGTTAATCAAAGTCTAAAGTTTGGGTTTAATGTATTAGTTTAAACCTTTGAAAATTTTTAAATCACACATATTAGTTCGGGTTATTATTTATATAGTCTTCGAACATTTTGACATATTCTTGAACACTATAGGGGGCGAGATTAGTTTTTTATAAATATATTTAAACCAATGGGTTTGTTAACGCAAGGTTTTTTATATTACGCATGTGGGATATTTAAAATTTGGTCTAAACTTAAAATAGTGGGTTTTAGAGGGTTATTTAAAATAAAAGGGAATTAATAACACATGGGTAGGTGTGGTTAGGGTTTTAATACAATAAGTTAGGCGTTAATATGAAAAAGGGTAGTGAAATGGAAACAAAACACATGTTAATCTCCAAGTAAAGTGTAAACCATAGACAAAATAAATCAGTGTTGCCTTTAATATTATTTCAATTATACTTAGGATAAATGTATTTTGAGTATTTTATGAATGATTTGGAAAGGGATTGAAGTTAGCTATTGAGGGTTCTATTTTTACTAAGTAAAAAATGGAATTTTTACTTAGGAAAAAGGGATTATGATTTATGACCGAAGGAAAAATTTGATGAATGAGGGTTTAATGTAGGAATTCAATATTTCTAACTAACGAGTTATCGAGCCTTGGGTCCGGTCCCAACAAAATTCAGAGAAATTCTATGAGCATTTTTTATTGATAGTTTTAGAATACTGAATACCTGTGGGGGAGATGAAATTAGTAATTTTACCCAATGCTGCTTTATTACATGATTTCTCAACTTATTTCTACCTACCCAACTTTATTTCTAACATTTTTTCTTCATTTTTGTAGGTGGATTTAGGCTTGCAACCTTCAAAAATTTTTCTTTGAAAGCACAAAAATATCTAAGTCTACCTTATTTCATCCGAGGGCTCAGATTAAACTGTTGAGCTCCTCATTATTCTCTACCTATTTATTGATTTTTCAAGTTTAAATTGTTTGAAAAATCTTTATTCTCTATCTAAAACATGAAATTGAAAGCATGAAAACTTAATATTAAATGGTTTAACTGATCATGGATTATGGCATTTATTGACACTCTGCACATAATCATTATTCTTGCAGTAAAGAAAAAGTAGTGGCATTTGGACTTGCTCACTTTCAGATCTTATTTCATCTCTTTTTTCTTTTGGGGTCTATATTTTTCTAAGTCCTTTGATCTTTCTTTTAGGACTTTTTACCCCCTTTTTGGCTTTTTTATAATTTTTTCATTTTTTAAAAATATGGCTAAACAACTTGCAAAAAGCAAGGTATGTACATATTTACAAGACTATCAAAGCCAATTCAAAATTTATGAACCCTATTATTATAGGACCCTAACACGGACCTCGAAATTTGTGCTGTAATAAATGTTGTTTTTCCCTTCCTCGAATTTCGTGCCACTTGCCTTGAAATTTGTGTTGCTGCCTGCTATAGGTATTTGCTGAAATGAAGTTGCCTCTATAAATATTCCAAGGTATTGTTTCTCCTTTTCCCTTCTCTACTCAGAAATTTCTTCTTGCTCCCTTCTCCTCTTCTTTGAATCTGCTCATGAAAGTATGAATGACCTTTTCTCTTCTTTACCTCCTTTAACCTAATCCTAAGTGACTTTTTGGGAATCCCTAAATCCAACGGTTGAGATATATTTATATCTAGGGTTGAGGTTAAATGTGCATTTAATTTTCACTTTCTATTTTTCAATTCACCCCAATTAAATAGAGACCCACTTAGCCTTTTATTCCTATAGTTACTTTTAACTTTCCAATTTCACATTGAATTTAATAAAGTCACTTTAAAATTAGACTTAGTAACTTTATCACTTATAAAGTCACTTTTAAATCAGATTTTACTTTACCACTTATAAATTCACTTTAGGAGAAAAATTTATATACATTTGGACACTTTTCCCCAGGCCACAGATCAAAGCCTTAGCGAACCACTTGTCCTCGGGTAACCAAGTTTTAACAAAGTCAATGTTGGTATGAAGTTTCAATGGATTTTGTTACAGTTTTACCTAAGTCCCAAGGAAAGAGTGTCATCATGGTGGTAGTTGGTAGACTTACTAAGTATGCACACTTTTGTGCATTATCTCATCCATTTAAAGCAAGTACAGTTCCTACTGCATTTATGGAAACAATTCAAAAGCTACATGGAAACCAAAATATTATTGTAAGTGAAAAATATGACATTTTCACTGGGAATTTTTGGACGGAATTATTTTCTTTCTTGGGCACTCAACTAGCTCATAGCTCATCTTATAATCCTCAATCTGATGGGAAAACTCAGATAGTGAAAAAATGTTTGGAAATATATATTAGTTGTTCTTTATCTGATAAAAAAACACAATGGTTCAAGTGGTTACCTATGGCTTAGTGGTGGTATAACACTTCCTTCGATACTGCAGCAAAAATGACCACATTTATGGAACTTTATGGAAATCATCCACTATCCATCACATCATCTTTAAGAGAAAATTCTAAGGTTCAAGCATTGGAAGATCACATCAAGAATCAACAACAAGTTCTCTAACTCTTAAAGGATAGCCTAATTTTGGGACCAAATTGAATGAAACAACAGGCAGACTGAGATAAAAAACAAAGAAGTTTTGGTGTTGGAGATTGTGTATTTTTACAAATAAAACCATTAAAACGAGTGTCCCTCAAGCAATATAAGAAGGATAATTAATTATCGCCAAGTACTATGGTCCTCATAAGGTGTTGGAAAATATTGGTTCTATGGCACACAAATTGTAGCTTCCTACTTCTTCCCGAGTGCACCCAGTTTTCCATGTTGCATTCTTAAAGAAGGTTATAGGTGACAAACTTCCAGTTCAAATAATATTGAAAATACTTGATGAAGAAGGAAAAATCATATTAGAACTTGAAGCAGGCATGGAAACAAGAACTTGATAGCTATGAAATCTATCAATTTCATAGTGTCTCATAAAGTGGAAGAACTTACCCACTGAAGATTCCACATAGGAGGATGATAATTCTATACAGATGCATAGAAAACTACTCAAGCGTTGAGGACAACACTTTTTTGAAAGAAAGGGGAATGTTAGGTCCCTATATTACTAGTTTAGTCCCTTATTGTTGTTAGTGTACACCCTTTATTTTTATTCTTGTACCCCTGTAGTCCCCATATTGTTATTATTCTACCCCATAAAACCCTGCTATTATTATTGTTGTGCCCTTACATTATTATTGTTAGGTCACATAGGATTATATTGTGACCCCATGGACTCCTATATATAGAAAGGAGGTTTTTTCCATTTGAATCATCCAGGAATTTTTCATTTATGTAATGTGAAGGAGGTTTCCCCATCAAAGTGGTTGATTTTTAAGCCGCTGATCTATATTTTCTTCTATTTTGTGAGCTTGTTTCATAAAACCAAAGCCTAAAAAGTTGACTCATCTAAACCCAAAGCCCAAAAAATCAGGCTAGTAGAAGGATAAAAATAAAAATAACGTGTAGATCCTTCAATTCGAACACCCAGCAAAAAAAACATTGATTTCTTCTCATAGGTTTACAATAAAGTAAAATGTCAGTGCCAAATGAAATCTAGGCTCTCCCAAGTCCTGGGAATGAAATGGGGTTGATACTCACTCTCTTTGCTAGAAACCCCAAATACTAGTGCATGAAACACAACAAAAAACAATATTATAACATATTTTGAAGTTCTCTTCCACAAAAAAAATTAACCACGATTTAGAGCACAACACATTAGAGACCAGAATGAGCATACAGTAAAACAAATGTAGAGGGCCATGAACCAATCCAACAAAGAAGAACTAGGTGCATGCCAAGTTGGAAATGGAGACAAACATACAATCAAATGAATAGATTTCTTGAGTAAACTAAAAAAACCAGACAAGAACACAACTCTGGTCGTTTGAGACGTTGGTGGCAATGACATGTGAATGCATGGAAGAATTGGCCCACATTTCCCCAAGCCCATCAAACGAGGCACCAACCTCCCAAGCCTTATGAAAAAAAGAGTATATGAAAAATTAGGGCTACATAAATTTAGTAAGTTTTGACTATTCATATAATAGAAAATCTCAGCACATTACCTTGATACACTCAAGCGGTTCACTTGTACAGATACACTAGGAACCAAAATGTAGAGTAGAGTATCGGGTTTCGGGAAAGGGACAAATATTTTTTCTACTCATGGATCATATTTATATTTATATTTATTTATCTTTTTATAGGATGATTGATGGGCCGGTATGATGGGATGTTATTCTCTCCATCTTATTTTAAATTTCAAGGCAACATTTTCAGTTTCTTGTGATAAGGAAAAAGTAAACTTGGAGTCATTCTCACTCTTGCTAAGTCATAAATTCATTTTATAACTTGTTTAGTTCACTATAATATATATGTATTAAATTCAAGAGAAACTGTAACATAAATTCCTTCCATTTTTCCAAAGTCGTCAAATATGTCCCGTTTTTCTTATTGGTTGGGAGAAAATATTTATATTGTATTTTTGAATGGTGGGTGACACAAAGGTATGTGATGAGACACACTCATCAACATCATCCTTCTAAATATAAAAATCATGAAATGTGGGAAAAGTTGAGCCTCATATCTCAACAATAACAGTCTTCCTCTCGTCATTAAATAGGCGACTAAATTCCTCTTCAGGTTTTTGTTTGGACTCCTACAAGTCATGAGTAATTTCATTTTTCTAGGCCAACTATAGTACCAAGAAATCATGATCTTCTTTCAAAGCATGATATTGACCAAAAAATATATTTTTATCTTCTTAAAGAGGGGTAACTACTTCATGAAGCATTTATATGGAGTCTTTCAACTA
This sequence comes from Pinus albicaulis, assembly GCA_034641835.2. Taxonomy (NCBI): domain Eukaryota; kingdom Viridiplantae; phylum Streptophyta; class Pinopsida; order Pinales; family Pinaceae; genus Pinus; species Pinus albicaulis. The sequence continues at coordinate 635,376,254 of CM076575.1, forward strand.
AGCAACTTCACTTAATTTCTGAGCATTTTTCTCCACCAACTTGAAAATTTTATTCTTCAAGAAACATTTTCTATGTAAAATAGGGATTGAGTCAAATACAGGCTCAAATTCCTCCTCCAAACCATTGAAAAGGTCAATATTGGTCTTAAATTCATCTTGAAGATCTTCTAAATATATTCCAATAACTCACTCTAGATTTTCAACCTTTGATATTTTCTTAGCGATAAAATACTGGAGAAAATTCTTAAGTTTTGCATTCTCTTCTTGCAATATAGCAATGACAAAATACAAGTAAAGAACCTCATGAAAAAAATGATCCATTGGATTATTTTCCTGGATTTCTTGTACTCTGTTACCCATTTTTCTATGTTTAGAGAACAATAAGGGAATGAGCTCAAGGAACAATAACCACTAGTTAATGCATAAAAAATAAATTATATATGAGGACATGCTACACAAGATATCAATGAATCTATTAGATGCATGTTGCATTTTACCTATAAATACTTCATCTAAATCACCTTATTTAACGTGAACTTCTTATAATTTAAACTTTAATAATCCTAATATATGTGCCCCCCAACAAAAAAAATCCAATACTTAGTTGTTTCACACTTTATTAAGCATCATTTGCATAATATTTGCTAAAATAAATCCAATTTATATCTCAATAAAAATCTTTGTTAAATAAAAAACATGTATATATCTATATATATATATATATATATATATATATATATATATATATATATTAATAATCAATATCCTTAATAAACCTTGCCCCAAAAATACTTTTAACAATTTTCCTTCTAATCCCTGATGGGGGTGTTATCTACGGAGGGAATTTATGGTTAACGGTGTAAGGGGTTAATACTTGTCCATTTCTGACATGGCATGGTATGTACCGAGTACCTGGGCTTGGTTTGATAACCGTATGTCCCATCACCATAAGTACATGACTATAGAGCTAGGGTGGCAAAGATACGTGGTGCAACATAGTGGTGGTGAGGTGATATCCTCACTCTGCTACCTGTGGTATGAACGTGAAGCGAGTTCTTCATGCTTGGAAGTGTTTTTCCTTTTATTTTTTTACGTTGGTACCATTGTTCATTCTAGTGATATAGGGACATCCTCATTAGGAGGATTATTTATGTTGATGAGTTATTTAAGTCAATTTTTTTCATCTTATTCTTGCATACTACAAAGTCCAGGCTAATCTTTGAACTGGTGGTTATTCTTTCAAACTTGACCCTCCAAGTTAACAACTTTACAAGTATCTCGTTTACTTGCCTAGTATTGGTTTTTGGTTGTTGGTATCGTGGTAATTTCTTTGTATGGTTCTAGCACGAGGGTTTCCATTTCTACTTAAAGGTGAAAAATATGTTTTCTTGTTGTATTACTTCCTCTTTTGTAAGTTTAGGTTAACTCTTGTTTTGGGGAATTCGGTTTTTTTAATCTCAATTGGTATTTCCCTTTGTTTTACTGCCTTTTGAATTGTTTTCACAAAGAATACGCTGGTCATTATCGTTGGGTGTGGTTTAGTGGGTTGATTGAGTTTGTGGAGTTTTAATTTGGTGCATTGTGAGTGGGCTTGTCAACGTCTCACTAGGGTTATGTTGTTGGCATGTCTTTAAATTTATGTTTCCCTTCAATTTGGGACCCATATATGGAGTTTCATAGAAACCTTGTATATGTTTCAGTTTCCCAGTCAAGGTTTATTGTTTTTTCCCTTTGTTCGGTTCACTGTTCGTGATCCTCTCTTGGGTTGCTAGAATTACTCCCTTTTCCCATTTGCCATGTGTCCTCACTAGATAATGACAAGTAGAAGAGGTGGATCTGGCAACGCTTATCCTCAACATCGTAGGTTGGTTTCCTGCGAATCAATTACATTCTATTTTGATCTACTCCATCTAGAAGTATGAACAATAATTCTTCTACCGGAATGGAAATAGCTTGGGGATTTCCCTTACTTTTTCGATTCAAAATTTGGAGGAAAGGGTTGGTGATGGCTTCCAGTCCCAGGAATATCAAACATTTCATTGATGATATTAGTTTTTGTTTGAGTAGGGTATAAGGTTATATGGTGTCAGACTCAACCTAATAGGACCAAACTAATCTATTTAGAGGCCCCACTAATCCTCTTGATGATAATCCTCCAAATTTTACAGTTATCTTTTCTTATTAAGGGAGTTCATTTCCTTGGAAGTTTTTTTTGTAGTTTCCAAATGTTTCCATGGCTATTGTTGTTTCTTATGGTTGTCTCGACGAAGATTTATGGTGTTGATATATTTTGGGATTTCACATGGTTTTCCCTCAAAACCTCCCTTGATAGACTATTCTCAACATTTGAATATTTTGGTACACCTTCTAATACCTTTAGACATGTCACTCTATCCCTTGTTTTTGAAGGGTCGAAGTAAAGACTAGTGGATGGGTTCAAGACGATTTTGTCTGCTAGTCTTCGTCTTGGTTTTGGCATGGAAGAATTATGCTGATGGACCTTTTGATCTAGCATACATTTCCTATTGTACTCTTGGGCTATGGAATATGTTGTTTCATTGTTTTTGTTACTGTGCCTTCAATTTCTAGATGACCTAGTCAATGCCTCTTTTTTCATACATTGTTCTAGTGTCTAGATTTTTGGTTTCAGTTTGCCGACATTGTGTTATAAGTGTTTATGTTTACTATAGCTTTGAGGAGACCTACACTAACATGTTAATATCTCTTTCATTGTTTGGCTATTTGATCTCAATTTACAATCTCTTATATTAATGTCTAATATTAAAATGAAAATCCTTTGCACTAGTTTACAAAAAAAAAAAAAGATTTTCCTTCCCAAGAGATTTTATGTAAAAAATTTCTCACAACATAAATTTGAATCATAACCTAAGATTTAAATATTGAATGCCATGGTGGACATAATCTCCCAATTCGTGCTCTTGATTGGGGTTTTTGATAACCAAAAATTCTTTGACTTCAGTATCAGCAATCGATTTAAAAATCATTATGTCTTTATACTGAGGTAAGGCTAAGCTAGGACCAAGTTCCCATAAAACTCATTGAAATTTGTTGATACCGATGGTTGTATGTCTATAACCAATGAATGATAATTGTTTCCCCTATTTATCAAAAAATCCCTGGAGGATTCTCATTCACAACCACATGGTACATTTCTTTTTAAGAGAGATCCATACAATCCACATTGGAGTCATCCACACCATCTATTTTAGGCTCCCAAATAAATCATCTGACCCTATGCCCATTGTCTAATATCAAAGCCCCTTTATTCATAGCTAGCCCTCACGTTGTGTCGACATGCTGACAAATCTAGGTCACCACAAGTCATTCACATTCATCAAAATAGTGGATTCCCTTGAGAACGGAACAAGTGGGAATTTGACATTCTTGATATATCTAGGAGAGAGATCTACAAGCTGAATCATTCCCACTATTTTGTGGGCACATAAAATGGATCGTTTCCACCTGGTATCCCAAGTTTTCCTCCTTACACAAATCCAAATATAATGATTTGAATTAATCGAGAGATGAAACCATAGCCAACCTCAAGCACTACCAAAAAGTTTGGGAGGGGTCCCACCTACACAATTCCAACAAATAGATCGATGCATACTCAACAACAAAAGTAGCTAGGCTTGCAAATAAAAACCATGGAGAAATTAACCCAAACAGAATCAAAGCAACTACTTTAATGCGGAGGCCAAGACAACCATATTTGAAATCGCTCAAGCAAATATGATTTGTAATAATAAAATTTGTAAAACTCTATTCAAGAAATTAAAAGTTCAACAGTGAAAGGAAATGTTAGTTGTGACAATGTAAGTCTATCAAATATTATTGTATTAATATTAGCTCTAATGATGTAAGAATCATATTACTCATAACATCATATAAAAATATATGTTTATAACATCTAACATAAGGAAATAGGTTAACCACCCAAGAGCCAAAAGCATCTAGCATGAATGAAATTTTGTCCCTTATGAACTACCAACAAGTCATTCTAAGTGGTGTGATTTTTGTTGAATAATAGTGATGAGTCAACCTGCATTTACATATAATAATAGCTATCCTAGGTGCTAGTTTGACAAATAAATTATAATAGATTTTCAATATTAAAAAAACACTCAATATCAATTAAAAATAACTATTATACTAAAAAAATAACAAGCTTGCATCAACTTATACTTTATACCTTAGTTTATTAAAAATATGTTAATTAGAAAAAAGCCAACAGTTTATTAAAATATGTTAATTAGAAAAAAAGCGAACATTAACCAGAAATTCAAAAAAATGCATGAACTTTTCATATTTTGTAATACAATAAAAAAAGGAGGATATACCCGAAGAGAATATACCCACTTCCGGCATATGTATTGAAACCATGCAGCATGAAGTAAACAATAATATGAAACACCAATCCCCATCAAATCTACATGTCTCTCAGATTTAAGGCAAAATATGTCTCACAAAATGTCAGATAAAAGTTAAAAAATAAAATACGACATTTGCCCTCAAATAAACAATACACATTAAATAAATATCCAAAATGACTAAAATAATATAACGAGTAAATAATATAAAACTATTAAACTGCTACTTCTGCTATTTTGCATTATTGCCAAAGCCTTGGCATCGGAGGCGACCTGAAAGGTGTATGTTGTTTATAAATTATATGGGAAAAATATTTTAAAATGTGAGGATAAAACATACCATATACGAGAAAAACCTACCCATATAAACCAAAAACTTAACTTAATTTTTTTATTGCAAAGGTTTTTTTTGGGAAGATAAAGAATTAATATAAAATAATTATAAAATTATAAAAATTATATTAATGGAAGTTAGCATTATTATAATAGTGAAAGATCGTATATATTTAGTCATATTCTCTTTAATTACAAGATTGTTATGATTAGCAATATTTTAATCAATTTGTATGGGTTTATTTTAAAAGAAAAGAATTAGATTTTTTGCTTGAAAATAATTGTAAAAGAGGTAAAGGCCAAGCTTACCGTGTCTTTAAAAATTGAGAATGTGAAATTTATTATTCATTTTATAAAAGTTTTGTATATGGACCACGAGATGACAAAGGAAAAAAAAATGAAATTACTTTAAAGATAAGATTAAAAAAATAGAAAAGATAGAAAATAATTTTGAATATCATTTCTTCTTAATTTACAAAGTTGATTTAACCTCTTCACGAATAATAAAATTGAGATTGTTTGTCCGGAAATGCACTACACACATGCTCAATGAAATTGTCACTATCCCTTGAAAAAGGAAAGTCCATATTAAAAAAGTTGATAAATGATAATTGATTCCTTGATTTTGAGTGCTATAGCTTTGAAAAGGTACATAAATGACAATGTATACCTTGATTTTGAGTGCTATAGCTAAAAAAAAGGTAGATAAATGACATTTTATACCTTTGTTTCAGTTATATATATATATATATATATATATTTATTGATTTTCATATTAAATTTGACATGGAATATAGAAATTTGTTGGAATTGCTTTATTTTAATAGAAAGATATGGAGTAAGATAACTAAAAATTCCATCATTTACAAAAATAAAAATAAAAATGGTTTTCAACAAGAAAGATTAGATCGATAACCTAACAAAAGAAAAAACAGGTAGAGCATATAGTAACTTGTAATATGAAATTTGGAATTATATTTTTACAACATAAAATTTTAAAATCAATTATGTTTATTATATTGAAATTATTTAGGGAGAAAATTTGTTTGAAAATAAGGAAATGGATAGGATTAAGAACCTATTTAATCTAAAAAAATGTCTTTATGAGAGTCAACATTTTATGGGAACTAGCATGGTATTCCTTTCTTTGAATCTCCTCCCAACAAGAATGAATTTTTATATGTGCTCTCCACATTAAGTCCTCATTAAATTTCGAAAAGAAATTTCATTACTTGATCCTAATCACTCAATTTATTTGTGTATTTTAATTTTATTATGTTTTTATTTACTATACAATGTTTATGTTCAAAGAATAGTTTTGCATGTAACTAATTGATTTTATATATATTTCTAATTTAATTTAAACCTCTCTTAACACATTCCATATGCATTTAGTTTAATATACAATATTATTAAGCAACATAAATGAAAAAGATACTTTCCAAAATATATTTCCTTTAACTATGTCAACATGATTTCAAATGAAATTCATTTCATTATATATTAAGAACTTTCCTTTATAGATGATCTAGTGGATCAGTAAAATGATCAAAATTCAAAGTGTTTGAATGTGTTCGAAACCGACACCGAAACAAATATCTCGCCACCTTGAATCCAATGCAATTCGTTTCAATCAAAATGGATATCATATGTTCCCGATGTAACATTCAAACTGTTTTCTCAAACAACTAAAATTTTAAAAACTAAGTTGCAGGTATTCCCAATTAGCAGTTTGTACGCTAACTAGGCAAAGTGACTGTAAATTTTGGGGTCATTTGTTGTTTTTCATATGTCACATTCAGGTTGTTCGATTTGTGGTTGGGTTTTATTGGTTAAGGATCAACCAATGGGGGAGAGACACTTAAGCCAATTACTGGTTTCCACATGGCCTCTTATTGGTATATTAAAATTTTGTATGGCCGGAAGGGCCTCTGGAGGGAATCGAACTGCAGAAATTCTGGGTGGCAACACAGTGCTCTACCACTGCGCCACTGATGATTCTTATTTACCATAGTTCATGGCTTCTATTTTAAGTTTCGTGTGTTGCACATTGGGGGTTAGGGCTGGGTTTAATCCCTGGCCCCCAGTCCACCCCAACACATGAGACCACACGTCATAGAAGCCAGGGGGGCGAGATCAACCACGGACCTAAACCACATACCACACCATATTTCAATGGGAGTTGAGTTATTGATCTAAAAATGTTACGGATAACTTGTTATGTATTACAAAAACCTCCCACTTAGTTTAAAAATTAAATGATCTAGCTTGTACTTGACAATTTGCAGACTTTATGCTTGAAAGTGGTGTATGGTTTTTTTTTTAACTTTTTATGTGTCTTAAATTCATTTTTTCTTGGTGAAATTTAACATGTATAACAACAACATCATGCAACAATAAAAAATTTAAACACAACAGCAAAATTAATCTAGGAGTTCACCCGAATCTTGTGGGTTACATGTCCTATGATCTTTTTCATCATGACTCGGCTCTTTGAGATTATGGTAAGGTTTTTTCCAAACTTAACTCCAATGAATACTAAAATGATCCAAAGGGCTGAAAATACCATATATATCCATCTAATGGCTATCCAAATTCTGTAAACAACTTTATGCTCCCTTTGACACGATTCCTTCTATCGGTGCTCTAAACTACTATGAGCTTCTAAATGGAAAAAACTCCCTCGGAATTTTGTTTCTGTCACTGAAACCACTACTGATGTATCCAAAATACATCAGACAGCAAATATCGACTTATAAATTTCTCAAATTGAGCACTGCATCTCCAAACTAGGTTATCCTCCACGGTTTGCCAAGGGCTGCCCAAAACTTCAAATCCGCTTCTTAAGCTGTAGAATTTCTAAAAATGTTCTAAAACCACTTCCATTGGTTCCAAAATGTCTAAAACAGTCAATTTAGACTATTCATTCTTTAGAAATGGCCTCTGGCTACTCCGGTTTCGCCTCCAACTCCTGTCGGCACCCCTTGGCACTAGGGTCACTAAAAACTTCTCTGCTGGGTTTTAGACCTCTATAAGTCCTCAAAAATTTCTAAAACCTCTATCATTAGATTAAGAATTATGTTTAAATTCAATAATGACTACTGGTCCGCTGCATATGGCCTCTAGCTCCCCTGGCTAGGCCTTGCACTGTTGTTAGCAAAAGCGGGCACTAATGGCACCTGGAACTCTACTGAAGCTTTTTCGATTTTTAAAGTTATATACAAGCTCTGTAAACCATATAATTAGATTCAGAAGGTATGAATTAGCCAAATATGACTATTCATTTAGTTAAAAAAGATAAATAAAGCCCAATACACTGCCTTCTGCACGATGGCCCTAATGGCTCCTTCATCTTCCTCAAAGCCAAAAATGCTCAAGATGACCTCTGTTAGACTCGAAACCTATGCGAAACTACTCAAAATGTCGATTAGACTGAAAATTGGCTATTTTTGCACCTTGTTTGGTCGAAAAATGAAGAAGTTATGGCAAAAACAAAATTTTGCCCAGTGTCCCCCAAAATCCTCCTCCAAAACTCGAGGAACTCGAGTTAGCACTCCAAATTAGGTGGAATATCTAAAAATGGTGGAAAGCACCCAAATTTGGCAAACTTTTCAGTGTATCATTTTAATGTTGGGCAGGGTGGTCACATGACCCACCCCCGCCGGAACCGTTGGACTTTAACCTCGTGTTAACCACTTCCCAACCATTACATTTAATATTCTTTAAGGCACTGGCCACATGGGCCCTTCCTAACCACGTAGTAACTGCAACCATCAGAGAGTGGAGTCTGGTCGCGAGCAGTTGGGTCACATGGTGTTGGGCTAGCCCTAAGGGGCTAGCCCTTTAACTTTCTGCTGGTTCAAGCTATTTTAAGCCATGGTTCTGGGACCCAGTCATGACGTGATGGGGCTTACCCCTGAGAGCAAGCCCTTTACCTTTATATGTCCATTCCAAACAATTTAACAACATGTCCATAGTGCTCGACTCGTTCAACAATTACCACAGGCGGGTCGGTCAGGTCCCTCTGCCCGAGGTGTCGGGTAGCGGGTGCAAACCCAATGAACCACAATTTTTTCCATGTCTTTCAACCTTGAACTTAGGGCCACGTGGCAGCCTCCGGGCAGGCCATGTGGCACCCTATGATAGGCTATCCAAAAACATAAAAAAATTTAACTTTTTCCTTATCTTTCTTTTATAAAAATGGCATAGTCATCTTAAGTCAAAAGTCCTGCTTTGGAGTTCACTAGTCGATTTCAAACCTCAGTAACTTCTGCATATAACCTCAGTTTTGAGAACTGTTCACAGTGCCAGAATCACAGCGATAAGACCTTTTCGGTCGTTCAGATTCGGCAGTCTTCCAAGAACTTTCAATTTTGAGTTATCATTCTGGTCCATGATCTAGTTCTGATCAGTTATGACTTGGCATAATTTTGAATTAAACTCACCTGAACCAGCCCCAAACCACGAAAGAATATAACCACACCACGTATCAAAAAACATTACCGCAATCGGATGACATTCCATTAACCCGATGGTTAAAAGACATACCACAAATCATGCAACCGGTAACGGAGGTTGGTTTAAAGTTATGGTATGGTGTTTAAGCCTTACCTCTAGTCAAACCACAGTTCAATCCGAGCTTGGGATAAGGTTATTTTGGCGCACAATTAGAAAACCCAACTAAATTTCTATCATGAAACCACAATCACAACCTGGATCAAAAAGGAATTTTTGAATGGTCAGAGATCTACGATGGAGTTAGAACCACATGTCTGAATCTAGAGTTGCTGCATTTTTTAACCAATCGACAATTTTCACCTGAACTGACGTGAATCTCGCTGCTATAGCATTAAATTGTCACTCCACAATGCCAAAAATTATGGAAAATGTAGGATATATAATAGCTTGGTATTAAATGTAAGACATTTAGCAAGAAAATTGTTCTGGAGCATAACTGAGAAATTTTTTGACCTTTTTGAGTGTATAAAGAACCAAAATAGGGGTTTTTTGTTGCTATGGAGCCATTGGAAACATTATTTTTTCATTCTCAGAAATTAAAATTGATGTAAACAAATATTTTTGAGCATAATGAAAGATACCCAACATTGGAAGATGGACCAAGAGATGTGGCCCAGGAGGGGTTCGCTCCTTCATCATGTACAAATTTACAGGGTAAGTTCCTTAGTTGAAACACCGAAGGTCACCACTCACAAACAAATCAAAAATCAATACAACAATATTTGACATGGTTAAAACCTTTGAAAAGGGAAACAATCCACGACCTGAGCCAACGCGGCCACTTCAGGAAATTTATATAAAGAAATAAAATTTATATAAGACTCTCTCATAAATGATTACCAGAAAAATGACTGTCCATGCTATTTAAATGGACATCATAGACCAATCGGGTGTTAAGCCATAGATCAAGTGTCGGTAATACTTAGGAGAGAGTGAATCGTCGAATCACTACATATTGTGATCGTCAGATTATAAGTTACAAATGTACATAGTAAAGAAAAATATTTTACCTAACTCTACACTAGACCAAGTTAACTATTTCCTATGTGTTAGAATATCTTAACATCCCCCCTTAAGAACAACTTCAGATAGGATTGGAGGTTTTACAAAGGTGACACAATAGTAGAATATTTCCTATCTGTCAGAAGATCATAAAATCCCCCCTTAAGAAAAACTTTGGATAGGATTGAAGGATTTACAAAGGTGACACAATAGGAGAATGGAGGCCTTATAGCCTATCCCCCCTTCATGATAACTTTCATGAACTCCAAGCATAGATCAAATTTTGGTAAAATTAATTTCTATGAGAGCCTTTATGAAGATATTGACAACTTGATCATTGGTTGAACAATACTACACTTCAATAACACTATCATGAATGAGCTTTTTGATAAAGTGTATGTGAAGCCAAATGTGTTTCATACACTGATGTTGAACTGGATCTTTGCATAGGTGAATGGCACTCTGATTATCACACCAAAGTATAGTTGGATGCTATTGATGAAGACAAAATTCGGTACCACGATACTCTACTTCTGCCAAACAAAGAGAGATGGCACTTTGTTTCTTACAAGACCATGTAATAGGTCCTGAACCAAGAGTGAATACATAACCTGCAATAGAATTTTGATCAGAAAGGTCACAAACCCAATAAGAATCAGTGAAACCAATCAACAATGGAGATGCTCCTTCACTGTAATGAATCCCTAACTGAACTATACCTCTAATATATCAAAGTATTCTTTTAGGTGCTTTCCAGTGACTTTTGTGAGACTGGTGCATAAACTGAGCAAGAATACCAATGAAAAAGGAAAGGTTAGGACATGTATGGGTTAGATACATAAGTTTACCAACAAGTTGATGGTATAAGGTAGCATAAACTTCAAGGGTAGTACAAGTGACCAAAAGCTTTACTCCAGACTAAAAGGGAGAAGGGGTTGGCTTCATTATTCAATGTGAAAGTGACGTAGAAGATCACAGGCATACTTGGACTGAGAAAGGGTAATAAATTCTTTGGATTGCAAGACTTGAAGACCAATGAAATAATGCAAGTGTCCTAAGTCTATCATTTCAAACTTCTTTTTGAGGCTAGACTTCACATGGTTTATATGGTTTGGATCACTAATAGTAAGGATAATATCATCAATGTAAAGAACAAGGATGATGATGGACTTACCCACTTTCTTAGTGTAGATAGTTTTGTCAGAGTGACACCTAGAAAAGCCATTATATAAGATGAAGTTTTCCATTTTGGCATACAAAGCCCGAGGAGCTTGCTTGAGAGCATAGAGAGACTTCTTAAGGTGACAAAAAAGGCTAGAGTTATTTTGGGTAAATCTCAAGGGTTGTTCCATTTATATTTCTTCATGCAAATCTCCATTTAAGAAGGCATATTTAACATCCATCTGATGGACTTCCCATCTAAAGGAGGCAGCAAGGGAAAGAACAAGGTATATATAATTCATTTTGGCAACGGGGGAGAAGGTTTCAGTATAGTCAATGGTTTCAACTTGTGAAAATACATTAGCAATGAGATGAGCTTTATGTTTATCTTCTTTTCCATCTTATCCAAACATTTTTTTGTAAACCTATTTTCATTTCACACGTTTGCTTCCCCTTGGAAGAGGAACAAGATCCCAAGTACCGTTTTCCAATAAGGAATGATATTATTCTTTCATAGCTTCATCCTAATCTGGATGACCTAAAGCTTCTTCAACGGTGTCTGGAGCAGAATTTTTTGGAACATGAGCCAATAAGGAAGAGGATCTTTCGAATTGAGAATGTCACCTGCAAGATAACCTGCTGCATCCCGAGTAGAGAAAACCCATATTGAAAGTTGTGGAGCTAAAGGAATATCTTGAGGAGGTGGAGGAGGATTTCCATCCTCGTTTTCATCATATGAACTAGAAGGAATGTTGTAAAAAAAAGAAGAGATATAGAGAGGTGGCACATATACCGAATCAGGGTCGCAAGCCAAAGGTGGCACAACTACCAAACTAGGCTTCGAGGCTGATATATTTTCATCAAAATTTACATCTCTTATAATGATTAAATTTTTGGATTTTGGCTCAATAAGTCTATATCCTTTGACATCTTTAGAATATCCAACAAAAATGCATTTTTCGCTCTTAGGTTCTAAGGCTTTATGTTTTGCATCTGGAATTTGGGCCCAAGCTTCACTTCCAAAAACATGAAAGTGACTTACATCTGGTTTGATTGGGCTCCAAGTTTCTTCTAGAGTTACATTTCTTAAAACCTTAGTAGGAGTGCGATCTACTATGTAATTTGCACAGTTAATTGCTTCTGCCCAAAAATTAAGACTAAGTCCTTTCGATTGAAGAATACAATTAGCCATTTATTTTACAGTGTGATTCTTCCTTTCAGCTACACCATTTTGTTGTGAAGTATATGGAACAATATGTTGCAATTGAATGCCATGCTCAGTTCTAAAGTGGATAAATCTGTAGTTAACATATTCTCCTCCATTTTTAGATCTTAACTTAAGAATGTGATGTCTATATTGTTTCTCAAAAAAGGCCTTAAAGGCCAAGAACATGTTAAAAACTTCACTCTTGAGTTTTAGGAAGTATACCCAAGTGCATATGGAAAAACCATCAATGAAAGTTAAGAAGTACTTACAGTCAAAGAAAGAAACAATAGGAAGTGGATCACATAAATTATTGCGCACAAGCTACAAAGGGGTTGAAGCGTGCCAAGAGGCACACTTTTCAAAAATATCCCAATGACATTTTCTAAGTACACATCTGAAAGAAACACCATCTCGACAAGATACCATAGGAACACCTGTCACCTTATTTTCTTTACATAGATTTTGAAGGGAGCGATAGTTTAATTGACCAAATTTCTCATGCCAAAGTTTTCTCACCCCATCATTATGAGAAAAAAAAAATAGAGGGAAGATATGATGACCCAAAGTTTTTAAATTTATACAAACTTGTGGAATCATCAACAATGCTAATATTTAAAATATGTTTGGGATATTTGAGGTCCTTAATTACAACATCATGAGGTGAGAATTATATTGTTTTCCCTTCACCTGAATGAGTTATCTGATAAACAAATAAAAGGTTGCAGGACAAGGTAGGAGCACATAATACATCATTAAACAGACCATTATCTAGATGAATGGTTCTAGACCCTACAAAACTAAGAGATCTATCATCACCAACATAAATATTTTTGGTGTTACAATCATTTAAAGAGGAAAACATGACCTCATTTTTGTCCATGTTGTAATAGGCTCCAGAATCAATGAGCCACTCATGAGAATTAGAAGAAGAAGATACATTCAAAGCATAACTATATATTGATGATTGAAAACCACAAGAGTAAAGTGCATTCATGAAGATGAAGTTGAAAAGTTCTCCAAATTGATGTTGTGCTTCTTCATTTTTGCTTCCAAGGCTTCCATCTTCTTAAAATATTTTGACTCTATGTGGCCATCATGATTACAAAAGTTGCAATGTCTATCTATATTCTTCCGTTTGTTTTTATTTTCCTTATTAGTTTGTTGAGTTTCTTTTTCAGTTTGTAGCTGAAATTTCTTAAGACCCTTGTTTTGTTTAAGACCATTATTTTTAGGATTCCACTTCTTAGGATTCTTTTGGTATGGTTGTTGTTGGCCTACTAAGGCTTTCCTAGGAGAGTTTCGAGTATTAATAAGATGAAGGTGTAGGATTTTTTCTTGTTCTCTTATCAAAGAATTGCAAAGGGCATCTAAAGAGGTGGCCTGTAGGTTGTTCCTTGAGAAATGAGATATTCTCTAGTGGAATGGAAGCTGGAAACAAATACAGAGTATTCTGGGCCAAGCTTAGCAAGAATGGAGGAGATAAGGCTACCATCTTCCTTTTAGACCTTACAACCTTCTAAAATAAGTCTAAGGGTCGTTAATTTGGATAGAAAATCTTCAATTGGGGATAAATTTTTGGGGCCCGAAGTAAGCAACCCATTTTCAAGCAAGTGGGCTTTGATTTCATTTTTCGTGCAAAAAACCATATTAAAATTTTTCATATCTTCATCAGGGGAGTCAATGTCTTTGATATGAAATTGAAGATCTTCAGAAATGGACATTATTATCAACCCTATTGCTTGATCTTGTTTATTTTCCCATTTAGCAGCTTTATTTCCATTGTTAGGTTTAGTTTCTTGTCTTTTGGCTATTATATAAAGCACTTTACTTCTAAGTAAGTCTACCATGTAGGATATCCATTTGAAATAATTTGTGCTATTAAGAATATCCGGTCATGCACTTTCCATTTTTTTTTAAACTGAAGCTGAAAGGGCTCAAACCAATTGCTCCAATGGAAATATCTCGAAAAATTAGGATGGTTAAAAAAACGGCCCTGAAAACGGCTTCCGGGTGAAGAAGTTATGCCTTTCTGAGAAAAAAGTTGTAGTAGATGCCGAATAGTTACGTGAGAGGTTGAAAGATGATGATGAAGATGTAGTTTAAAAAAAAAATCCCCCCATTTTCCAAACTTCATACAATAAGTTCACTTTAAAGAAAAACTACTTTATGTGACCCACTTTTATAAATAAGTGAGAGTCACTTTTACAAAATTACTTTTACATGTGCTTTTTAAATAAAAAACCCATTTTTTTTAAATCAACAACTTGACAAAATGGTTTTAAAAAAAAAAATTAACTTACCAAAAAGTTTTTTTTAGAAAAATAAGCTTGCCAAAGAGACTTGAACCCAAGACCTATATTCTCATAAAGTAACTTTACACCAAGTGAGCTAGTAAAAGGATTTTGTAATTGTTTGAAAAGAGGAATGTTTTTTTTAATTTTATCTTCAATGTGCGTGATTTTTCCTGCAAAAAAAACAAAAAATCCAAGAAAAAAAAGAAAAACACAAACCTTACAGTAGAATGTTAGATTTCCAGATAGTATTACCGAAAACTATATTTTTTTCCAATATTTTTGGTTTCCCGAGATCGCACAAAGACACGGGGAAAGAGCATACATAGAAGAAAAATATCGTCTTCCTGTTTCTGATTTGCCAAGATCACACACAGTGTAGAGAAAAGAGTATACACCGAGAAGATGGTATAGATCTAGCAATAAAAAAAACCTATAAACCGAAATAAATAGAGGGAACTGAAATAAACAGAAGGATTAATAAATATAACTACAAAAAAGATACTTTATACCTCCAGATCCAAAATGACATAACTTGGGCAACCAGAAAGATTTTCTCATGAAACGAAATTCATTCCTCACTATAACAAATGCTCCTAAAACAACAAAGCACTTCTCTCAGCCTAAGAGTCATCAAAAATAGTATATCTGGAAAACGACAATCACATGCAGTCAAACTGGCTTCGTATTTTGACGAACATCAAATGGAGCCCTCAAAATGTCTTTGATACCATGTAGGAATTTACATGGTAAGTTGCTTAGATCAAACACTAAATGTCACCGCTCAAAAATATATCGCAAATAAGTACGCCAGCATTTGACATGGTTGAAACCCTTGAAGAGGGAAACAGTCCGTGAACTAAACTAATGCTACCACTTCAGGAAATTTATTAATATAAAGAAATAAAATTTACATAATATTCTATCATAAACGGTTACTAGAAAAATTACCCTCCGTGCTCCTTAAATGGAGATCATGGACCAATTGGGTGTAACGCAATAGATAAAGTGTCAGTAATATCGAGGAGAGAGTGAACCGTCAGATCACAACATATCATGACTGTTGTATTATAAGTGACAAATGTACATAATAAAGAAACACACTTTACCTAACTGTACGCTATACCAAGTTATACTTAAATATTTTCTATGTGTTGAAATATCCTAACATCCCCCCTTAAAAACAACTTGGGATATGATTGAAGAATTTACGATGGTGACACAATAGGAGGATATTTCCCATGTATTGGAATATCCTAACACATCATTTTTTTTCTTTTGATTCTGTTTTCGTACTATTATATCTATTATTTTCTGCAAAAAAATAGTTTAAAACCTAATTTATTTGTTATGGAAACTTTTATAATTACATAAAAAACATAAAATTTCACTTGCAAATTTCATCAAAAACCTTCAAGTTTTCATATACATATCACGTTGGTATAATATCTTTTTTCCTTTTATTTTATTGAGGGTTTAATTATGTTGCAAGTGTTTTCTGATGCTTACAAGGTTGAATCTCAAAATAGGAGAAAGAAAATGTGTGGGAGTAAGTCCTTAATCTAGTTTAAGGAGAGGATATTTGTGAAAATCTCCACCACAAGCTTCACCTCAAGTTTCACCGAAGGCCTCACCAGTCATGGCACATGAAGCAGAGCCTGAAAATATGACTAAGGATGAGAAGGCTTCTAGGAAATCATTGTTTGACATGACTGAGATGGTGAAACTTCACTATGAGGAAAGGAATTCAACGTTGCAAGGTGAGAGCTCAAACCATCCAAAGGGAAATGTGAGGAAATGGAGACAAGCCTCCAAAAGGGAATGGAGGAAATTTTGATAAACCATCTCTATCTACACCTTTCTCTTCGCCTCCATATTCACCATCATCATCTTCTACATCAACCCCTTTACAAACACCTCCACATTCTCCAAAGAGACATGGTAAAACTCCATTTTTGAAACTTGACATAAAGTTTGAGTTTCATATGTATAATGGAGAGGCAAATGCTAAGAAATTAGATAACCTGGTTCGTCAAATTTCAGTGTATTGAAGGATACAAAGGATCAAAGATGATGAGAGCAATATTCACCTTCCTTCACTAAGGTTGGAAAGTGCAACAATCATTTGTTGGGAATCCAAAACTCAAGAGGGTATGAAGAAAAATAGTAAGGTTTTATCCTCTTGGAATGATTTTTTTTTTTTTTGCCTTAGAAAGATAATTTTATACTTTACCATACATGCAGAAAGTTATCATAGATTGGCAAAACTTTAGGCAATTAAAGGGTAAAAGTATGCAAAGTTATACCCAAGAGTTTTGAAGGAGAGAATTGATTTTGGGTGTAGATTTATCCTCTGTAGACACTTTAATAAAATACACTAGAGGTTCACATAGCTTCTTGAGACACACAATTCTCATGTTTAACCCTACAAATTTAGATGTGGTTTGTGTACATGCAACACAACTAGAAGTAAAATGGAAGAATGTTTCTGAAGGAACTAGTGAGAACTCAATTGCGTTTGGAGACAAAGGAAATGGGAAGTTCAAGGGAAAATAAAAGAATAATTATTCCATAAATAATGAGAAATAAAAACTCACATGCAAAAAATTGTTCCAAAGAAGGTCGTGATGAAGACCCAGTTTGGAAACTTCATCCTAAGATGAGACCCAAAAAAGTTAACAACAAGGAGAAAGAAAAGGTTGATGCAACTGTACAACAAGACTTAGGTTTTGATTCCAGGGATGAAACAAATATAATAAACATGGTATTATAGGTATGGAAATTGAAAGTATTGGTTCTTCAAATAGTCTCAATGAAACTCAATATGAAAAAACAAGAAAAGAGGTTTTCCACATTAGAGTTATTTCAAACATACCTAGATACTTTGTTTTATAGTGGATCAAAAGCAAACCTTATTTCAAGAGACATTGTCAAGAAACTAAATTTGGAAACCATTACTCATCATAGACCTTATCCTTTAGTTTGGTTATGTGACAATCCAAAATTGCAAGTGACAAGGAAATGCATACTTACATTTTCCATCTTTACATATTCCTTGATGAGGTAGAACTTGATGTAGTTTCACTTGAAATTTGTGGTATTGTTTTGGGAAGCCCATATTTATATGATAGGAGAGCCATTTTTCTTCACCATGAGAACAAATAACATTTTTTTTAAATGGTATTGAGTACGTTGTTATAGCACATAGCAATAAATTGATTTTATATCTTGTAAATGCTAGACAAGTGAAGAGGCTTGTAAATGCTAGTCAGGATTTTTCATTGTTAATGTTCAAACAAAAAGATGTTGAGGAATCAAAATCATTTCAAGGATATGAATCAAGTTTCAAATATTATTTCAATGAGGTTCCCAATCCAGGTTGATAAAAAATTTCAGGAGTCTAACATGTTGCCTCCTAAAAGAGAAAAACAATATGAAGTGCAATTGCAACAAGATGCATCATTGTTGAACATTGGTATGAACAACATGAGAGTGTTAAAGAATGCAGGGACCTAAAGCAGATGAAAAATATATTTGATAGGGAGTATATTCGTTCTAAGACATCTTCTTGTGGGTTTCATAATGTTTTGGCTTTGAAGAAGGATGGTGCATGGCGATGGCGATCACATTTGGTAAAGAATCAAGACAAGTGAAAGGCTAGACGAGCTAAGCATAATTATGACGACAATTTCAAGGTGAAGTGAACTGGAAATTGAGTATGTATCGTTTCATTGAAAATCGAGGAGGTAATGTTCAAATTCTTTCAATGGAATTTTTTTGTTCTTAATATCTTGGAAAATCTCCAACAATATATCATCTTTGAAAGAAAAATAAGGAATTCAAAACAAGGGGATGTGAAGTACCTTGATGAGGAGGTCAAAGGAGAAATCTAAGAAAATATAAATGGATTAAGTTGGCAGGGTGAGGGAACTGTACCCTCATCTGGTTTTTGACTGAAAATGAGATTTCATATGTCCAAAAGCTTGCAGTGGGGAGGAATGATCTAGTGGATCAGTAAAATGCTTAAAATTAAATGTCTTCAAAAGTGCTTGAAATCATTGTGAAACAAAATATCTTGTTGCCCAAAATCCCATGGAACTTGTTTCACTCAAAATTGATAACGTATTCTCACGATATCGCACTCTGGACTTTTTCTTAAATAAATAAAATTTTAAAAATTGAGTTGCAGGTATACCCAATCAACAGTCCATATGCTGACTAGGAATATGAATGTGAAAAGGGACTATGAATTTTTAGGCCATTAGTTTTTTAACAAAGTCTCACGTTCAGGTTGCTTGAGTTGTCGTGCGTTTTTTTTTTGTTAATGACTGGCCAACGGGGTAGAGCCACGTAGGCCAATTTTTTGCTACCACATGGCCTCGTATTGGTATATTAAAATTTTGCATGTTCGTTAGAGCCTCTAGAGGGAATCGAACCACATACCTCTGGGGTGGCAACATAATGCTCCACTGTTATGCCACCGATGGTTCTTATTTACCATAGTTCGTGGCTTCTATTTGAAGTTTCACGTGTTTCGGATTGGGGTTTGGGGTCGAGGTTAAACCCTGGGCCCTGGTTCACCCCAATCCATGATAGTACAAGTCATGAGAGGTAGCGACACGGGGTTAAGACTGGCCCCACACCACATTCCACACCATATTTCAATGGGAGTTGAGTTATGACTTGGCATATTTTTGAATTAAACTGGTGAGAACTAGCCCCAAACAACAAGATAATATAACCATACAATGTACAAATAAACATAACAGTAGTCCGATGGTAGTCAATCAACCCAACGGTTACCATAGTTACCACATCACATGAAACCCGTAAAGGAGCTTGGTTTAAATTTATGGCACGATTTTTAAACCTTACCGCCATAGACCCATGGTTAAATCCAAGCTTGGGATAATTCTCTTTTGTTGCACAATTGGAAACCCTAAGAACAGTTTCGTCACCATACCGCAGTCACAACATTGGTCAGCAGTTGGTGGGATTTTTGAATGGTGTGAGACCTACAACAGAGTTTTTCCCATGTGGACCGATCTGGAGTCACTGCATTTTTTAACCAATCAAAAATTTTCACTCGAACTGGTGGGAATATCACTTCTGCGGGGGGGAATTATCACTCGACGACACTAAAACTTGCAGAAAATGTAGGTTAGATAACTGGTGGCTACGAGATGTAAGACTATTAGTAGGAAAATTAGTTTAGAGCATAAATCAATCATTTTTTTACCTTATCGAGAGCATCAAAAGCCCATATAGGGGTATTTCATTATTCTAGAGCCATTGGAAATAATATTTTACATTTTGAGCACTGTAAATTGATGTAAACACATTTTTTTATCATAATGAAAGAGACCCAACATTGGAAGTTGGACCAGGAGATGTAGCCCAAGAGGGGTGATCTCCTTCATCATTTTTTGTCTTGAGTTTCTGTTATGGTATTATTGTATATGTTATTTGCTGGAAAACTGTGTTTAAAAAATAATTTATGTGTTATGGAAACTTGTCTAATTGCATAAAAAACATAAAATTTCACTTGTAAATTTCATCAAAAACCTTCAAGTTTTCATATATAGATCAGGTTGGGATGATAGCTTTGCTTTTTTGGTTGTATTGAGGGTTTAATTTTGTTTCAATCTTTTTCTAACGATTACAAGGTTTAAGATCAAAATAAGGGAAGGAAAACGTGTGGGACGAAATCCTCAAGCTTGTTCAAGGATAGCACATTAGCCACAATCTCCACCACAAGTTTCATCTCAAGTTTCACTAAAGGGCTGACCAATCATGGCACATGAAGGAGACCCTAACAATACGACTGAGTATGAGATGGATTTTAGGAAATCTTTGTTTGACATGACCGATACGAAATGAATTCAAGGTTGCAAGGTGAGAGCTCAATCCCTCCAAAGGGAAATGGAGGAAATGGAGACAACCCTCCAAAAGGGAATGGAGGGAATGGTTATAAACCACCTCTAACTCCACGTTTATCCGCACCTCCATCTTCACCTCCATCTTCACCATCATCATCTTCTACATCAATGCATTTACAAATACCTCCACATTCTCCAAAGGGAGATGGTAAAAATTCATTTTTGAATCTTGACATAAAGTTTGGATTTCTTATGTGTAATGGAGAGGTAAATGCTGAGAAATTAGATAATTTGGGTTGTAATACTGAAGTGTATTGTAGGATACAAAGGTTCAAATATGATGAGACAAAGATTCAACTTTCTTCATTAAGGTTGGAAAGTGTAGCACTCATTTGGTTGGAAGCCAAAAATCAAGAGGACATGAAGAAACATGGTAAGCTTTTATCCACATGGAATTATTTTGTTGATGCATTAAGAAGAAATTTTTATCCTTTATCATACATGCATAAAGTTTACATGGATTGGAAAAACTTTAGGCAGTTAAAGGGTCAAAGTGTGCAAAGTTATACCAAATAGTTTAAAAGGAGAGCTTTGATTTTTGGTGCAGATTTTTCCTCTCCAGAAACTTTACTAAAATACATTGGAGCTTTACATAGCTACTTGAGACAAAAAATTATCATCTCTAACCCAACAAATTTAGGAATTTTTTGTGTACATGCAACACATCTAGAAGCAAGAGGGAAGAACGTTTATGAAGAGACTAGTGAGAAATCCTTTGTGTCTGGAGAGAAAGCAAAGGGTAAGTTCAAAGGAAAAGGGAAGAAGAATCCTTCCATCAAGAAGGAAAAAGAAAAATTCAGATGTAGAAATTGTTCCAAATAAGGCCATGATGAATACCATTGTTGGAAACTTCTTCCTGAGATAAGACCCAAAAATTTTAACAACAAGGGGAAAAAACGTTTGTTGCAACTATACAACAAGCCTTAGGTTCTTTTTCGATGGATGAAATAGAGATCAAAACCATGGGATTTAAAGGTATGTACATTATAAGTGATATTTACTTAGATAGCCTAAATGAAACTCAATTTTAAACAACAATAATAGAGCTTTTCCACATTAGATTTATTTCAAGACATACCTAGATACTTTGTTTGATAGTGGATCACAAGTAAGCCTTATTTCAGAAGACATTGTCAAGAAACTAAATTTGGAAACCATTCCTCATCCTAAACCTTATCCTTTAGGTTGGGTATGTGACAATGCAAAATTGAAAGTGACAAGGAAATGCATACTTAGATTTTCCATCGCTTCAAAATTTCCTTGATGAGGTATAATTTGATTTAGTTATGCTTGACATATGATATATTGTTTTTGGAAGCCCATATTTATATAATACGAAATCCATTTTTCAACGCCATTAGAATAAATATCATTTTTTTAAAAATGGGATTGAGTAATATTTTATATCACATAGCAAGAAATTGAGTTTATCCCTTGTAAATGTTGGACAAATGAAGAGACTTGCTAGTGATAGCTAGAATTTTTCATTGTTAATGTTCAAACATAAAGATGTTGAGGAATCTAAGGCGTTTCAAAGATATGAATCAAGTTTTGAATCTGATTTCATTGAGGTTACTAATCCATGTGATAAGATTTTTCAGGAGTCTAACATGCTGCCTCCTAAAAAAGGAAAACAATATAAAGTGCAATTGCAGTAGGATGCATCATTATTGAAGATTGGTATGAACAATATGTGAGTGTTAAGAATGTAGGGATAAAAAATCAGATGTAAAATCTACTTAAAAAAGAGGACATTTGTTCTAATATATATTCTTGTGGGTTTCATAATGTTTTTTCTTTGAATAATGATGGTGCATGGAGATGGTGACCACATTTGGTAAAGAATCAAATCAAGTGCAAGACTATATGTGCTAAGCATCATTATAATGATAGTTTTCAGGTTAAAGTGAACTTAAAATTGAATAAGTCTCCTTTGATTTAAGATCGCGGAGGGAATGTTAAAATTCCTTCAAAGTTAAGAATATCTTGAAAAATTGTTGCAAGATATCATCTTTTACAGAAAAAGGACTTCAAAACAAGGGGATGTGAAATACCTTCATGAGGAGCTCAAAGCGATAAATGAAACCAAAGCTAAATGGATTAAGGTTTGCAAGGTGAGGGAGTTGTACCCTCATATATGTTTGACTGAGAATGAGCTTTTGGAGGTCCAGAAGCTTCTATTGGGGAGGAATGATCTAGAAGATCAGTAAAATGCTCAAAATTCAAAGTGTTTGAAAGTGCTCTAAACTAACACCAAAACAAATATCTCGATCCCTTGAATCCAATGCAACTTTTTTCACCAAAAAATAATATTGTCTGCTCCTAATATCACGTTTTGACCATTTTATCAAACAACTAAAATTTTTAAAATTGAGCTGCAAGTATGCCCAGTCAGTATTCCCTACACTGAGTAGGCATATTACTAGGTAAATTGAATGTGAATTTTTGGGCCATTGATGTTAGGAGGATAAATCATTCTTGAAGACAAGAAAGATCTCCCTAGTGTCACAAGGATAGCTAGAAACAAACAGGACAAATCGAAACTACTTTATCTAGATTATATGTAATTTAGAATTTTCTATGATGAAGAAAGGACCTACCTGTGATCCAATGCTAGTTGATTTATTGTTTCCTGTCTCTCCAAGAAGTCACCTCTTAAGATCTGCAAACAAAGACATGGAAGAGAATCAAAAGCACCTGCAACATATACTAATTCAAAAATTACAAATCTATCTTAATGATCAAGGAATTTAATAAATAAGTCATTCAAGCACATAAACAACTTATTGAGAAAACAAGATCCAATTGTATTATCCTTAAATAAAAGAAGGATTCTTACAACCGCATTCGCCTTGAAGTCTTACAGGTCCTTCCGAGGTCCGGAACAAGCATTTTCCTTTGGTCTGACAAGCCCTTCCACTCTTTCAACCAACCTAACTACGATTATGCAATCATTCTCGCAGCTAGCAAAATAGTATGTCTCTTCAGCAACTCCCTTCTCTATCGTAGCTACCAAGTTCAAATAAGGTACTAAGTGTATACAAAATGGATATAGAAGTTTTACATATCTCAGCATGTACCAAGTACAAAGCAAGTACTTAGTGTCTCAATCTCCAATCTTTAGTTTAGTAAGTACCCTTAAGACTGAACCAAAGCTTCAATTTATAGGAGAAGGAAAGTGGTTATAGCTCCAAAATGGAAGGGATAGAGTCCCCTTATCAAGGGATTAAGATCCAAAATCCAAGGAATAGGCTCCTTTTATGAAGGAATGAATGTTCATGATAATGGACGGAGTGAAGCTTTGACCAGATAACACCTTCTAGAAGCTTCCATCCTGGAGAATATTCGACCAAATGGGCTTCTAGAATTTACTTTTTTCACTCATTTTACCTGCTACAGGGGTCTGTAGTTTTAATACACAAAACATGCGATAGGTACTGCAGTTTTCCTTTACAAAAGGTGTGATATTGTAGGTAATGGCTACGAAAAGTGTGGAACTAGGGTTTTAATGATTTTTATGAGCTTTTCTCGAAATCCAAGACTTGATTTAAGAACTTTAGGGTTTTAGACCTCTAAGGGAGCATTATATAGGTATTGATGAACCCATATAGACAGTAAAATTTCATGGTGACAAAATAATGTGTAACAGATTTCCCCTTAAAGCGTGAAGTCTGAGATAATTCAAAGAGTGAAGTGCTTTATCATTCCAAGGATTGGAATGTGGACGCTGGTTGGAACTTGTAAAAACATTCAATGCAAACATATATATATATCATCGCTGAGGTAGGCATTCCCATACTCAGAGAAAAAACTAACTAAATCAAACCTTAACTAAAATGTTCTGGTATAGAAATGATTCTAATATTACATCAATAGTAGACACAGTATGGACGCAACCATCTGTCGTGAATAGTCTACTACATAATGAATAATAAAATTCCTCGCAAACTGGATGGTGGAAACTAGATGCAGGGGATTTTCGCTACCTGAACTAGTACGATTCTATCCATTGGATTGATTGTGGTGAAGTCAAACATGGTAGAAACCACTTGATTACCAATCAATGATGTGAACTGTTAACAAGTGTGAGAGAAACCAATAATAATGAAAATGGCTCTCAAAGTACTCAGTACAATCCATGAAGTGTGAATAAATGATTTGAAGTCGAACACTTCATGGAATCATTCGATCAAAGATCAATAATGAAATCTTTCATCGAAGGCAAGAAACCTGCCATTAGGGCATGCAGATTTCAAGGTACTAAAGAATTCTAGATCAACTTCCTACATGATATGCTGTCATCGATAGAAAGTGATCCGTCGTAGGAAGGCCCACGACATGAAACCATTAGATCAAGTTTTGTATAAATATTTTGCAAGGACTGACTCGGGGATGAACAATGTGAATGGAGACACATGTTTGCAGATGAATGGTTTGTTTGAACTGTCCTCTTGAACACATAACGACACTGCATATGGTTTGGTGACAATTGACCTAAAGCTAATACCCAGAAACCGGCTGAAGTCTTTCAATATGGTTTGATTAAATGATAGGCAAAGGATTTTCCCAACCCAAGTGGAAGTGTGACAAAAAGTGTCGTGTTCAAGAGTGGTATACTTCTTTTAAACAAAGTATGACAACTGGATCCATTTTCTCTCTTTTCCCCCACCATTTCTGGCAAGTACCTCTTTATTTTTGACAAGCTTGAGGAGGATAAAATTTTCTTGTTATATAAGCTCATCCTTCGAATGAGTCCAACTTAGTTTAAAATTGAGTTGTAAGAAGGAGTGGTTCGTTGCTATTTGTAATCAATAGGTCCTCTACTGTTTAGTTTTTACAAGTCCAGTATATCAGAAACTCGGTGTTTTTCAATTTTAGGGAGTCAGAAAAAAAACTTAAGGAAACTCTGTGGGTGTACGTTTTCGTAAATTTATTCCTGAAGCCCGAAAAAGGATAAAATAATACAAGGGAGAACTCTATTAACCATGATTAGTCAACGTATACCTTTTTCTTAAATAGGCCATTTCAGTCCAGAAAAGGGCTAAACTTATACTGAAAGGACGATTGCTCATTTTCTTTAACGAGCTCGAATAGTCAAGTACTCGGAAATATTTTCATGCTTAGGGAGTTTGAAAAGGGCTTTAAAAGAGAACTCAAGATTTCGCTTTTTTGTAAGTTTTAATGAGTTCGAAAAAGGGATAAAAATGTACTCATATTTTTCTCTTTTTCGTAAGTTTTAACGAGTTCGAAAAAGGGATAAAAATTTACTCATATGGCTGACTTTCAATTTAATTTATGAGTAGGAAAAGACAGAAAGAACTCGGCATTTTCATCTGTTTTACGAGAATGAAAGATAGAAAAATAATCTCAGGATTTTCATTAGTTTAACGAGTATTGAAATTAATAACCGAAATTGACTCAAGATAGATTTCATTTCTACAAAATCTTGAAACAGAGAAAAACTATGCTTCAGATAGGTTTGTTTCATTTTACACAAGCTTGAAACATAGAAAACTATGCTTGAGTGTGGTTTCATTTTTACACAAGCTTGAAACGTAGGAAAACTATGCTTGAGAGTGGTTTCATTTTTAGACAAGCGTGAAGCATAGGAAAACTCTGCCTGAGAGAAGTTTTAATGTCCCCCAAGCATAACTTGCTAGAGCGCATGCCCCCCAAACTTCATTGCATTCAACTAAGCATACTACTAGTTACTAATAGCTGGATGGAGTGAAGGTGCATTTACGAGATCAAATGAAAGACTAGACTTTGACTAGGAGAGGATTTGTTTCATTTTTTAATGAGCTTGACACAGGAAAAGAACTATCCTCATTAGGGACCGGTTTCATATTTTAACGAGGTTGACACAGTAACAGGAACATTCCTCAAAAGGGTCTATTTCATTTTTTAATGAGGTTGACACAGTAAAAGGAACTATCCTCATAGACATGTTTCATTTTTTAACGAGGTTGACACAGTAAAAGGAACTCTCCTCATTACCCATTGATTCATTTTTTAACGAGGTTGACACAGTAAAAGGAACTTTCCTCTTGGTGTCTATTTCATTTTTTAATGAGGTTGACACAGGAGAAGAACCATCCTCATGGAATCTATCAATATACTCTCTACAATCTACCTACATAACCTACTGATTCATTTTTTAATGAGGTTGACATAGGAAAATAACTGTCCTCATGGGTTTGTTTCATTTTTTAATGAGGTCGGCACAGTAAAAGAACTATACTCATAAAAAACATGTTTCATTTTTTAACGAGGTTGGCATAGTAACAGGAACGATCCGCAACTACATGTTTCATTTTTTAACAAGGTTGACACAATAAAAGGAACTATCCTCATGATGAACTGATTCATTTTTTAACGAGGTTGACACAGTAAAAGGAATTATCCTCATGACCCACTGATTCGTTTTTTAACGAGGTTGACACAGTAAAAGGAATTATCCTCATGGTGACCTTGTGATGGATTCGAACTGGAAGAAAGACATGTCAAGGGACACTCCTCGGTCATGGTTTGCAAAAGGTCTTCATCAAATGGAAAAACAATTCTTCAGAAGGAACACATGTCAAGGGACTCAAAAGGGATAGGAACATCATGTTCAAATAATCCCATAGATTTTTCCATGTAAATTACCAGATCTAAGTCAAAGGAAGTTGAGAAAACAGTGAGAGGCTCACTTGCATTGGTAACTGGAAACATGGGATTGGTTGCCACATAATGAACCTGTGGTGGGGTAGATACCACTTTAGTATAAGGAATATTTAGGGGTGTCAGATTATTGGTGGTCGAATCAAGACTAGTGAATGAAAGTTGGTCAATGGTCACAATGTTTCCATTGTGAGGGAAAGATATCACGCGAAAGAGTGTTGATACGACAGCTTTCATTCCATATACATAGTCTCACCCAAGGAGTAAATTGAAATCCAAGGGGCCTCAAACTACCATAAGATAAATATAGACAGTTTTACCTTCCAAAGTAATAGAAAAATTAGGAAGGATCCGTAAAGGTTCACTAATGGTTCTGTTAAAAGCTGACAGATTTTGTGTAATAGGCACAAGTTGAGGGAAACCCAAAGCTTTCCAAGCTAAGGATAAAATACTAACAGAAGCACCTTCATCTACATTTATGCACCGTAAATTCGTACCACAAGCCTTTACAATGATTTGGAAAGGGATGGAGGAAGGAAGACAAGGTTCTGTCAGTCTATTCCAATCAAAGGAAAAGACCTTGGTACTTGGAGGGGGTTCTGTAGGACCGGGTGAAATGCTCCCTAGCGTAGAAGAATATGATGTAACAAGAAGAACCTAAGTGGTAATTATTTCACTCTCTACAGGGAGAGTGGGATCGACCAAATGTGAAATTGAGTCGACCACTTGATCAAATAATGGATCATTAACCTGAGTGATATCAGTTTCACTCTCCAATGGAAGAGTGGGATTGATTGTACCTAGAATTAGATCAATCATTTCGTCAGTTGATGGTAGGTTAGGAGAAAGTTGACGGTAACCGGTTGGAAGTTTTTGCTGTGGAACAATAAGCTTTTCCAACAATTTTGAGGCTTCATCCATGTCAGGGAAAATGTGAGTTTGATGACTCCCTTTGCATAACCTACAAGGAATCCTAACTTTACCCTTTTTCCCAGGAACCTAACAATCACTATTTTATGGATCAATAGTAAGTTGATGGGATTTTTCGGATCATACTTCCAAGACCTTAGGAATACCAGGAAAATTGATAAGGAAGTGGCCACCCTTACAAATCTTGCAAGGGTATTTGGGTTTATGATACATGTTGTAGGTTTCCTCAACACTACTAACACTTACAGCCATGGTTGAATGGTTGAATTCTTTCTTATCTTGCTTCTTCTTCTTCTTCCCTTTCTTCTTCTTCATAGCCGCCTGGTTACTAGCATCAAGGCTTTTACCAAGCGAAGAGGAAGAAAGGGAGGAAGAAATATTGGGCGAAGAAGGTAAAGGGTCAAAATGAGGTTTGTGATGTTGAGATGGTGAACTCTGTTGAGGTGAAGCATCCGGTTGAGGTGGAAAAATTGGAGTATTCAGGGCCAACGAAGTTGAAAATAACCATATCGGTAAAACTATTGTAAATCCAGGTAATGACAATGTAGCCATATAAGGAGGACCAACATTTCCAAAGCAAGGAAAAGTACTGGGATTCTTGTTAAGAGGGGTTACTTGGTTGGTAAATTTTGGAACAGTTGCCATTAGATTCAACTTCAGTGAATTTTATTAAAAAATTAAAACTAAAATTAAGAATTCACACCTAACAATTAAAATTCAAAATTCACACCTATGGTCTCTAAAAAGTAAAAACAAACAAATGAACACGCGGTAACAAATGTAGGAGTCAAACCACACACAAACTATAGATTCCCGCACTAGAAACACTAGTTGGTGATGAAATACAATATCGTAGAATTTTAATGCAGAAATGGCGGTTGGAATAGTTACCTTGACAACCTGCTTAATGAAACAGACTGGTGCAAGCTTCTCCACCTAACCCATCTTGAGTGAAGATAACCCTCTAGAGATTCCAAGTGAGTCTAGCCGACGTCTGCTCTAGGTACAGTGGGATATTCTCTCCACCGTCACCTTGGGAAAGATTCCCAAAGTTTATGGACACTAAGGTTACTAACAGGAACAAATATACCTGGGGGAACAGTCTATGATCTGATACACAAGCAAGGGCAGAGTAACAAAGCTCAATCCCCTTGAAGGCTCCTTGACATAATCCAAGGTTTACCGACAAGTGACCCCAGGCTCCTCGAAAATGGTCAATTCTAGGTTTACCATTGTTAATACATGTATATCTTCTATCATTACCAATGAGGAAGGATGGATTACCTCACTGGTTCGGATATGATCTCGTGCTTGACTTCTTTAAGAGGAGCTTCCCAGAGCATACATGCTACTATTGGATTTTTCCTATCGCAAGATCGACTACTTGTTTGTTTTACTGTCTTGGAGAGTTAACTAAAACCTATTCCAAGACACTAACCTGAGCTATGTTGGTGGAAAGAGCCCTAAAAATGTAAAAATTACTAGATGAATTTTATTAAGTGTTGTGTTATTTAGGTTGTTATTACTCAAAGGGTAAATGGATATGAAACCAATGGTGTTATGACCTGACCCAAAAATGAATGCGATCGAATATGATAATGCAATGTTTTCAATTGCATGAATCCTAACTAAAGTAAGGAGAGAGTTTCCATTCACTTCGAACAATGCAAAAAATTGATCAATAAGAGAAAATATAAAAAATTCTCTAATGCACTAATTTCATCAAGAAAAACTAATGCTAATCAATTCCATTTTTATTTATTTATTTATTTTTATTTTTAAAACAAGCATAAAAACATGTAAAGTCAAATCAAAGAAATTGATCTAAATCTATGATTGATTTTTCCATAATGTAAACTATGCAGTTGTAATCTATGCACCATTCACATGAAAACTATGCAAATGTAATCTATGGACATTTTTCATTCATATTCTGAAAATGAGAATTTTGATTATGCAAATGTGATCTATGCAAGAGAATTATAAAATACAAGATGATTCTAATGTAATCTAAGAACAAATCAAGTGTAAGTAAAGAAAATTGGGTGAGAGTTCCAAAGATCAAAAAATAAAAACACTCAAAGGCGATTAATACCCGAACAAGCAAAAACAAAGGCAAAAAGATGCAAAATTATTAAGAGACTGAGACAAACCTCGAAGTAATGACGAAAGGAAATAAAATTAAGAGTTTCTCCAAGAAAGAAACTCAAAACACCCAATTAACTTAACAGAGACTGATGAGATTGTAAAATTACTAAAAAGAAATTCATACAAGGCTTTCGATAGTCAAGACAAGTTTGGGAAAATGCAGAGAATCATGTAAGCTGGTTCTAGAAAAGAGAATTTTTAGTTTTTCAAAAAATTACCCAAGGTCTGAAGGTTGCAGGATATAAAGGTGTGGTGCTGCACTGTTCACACAGAGAAAATACGGAGGTGACCGCACTGTTTTCAAAGAAAAAGTGCGGAGACAAGAAAACTTAAAGAAAAATAAAAAATTCTAAATCTACTTTTCAGGGATTCTAAGGCTAATTTGTCCAAACCAGTACAGATTAATCAAAATAAAAAAAAATGGTTTCAAAAGTCAAACTCAAAGAAAACTAACTTCAAATCAAAATCTCCCCAGTTGAGTCACCATTTTGTTGGGTGGATAAATCATTCTTGCAGACAAGAAATAAATCCCTAGTATCACCAGGATAGCTAGAAAAAAACAGGACAAATGTAAAATACTTTCTATAGATTATATGTAATTTAGAATTTTCTATGATGAAGAAAGGACCTACCTGTGATCCAATGCTATTTGATTTCTTCTTTCCCATCGCTCCAATAAGTCACCTCTTAAGACCTGCAAACAAGGACATGGAAGAGAATCAAAAACACCTGCAACATATACTAATTCAAAAATTACTAATCTATCTTAATGATCAAGGAATTTAAGAAATAAGTCATTCAATTAAACACATAAACAACTTATTGAGAAAATCAGATCCAATTGTATTATCTTTAAATAAAAGAAGGATTCTTACAACCACGTTCGCCTTGATGTCGTACAGGTCCTTTTGGGGTCCGGAACAAGCGTTTTCCTTTGGTCTGACAAGCCCTTCCACTCTTTCAACCAGCCTGACTACGAGTATGTAATCGTTCTTGTAGCTAGCAAAAGAGTATATTTCTTCAGCAATTCCCTTCTCTATTGTAGCTACCAAGTACAATGCAAGTACTAAGTGTATACAAAATGGATAGAAATTTTTTACATATATCAGCATGTACCAAGTGGAAAGCAAGTACTTAGTGTCTCAATCTCCAATCTTCAGTCTAGTAAGTACCCTTGAGACTGAACCAAAGCTTCAATTTATAGGAGAAGGAAAGTGATTAAGTTCCAAAATCCAAGGAATAGGCTCCTTTTATGAAGGAATGAATGTTCATGATAATGGAGGGAGTGAAGCGTCGACTAGATAACCCCTTCTAGAAGCTTCCAACTGGGAGAATATTCGACCAACTGGGCTTCTAGAATTTACTTTTTCGCTCATTTTACATTTTACATGGGTCTGCAGTTTTAATACACAGAACGTGTGGTAGGTACCACAGTTTTCCTTTACAAAAGATGTGGTACTGTAGGTAATGGCTAGGAAAAGTGCGAAATTAGGGTTTTTATGATTTTTATGAGCTTTTCTCGAAATCCAAGACTTGATTTAGGAACTTTGGTGTTTTAGACCTCTAAGGGAGCATTATATAGGTATTGATGAACCCATATAGACAGTAAAATTCCATGGTGACAAAATAATGTGTAACAATTGGTTGTTTGACAAGTGTCACATACAGGTTGGTTGAGTTGTGGTGGAATTTTATGGGTTAAGGATTGGCCCATGGGGGAAAGCCAAGTGGGTCAGTTACTGCCTGCCACGTGGCCTCCTGTTTGTATATTAAAATTTTGTATGGCCGTTAGGGCCTCTAGTAGGTTTCAAACTGTAAACCTTTCAGGTGGCAAGGCACTGCTTCACCACTATGCCAACAATGATTACTATTTACCATATGTCTTGTCTTCTATTTGATGTTTCGTGGGTTGAACACTGGGGGTCCGGTCTAGGGATAACCCCAACCCATGAGACCGTAGCTCAGGACGGTGATGGGGCATGGGGTTAACCCCAGCGCCAAACCACATTCCACACCATATTTGAACCGGT
This sequence comes from Pinus albicaulis, assembly GCA_034641835.2. Classification (NCBI taxonomy): domain Eukaryota; kingdom Viridiplantae; phylum Streptophyta; class Pinopsida; order Pinales; family Pinaceae; genus Pinus; species Pinus albicaulis. Next base: position 635,408,867 of record CM076575.1, read on the forward strand.
GTTGACTTATGACTTGGCACAATTTTTAATTAAACCAGCGGGAACTGGTCGTAAACCACGAGATAATATAACCACACCATCTATCAACAAACATAAGCACAATATGATGGCATTAGATTAACTTGATAGATACAATACTTACCACATTACATGCAACTAATAATGGAGCTTGTTTTAAATTTATGTCGCGCTGTTTAAATTTTCCCGCTAGTCAAACAACGGTTCAATCCGAGCTTGGGGTAAGCTTATTTTGGCATGCAATTGGAAAATCCAACCAGATTTCTGTGACCAGACCACAGTCATAGCCTTGATCAATATTTGATGATATTTTTGAACAGTTTGAGATCTATGGCAGAATTAGCACCATGTGGCCCAATCTAGAGTCACCGAAGTTTTTAACCAACCAGTAATTTTCACCTGAACCGATGCGAATTTGGCCGGTGCATGGTGAAATAATCGCTCAACGATGTCGAGAATTGCGGAAAATGTAGGTTGGATAATAGGTCGGTGAGAAATGTAGGACATATGCGCACATATATTTTTCATCAATTCATGTATAAAAGTCCTATGCAAGTCTTTCTACACTCAAATCCTTGCAGTATTTAAATAAACACCATGGGTAATACATGCAAACTGATTCATGAAAACCCTTTCATGAAAATTAATCTAATTAACTTTTGTCTTTTCCAAGACTCTGATAATGTATGCAAAGACATTTCACTTTGAACTATAATACAATGATGCATGTAATTAATATTTTCTTTTCAAGAATTAACATAGAAATTTGTTTCAATAATTCCAATATAATCGATATTATTATCGTGTACATACTGCTATTAAGATTCTATAGGAATGATGATAATATCTCCAAGGAAATTAATAATCTAATTTTCTCTCATAATTTCTTGGCAATCTTTTATTTAATGATGTAAATTATTTTCTTTCTCTTTTCATAAGAAAAGTTGACATAAATTATTTTCATGAAAAATATCATGATTTCTTTAATCCTTTTATGTGCAATTTTCACTTGTGTTTTCCTTCCAAGAAAACAACATCCCTAACTTATCTTTTACCATGCATTTTTTCTTTCAATAAAGTAATATGATTTATTTATCTTTTACAATGGAAATTTCACATGCATTCTTTATGAAAAGTAATATGACTTCTTAAATCTTTTTTTCTATAGGATTCACATGAATTCTATTTTCAAGAGAAACATCCCTGTGAATATAGTTTTTTAATAAAACAATATTGTTTCTTTATTTTTAATATGTAAACTTCTCATGCATATTTTTAGAAAATTATTGCATAGAAACCATGCAGAATGTTCCAATTGAATAATTAATTCCTCTACAAAAAAATCCCTACAACATTGAAGAGTGTACACCAATATTTCCAATTAAGAAAATAATTTGTCATTCCTTGTACAAAACACGTACAATTTATTTTTACCAAAGAATGTGATGATTACTTATATTTTGTGCGCATTAACCATAAAGTCCCATGTGTGTACCTCATGTTCAGGAATGACTTTAGTTGGAGAAAACTCTAGTAGATGAAGATGAAATTCATTTTTATATTTTATGAATGAATTAAAGAACGTGTAAAATTTTATTTTTTTCAATGAGTTATCATTTTCTTTATTTAATTCAAATTATTTTCCAACCAAATCATAACGGATCTTGTTTTCAACCATTTATTTAAACACGATTAAAATAATCTTTTCCATTGTGAATGTCAACGCAATGTAGTTTACAGGGATATTACATACTCACCCGCTTGAGGTAAACACCATATTAATTGTTTATCATTAACCTGTAGTCGTAATATAATGATATAAACAACTAAAAGAGAAACATTTCCCTTTAAAATCAAGGATTTTATTTCTAGGTTATTTCAATAAGAAAAAAAAACAATAATGTTTATCAATAGTCATAAGCATTTACAAATGCAAAAATATGAAATTTATACTTTCCATCACTTCGCTATTACTCAAATTCATAAAATAAAAAATAAAATCTCTATATCAACTTACCATTACTTACAAATTACTCTTGAAATTCATGGTCACAATTATGTAATTTTTCTAAGTATGCTTTGACAACTCATCCAAACTCCACGGAAATCACCTATAATGTATGACTAAAAAATCCAACATAATCATATTAATCACAACATTTTTAGTCAAATGAAATAATTTTAACTATCAACCAGATATGTAACGTGAGGTGATATTTCAATCATAGTAATTCTACAAGTACTTAGAGAGCACCAACACTCTAATCATCAAAATGGTAAATCACTCCACCACATAAACACTGTCTTAGATCCTGCTAAACACATGCATATGGTACTTCTAAAATTACTCATACAACGCCTAGCTCTCTAATGATCTAAATCATCAATAAATGTACCAAGTGCATACAGACCTAGCCCCTACTAAGAAATTCAAAATATTGGTAATACAATAAAATAACTTATACTTCTTGTGATTCCTTTATGAGCACTAGGCTCCTTTCTTGCCAAAATGTGCATATAATTTTTACACAATCATATATATAATTCACTTTAATAAAACACATAACTTATTAGTTAATGCGTTCTGCTATGAGAACCACAATGGGAAAATAATGCTCCTCCGAACCAATGGGAAATAGTTTCCACAACTAGATTAAGAAATTTTCACATCTAGCCAGTTCTCTAACAAACAACATGCCAGGTCTGCTCTGAAATTCCACTCTACAACCAACTCAATAATTCTAGTGACCAAAAAAGGTCCAATACAAAATTCCTCTTGGCAGTGTCATGCCTATTCCTTCAACAACATGTCGTGTATGAGGAATTTTTGGCCTCCTCCAACGGGCTCCAAAACAAAAAAAATTCCTCGATATTTTTCTCATTTTACCATCTTGGCAAACTTTTTTCCCTTATTGAGAACGTATTATCTCTACGGAGAGGAAATTCAAGCAGAAAAGCACCAATAAACCCTCTGGGTAGGAAACCACCATCAACCCAACGCATCCCGACCTTTCACAATTGTTTGGTATGCGAAATTATATTTTAGCACTATTTCGACTCAAATTTACATAATAAACCATATGCACATTATCAATAAAACAAAATAAAGATTTATGTACATAAAGTATTCCTACAACATGGGTCCAAAACATCTAAATTGACACGAAACATAACTGACATAATGGTGGTGTACATTCTGTTTTCCAAATAGAATAATCATGCATATCATAGCATTATACTTTCTCATTTATGGTTTCAATTCGCATTGGAACATTTTACGTTAACATATTTTCTTGTTTACATTAAGCTACCCTTGCTTAATCCCATCATAGATATTAGTCTTAAATATGCATTGTTTAAACAAGTATTCATTTTCACAATCATTTTAGTCTCATGAATGCAATACTATCATGCATAAAAGTATATGAAAGTATTCATTAACATTTAAATTTCACTGACAGTTACAGTAATAATCCAAACATTCTCAATCTCCCAGAGTGTACTCCTACAAACAGACCAACATGTGAATTAACTACCATAATAAATTGTTTTAAGCTTTCAATAAGATTTAATTAAATCTAATTCATGAACATAAGTTTTAATAGTTAGTCATGCAACACTAACTAATCAATGCTACCTACCATCTTAGTACATCCATGATAAGACTCAATTAACAACTAGCTATTATAGGCAAATCTCACTACTTGACTCATTGTTTATTTTTAACATCTACAGGGGTTGTTCCAATTTCCTTTTAAAACACTCTATCATCGTTTTCAAGGAAATTTCCAATATTTTACATTCATACATTCACTAATTAAAAGTAGTGCATTGTAACTTTATTCATGTTCATTAATTGTATCATTATCATTATCATATTTGCAAAGGTTGGTATTAAATTTTTTCTTTCACTAGTGAGTGCTTAGGATTATTCATAGGTTCAACATAGGTTTTATTCATACGTGATTAAATACATATTATTTGAATATAATGCCTTGACATGCGCTTGAAAACACTTTAGATATTGGTTTATTCCCCATATAAAATTTATTTATGTTTTTCCACACTTTGAGGACACTAGGGTTAATCTACTTCATCAATTTTTAAGAATCTTAATCCTACGATATTGGTGCTTGGAATAGGTTTGAGATAACCACTCCTACCAAGACTTAGGAGAAAATTGATAATTTTTACCTTCCTCTTTAGGGTTTTCCTCTAAAAAATTCACCTCCAGCGTTCAGCGTGCACCTCCAGAACCTCATTCAATCATCAGGTAAGTGCAATAATCTGAGTTCCTTTTCTACCTTTGGTGAGTTGGTGTTATGAGGAGTTTACTTGGTTTAACTCACACTCATAACTTGCGGGGTTCTATCTTTCCCTTTTAAAAATGGTGGCACCCTTCTAGGAAAAGGTAGCATGGACTGAGTGCACTCTCCACCAGTTGGCAAGGAGTTTCTTGTTCCCCCGAATCCAATATTTATTTCTCTGCTAATTATTTTATCGGGTTCTAATATAGATTACGATCAGGGTTTGGTGATTGATCGTGGGTGCTACTTCACTCCAAAGGTGTACGAATTTTCTTTCTAGGTTGTTTTCCTCATTATTAAAATCAATATTTTCATAAATGGTCTGGAATTATTTGGGTTTTTTAACCTACTCTTTCATTGTTCGACTAGGTTCCTTCTTTTCCATCTCTCTTTTGGTCACGGATATGGCACTGATCTCTTCTAACATTCATCACTCCTTCTTGTTCCATGTGGAATGGAATTCCCACTATATTCCTTACCACCTCACCCACTATATAATCCTCTCGTATTTTTCCATCTTGTTCTGTCCAGAAATGATGTGGGAAATTTTTGTAATAACGGGGTTCCCCACATCCCTAGCATTGTAAAGGAGGTTTCATTTGCTGATCGACTTCTTGTTTATATATTTTTTCCATTGTATTTTTTCAGTTTTTAATCCAGATTTATGTTGATTCTTTCCTAAAAATTTGCTCTGTTGTTTTTCATACATATTTCCCCCACCAACCGCTTTAATAATTTTATTATTCGGAAAAATTTTGGGTCCTTTCTTGTTTATCCCATTTTTACCACCTTCTCTCTTATACCTCATTTGTTGATAATAAATTTGAGCTTTTCGAATAGCATCATCCATCATTTTCGTGTTATCAAATTCCAGCTTCTCCTCAATGAAGATAGGTAGGTTGTTAACAAAAAATTGTACCTTGTCTTTCTCTTCCAGAATGTAGGGAACATATATCGTAAAGGATGTCAATTTCAAACTGATCCATAGTCAACTTTCCAACTCTTAGATCATGAAACTCTATTTATTTTTCATCGTAAAACCATTATGTCAAATACTTATCCTTGAAATGTTTATGAAAGTCATTCTAGGTTATCTCTTTCTCTTCAATTCCCTTAACAGTTTTGATTCCCTCCCACCATAGCATGGCTTTACCTTGCAATTGATAAATTTCCAACCTCACCTTAAAATTAGGCTCATATTGATATATTTGGAATATGTATTCATGTTGATCAGCCAAGCCTTAGCTACCTCTTCAGCTTCACCATCAAATTTCATAGGTTTAATTTTCTTGAATTCTCCTTGAAGTTCAAATTGTTGCCTCTTTGCCCCTTTATCACTAAAGAAATTATTAGATCCCACTTCATCCTCATTACATCTCCATTCATATTCTTCATTACCTTACCTTTGAAAAAATACCTCAATTGTGCTATCATTACCAGCACTTGGATTTTCCTCACGTTGATTCTGTCTGTTAGACAAGGTTTTCAAAATTATTTCTTGTTCCAATCTAAGTCTTTATTTTTAAGATATTAAATTAGTCATTCTGGTTCACAGTTGTTGAATTTTTTCCAGCAACACTACATTATCTTGATGAGACTCCTCACCCAATTTCACCCACCTCTCAGGATAAGCTCTGATGTAGGGTGTTTCTGGTCATGTCAGCAGTCCGATCCCTCTTTTACTATTATCTCTTACTCTATGCACATTAAAAAATTGTTTATTCTTTAGTTTCCCATTTGGGCACAATTTTGAAACTTGGCTCTCATACCACTTTAAACATTTGCTCCCATAAGTCATAAATTTCCCTTAAACATTTTTTATTTATTTATGATGATAATATCCCTACAAATTTTTTGTACCCAAGCATCAATACATACAAAGGATGATATGCACTTAACAATAATTTAATTATTGATATACCTAGAGGCACACCAACAATAATATCAAGTTACTTGATTAAATACATAATATTCGAATACAATGCCTTGACACAGGCTTCACAACACTTTAGATCTTGGTTTATTCCCCGTACAAAATGCATTTACATTACAGCAAAAATTAAGGACACTTGTTTTCATCTCCTCCATTCATGTTTAAGGGTATTAATCCTATGGTCTTGGTGCTTGGAATTCGTTTAAGGTAATCGTCCCTACCATGTATCACGAGAACATCGATCATTTTTCCCTTACTCGCTAGGGTTTGACTCTGCAACCTTTTCCTCTGGTGTTCAGAGTGCACCTATAGAACCTCATTCAATCAATATGTAAGCACAGTAATCTGAGTTCCATTTCTACCTTCTGTGAGTTTGTGTTATGAGGATTTTACTTGGTTTAACTCACACTCATCTCTTGTGGGATTCTCTCTTTCGCTTTCATTGATGGCGACACCATTCAGGGCAAAGGTAGCATGGAACGATTGTTCTCTCCCACAGGTAGCATGGAGTTTCTTGGTCCCATCAATTGAATATTTCTTTCTATAATGATTATTTTTTCAGGTTCTAATATAGATTACCATGAGGTTCGGTGATGTACCATTGGAAATGCTTCACTCAACAGGTATATAAATGTTCTTATTGGGTTGTTTCTTCCATTACTAAATTCGATATTTTCATAAATGGCCTGCAATGATTTGTGGTTTTCAACCTGTTCTTTCCTTGTTCCAACAGGTTCATGATTTCCATGGCTCTTTTTTTCATGGCTATGAAACCAAGCTTTATAACAAACGTTACTCCTTCCTATTCCAGGTGGCAAGGAATTCTTGATATATTCCTTTCCACCTCACCCACTATATAAGCCTCTTGTATGTTGGCATATTGTTCTGTCTAGACACGATGTTGAAATTTTTTGTAATTATGGTGCTCCTCACATCCCTTGGAATGCAAAGGAGATTTATTATACCAGCTAAATTCCATTTTAATTATTTTTTATGTTTTCAGGATTTAGTGTGTAATCCAGATTTCTGTTGAATATTTCTTGAAAACTTGTTCTCATGTTTTCGATACATATTTCCCCCACCAAAAACTTTAATATTTTTATGATTAAGGAAACTTTTGGGTCATTTCTTGTTTAACCCAGTTTTTCTATCCTATCCCTTCTGCTTCATTTGTTGATAAACAATTCGAGTTTTTCAAATAGCCTCATCCATCATTTTTCGGTTATAAAATTCCATCGTGTCCTTCATGAAGGTAGGTATGTTGTTAATAATATCAGATACCTTCGATTTCTCTTCTCAAATGTAGAGAACATGTGTCAGCAACGATGTCAACTTCCTTACAAACTTATCCATAGTCAACTGGCCCAGTCTCAAATCATGAAACTCTTTTTATTTTTCATTGTAAAATCGTTTAGTCAAACATTTGTCCTTCAAATGTTTCTAAAATTCATTCTATGTTATCTCCCACTCTTGAATTCCCTAGATGGTTTTTCTTTCCTCACACCACAGTGTCACTTTACCTTGAAATTGATAAATTTCCAACTTCACCTTCAAATTAGGTTCGTATTCAAATATCTAAAAATACTTATTGATTTTAATCACCCATTCCTCAACTCCATCTTCCGATTCGCCATCAAATGTCGGAGGTTTAATTTTCTTTAATTCTCCTTGAATTTCAACTTTCTGCCTCTTGGTCACTTTATTGCCAATTACATTATGAGATATCCCTTCATCATCATTACGTATCCCTTCAGATTCTTAATTATCTTCCCTTTGACGAAATACCTAAGTTTTGTTATCATTACCAGCACTTGGATTTGGCTCTCATGGATCTGCTTCGTCCATATTTAAGGGTCTTAATCCTATGGTATTGGTTCTTGGAATACGTTTGAGGTAACTACTCCTACCCCATATAACAATACCATAGATCATTATACCATTCCTAGCTAGGGTTTGGCTTTGCAAGCTTCTCCTCGGATGTTGAGAGTGAACCTACATAAAATCATTCAATAAACCGGTAAGTGCAGTAATCAGAGTGCCCTTTCTTCCTTTTGTGAGTTGGTGTTATGTGGAGTTTACTCGGTTTAACTCACACTTATCTCTTGCAGGATTCTCTCTTTCCCTTTCAACGACGCTGCCACCCTTTCTATAAAAGGTAGCATGGACCAAGTGTGCTCTCCACAAGGTAGCATGGAGTTTATTTGTTCCCTCAATTGAATTTGTATTTCTCTGTTGATTATTTTACTGGATTCTAACATATATTTTCCTCAGGGTTCAGTGATGGACCTTCAGCAGTTCTTAACTCCACAGGTATATAAATTTTCTATTTGGGTTTTTTCCTCCATTACTAAATTCGACTTTTTAGAAATGGTATCGAAATATCTAGGTATTTTTACCTGTTCCTTCCTTGATCAACCAATTTTATGCTTTTCCACAACTCTTTTGGTTACGACTACAACACAATTTTTTTATAACATTCGTCAGTCCTTCCTATACCAAGTTTTTACTCTTTTCTTTCCTAATCAATATAACGGTTAGGTTTCCTTGTAAATCTGGATGTTTCTCTTGAGAAATACTATATATGTGTATTATTCTAGCTTGCACATGTGCTCACGTTAATCCTAAGTATGAAGGAATCATTTCATGTGGAAGCCCTGTGAACATCCGAGCAATGTCTTTTCTAATTTCAGTTGTAGTTAATGATTATGAGTGTGATTTTAAGCTCGAACATGATTTTAATTATGAAAATAACTTTTTGAAAGTAGATCTCTTTCTTTAATATGTTTTTATTGAATTTCATGGTTTTCTTGAAAATGAACTATATATATATTTACATGTTTCTACCAATTCCAAGGTTTTTATTTCATATGGGGTTTTTACATATTTTTTCTCTCAGAAACTATGGTTTTTCATGTCAAATTCAAAGTAGAATTATTTCAATGGAAAGGTGTCAATATGTAGAATAAATATAGTAATGGAAGTTTTTTTGTTTTCTTGCACTTGTCGCATTGGATTACGAAGATTGTTTCCTCTGTGATTTTATTTTGTAAGATAAAAGTGGTTGCCATATGATAAATTTTGCATGTCGAATTCCAGTTAAATGTACAATAATATATATAATTTCATTCCCTTTCATGGTTTATTCAACATGAACTATGTTTTAATTCTATCACCGATAACCCTCGGGTTGCTAAGTTTTCTTATAACTTTCTTGTGTGCACCTACCCGTGAATGGGACCTAGGTTATCTAGGCCCTGTTCAATTTACTTAAGGTGTTATTTAAAGATTATTATGGTTCTGGATTGCCTCTAATGAGCTCTATTGTTGTTACTCCCAATGCTAACAGGAACCCCTAATTATTCATTATGTAAAGCTTTCCTCAAATTATGATTAGATTCCTATAATATATTTCTCAGAACATAATAGAAATTTTACTCACACACACACTGCTCCTACAACATGTATACACATCCATTCTTACACAGCAAGAATTACGAGCCAAAATTATATTCAATTTTAAAATTATTTCTTATTGGACATATGCGCACAACATTTAAAAATGCCCATCAAATCTTTCACTATTTTTTTTTTAAGAAATTAACACATAGATAACACAAATTTTCTTTTGATCACAATAAAAATAATAAGTGTTTGTAGGGATACTTATATGTTCACTGATTGTACTATAAAAATATTCAATTAGGAAGATTTATTTTCCCAACCATGGGACTATAAATGATGTCTAGTTTGCCCGCAAGCTTCATCCTCTCTAGACAAGTTGAAAACTCTAGTATTTGAGGTAGGCTGTACCTGAACCTTAGGAATATACCAGTCGTGTCCAGTACCGTAATCTCAAGGATCAGTCCAAGGTTTCCAGTAGCTCTAATTCTAGCTGAGGAACACCTCATTCTAGCAATGTCCTACCACCTTCATAGAACCTCGTGCAAGGTAGTAAATCTATTTCTCACTTCTCTCTTCATCCTCCATCCTCCCCTTTTTGTCCCTGCATTTTTCCACTGAGATGGGGTTTTTCCATCTCTACAAAGAGAGAAACTGATAACTTAATATAATTGTTTTGGCAATTAAATATTCATTTTAAATTTGTATTTTATGATATTTTTGGTCCACAACCATGACCTTCCAAATAAGATCATTATTTCCTTCATTTAAATAAAAAAGTTTCTACTATAACTCTTCCATAAAATCATAAGTTACGGAGTCATAGAAAGTAAAAGTAACTAACAATAAAACAAATATTCACAACACTGTGTTGTTACATCCGACAATGGTAGAATACAAAGGTAAAATATATAATCACTGTATTTCTATTTTAATTGATCTAGGTGAAAGTTTGAGTTACGTTAGTCGGGAGTTTGTAGAATTGTGTCAATTGAAAACTTGGTAAGTGCATTTGGGTACTGAATCCAAAAGAAATATGGCTGCCAAGATAGATAAATTCCCTATTGAGGTATCAATAAAACAAATTAGGGTGAATTTAAACATGCTAACCTTAGGATCCTATGACGTGCTAATCAGAATGGACTGGTTGGAAAAACATTGGTCCTTGGTGAACTGCAAGGATAAAACTGTTAGTTCCTTATGGAAGAAGATATTAGACAAGAAATTCAAGTTGTTAAGAAGGAAATTAAGTTGCAACGTACTACTGCCAACAAGTTAGGGAAATGTATTTGGAGATAATTCCAAATATACACAGTGCAAGTGGGATAGACCAACTCTAAGGATAGAATAAATTCCTTGGAAAACTTGTCGTTGATTCAAAAAATTTTTTATGTATTACCGAAAGAGATACTGAGACTACCCCCCAAGTGAGATATTGACTTTATTATAGATCTTCTCCCAGGAGAAAATATTATATCAAGGGCTCCCTATCGTATGAAATTACATTCACCCAATTGTGTCACCTTGGGGAGCCCTCGCCTGATTTGTGAGAAAAAAAAAGATGGTACTTTGTGACTATGCATTGATTATAGATAGTTGTATAAGATGACCATTAAAAATAAATAACCTTTACCAAGAATTGACAATTTATTTGATCAAGTTAGAGGGGATAATGTTTTCTCGAAAATATACCTACTATATAGGTATCATCAAATATGAATTAAAGATGAAGATATATGTAAGACAACATTTTAAACTCAATATGGCCATTGTAATTTCATGGTGCTACCATTTTGGTTTAATAATTACAAAACAATGTTCATGAGTTAGATAAATGTGTTCTGATTTTCATTGGTGATATCCTCATTTATTGAATGAGCTTAGAAGAGAATGAGGAGCACCTTAGGATTGCACTGAAAACCCTGTGAGACCACCAACTATATGATAAATATAAGAAAAAGTGATTTTTATAAAGATCATATCCAATACTTGGGACGCATCATTTCATCTAAAGGAATAGATGTACATCCTAAGGTTATTAAAACTGTCATGGAGTTTCCAGTTCCCAAAAATTTTGTTGATATTCGGCCTTTTATGGAGTGTAGTATTATCGCCTATTTATTGAGGGGTTTTCTAAAATCGCATACCCTATAACTTATTTACAGAGAAAAGTAAGAGCTTTCAATTGGACAACAGAATGTTAAGAAAGTTTTGAGTATTTAAAACACTTATTTACCACAAAACTTTTGTTAAAAGTGGAAGGCCCGAAGAAAGAGTTTATTGTTTGCACCATTGATTGTCAAGAAGGCCTAGGTGGGCTTTTGATGTAGAAAGGTAGAGTAATAGTGCACGAGTCACATAAACTAAAAATCATGAGGAGTGGTATTTTGCATATGATTTGGAAATAACGATGATAGTTCATGCTGTAAAAGTATGGCGATATTATTTATTGGGAAATAAATTTCTTTTAATGACCGATCATAGTAGTCTTAAAAGATTATTAAAACAAAATAATATAAATGCATGCCAAGATAGGCAGACTTCCTTCATAACAGAGTTTGACTTCGATTTAATACATCTTCAGCGAAGAGAAAATCAGGTAGCTGACGCGATGAGCAGAAAACTACATTGTGTATATGAGATTACACATAGTCGAATGGAATCCAACCTTGAGGAAAACATTAAGAAAATTGTCAATAAAGACCCTCAATATCAATTTCTATGGAAGCACACCATTCAAACACAAAAATCTCATAAGAAATGTGATTATGGCATAAACAATGATAATTTGTTGATCTTTAGGGGCAAGATATATATTTCCTAATGGATGAATTCCACAAAATAACATATGCTACCCATATCGGGTTTCAAAATTTTTTTCCTGTAATGAAGAAGGATTACTTTTGACCAGGTATGAGAAGCGATATTATGGAATATTTGGCCCAGTGTTTGGAATGTCATTAATTTAAGGCTAAGCACTAGCATCCTGGAGGGTTACCTCATCCACTATTTATTCCGGAGTGGGAATGGGGTACGATAACTTTAGCTTTTGTTACAACTCTACCTAGATCTAAAAAGTAGAATGATTCGATCATGGTAGTGGTGGATAAGTTAAGATAGACAACCCATTTTATACCAGTTATATCTACATATAAAATAGTGGAAATTACAGATATATTTATGAAAGAAATGATCCGATTTTGGTTTTTAAGTTCCTGTGGTTATCATCTTCTGAAGAGCTTCCCATATTATCCACAGTATCAATAAACATTTGTCGACGTTTTGAATCCCAACGAGGATCCATCTTTAGGACAATGGAATGAAGAAATTGAAGAAGGGTCATAATTCATTAATAGTGAAGAAGGGTATGACACGAGCCAACCAGAGAAATTAATATTTTATTTTATTTTTTAATTTTTAATTTTTAATTTTTCAAATATAAATTTTAATTTTTAATTTGATTTCTAATTTTAATAATTTTCCCATATGAATTAATCTAGTTATAAATTTTAATATCAATGATAAACTTAATACTTACCAATAAGTTTATTATTTTCAAAAATGTTTATTAAAAATGTCAAATAAATTTTAATTTTATTTTAATTTTAAAAACGAAAATAAACCAATTATTTACTAATAAGTATTAATATTTATTTAAAATGTAAATAAATATTAATACAGTAAATAATTATTTGTTTTAATGCATTAGTTAGGTTTATTGTTAAATCTAATAAATAATATTAAAGTTAATTTAGAAATTAATTTTTATTTTTAATATCAATAATTTGAAAATATTTATTTATTATTTTTCTCTAATTAGTTAATATTTTAATCTAATAAATTAAATTTAATCTAATAAAATTAATAATGTTGGGAGGAAAAATAAGTATTTGCTAATAATAAGTATTAATAAATTAATTAATTTTTATTTTTATTTTTATAAAATAAAATAAAAATTAATTACTGAGAATAATTATTAAAAGTAAGTTCCTTATTTATTAAACTGTCACTAAAAGAAAAGAGACAAACATGAGACTATTTACATGAAAAACTATACCTGGGAGGAATCTGCTTTCGAGGAACAGATTTGTCGAAGAAGAGGATGCCAGTTGTCGCTAATTTCATATCCCCCATCCCTATTAAGGTTTTCGGGTTGTTTTTTAGTAAAAGTAACTAACTAACTAGGTATTGGAAGAGATTTTAAGAATGCATTTTATGCAACAACCAACTAAGTGGGGAGAATATCTCCACTTAGTATAATTCACATATAATAATAATTACCATGAATAATTGGGGATGATTCCTTTTGAGGTACTGTATGGGAAAAGATGCAGGGTACCCATTAATTGGAACAGTCTTGAGGATAGATTGGTATTAGAACCTGACATGCTAGCTGAAATGGAGGAAGTAGCGAGGAAAGTGTGACATAATTTGAAATCTTCCCAAGATAGAAAAATACGTATGTGGACAAGAGAAGGACCTAATGGTAGTTCTATGTGTGATATCATGTTTACATCTAAGTTAATGTTAGGAAAATTACCCTATGGTGGGGAAACTATGAAGAGTGAACACCCTGATATCTTGGACCATTTCATACTCTAGAAAGAACCAGACCTATAACATATAGAATTGCACTACCTGGTCATATCCAGTTACATAATTTGTTTCATGTTTTATTTTTGAAGAATTATATATATTATCCTAAGCATTTGATTAGTTGGAAAGATGTGCAGGTAGAATTGATGTCATAATTTGAACTATATGGATATATGATGCAGCTCATGCTACGTCAACCCACAGTATGCATACTACATGCATGTGTATAATTTTTCCCCAAAATCAAACTTTCTCATTTTCAGATATAGCCCTAATCGGACAATTTCTTTTATACAAATATAAAACCCATGGATTTCAAATCTTATTAAAACCCATTTTATACCTTTATCGCATCCAAAAATTAAACTAAACACCACACAAGTTAAATTGCGATAATCGTTTGATCTCCAATCCAGATGAAAGGTGTATTAGATTTCTTCACTTGCTGGAAGGTCAAATTAAATAATTAAATTGGATTTATAAAATATCGCATCCACCTACCAAGTTAAAGAGTGCACATATTTCTGTGCGATATCCGTTGGATCACCATGCAGAACATTTGATCAGTATCTCGCAGATCTCAAATTCTGTTTCAATAAAAATTAGGTTCCATTTGAAATGTTAAACCCAAACTACACTACTTGTGCGATTATCATTGGATATCGATCTTGATGCATGGGCTATCGAATCACCTAAGTGCTGGACAGTTCATTTAACTTATTATACCTTGTCTCTCTACGCACTATAGCAATCTCATTGACTTCAATCCTGCCAGATTCGACAACCCTTCAAAGAAACCTGAAATTTCATGCATCAACAATTGATAAAAATTTAATTTAACAATACAATTGGGTTGTCTCAACTTCAGAGTGGACGCGAAATTTTATATGAAAACATGCACACAAAAATCAATTAATTATAATTTGACATGAATTATCATCAACTCATACATTTTGAAGGATGAGTAGAACCTCCCGGATTTTTCATTTACGCACACAAGGACATCAATTAAACCAAGCTCAAACGAAATTCAACCAAATTCAGTAATGTCTCAAAAAGAAAATGAACATATGGAATTTGACAATTATACCAACATTCACGCAGGTACAGAGGAATTGCAATTTTCTTCTATTCAATTATTCTTCCATTCAATCCTTCGTCTCAATCTAAATCCTGAATCTCTATGCCTATCTCCCTTTTCATGCTTTCGAGGCTTACAATTTATACAAATGGATTATAAACCAATTTTGGTTTAGATCCCTAGTTTACTCAACAAATCCCTAATTCTTCTAAGTCCTCATTAATTCCTAAAATCTCTCTTTTATCACTAAGGATCCTCTCAATCCCATAAATCGTGAACTAATTCCTAATTTAAGATCTACAATAATTTTTCAAATCTCTCAATCCCTAATTATCTCATGTTCTCCAACTTTCGAGAAAATTTACAATTATTCTCACAATATTAATTAAATCCTATTCGAAATCACTCAAAACATTTAAAAATACATTTAGAGATCAACCTATATTTAAAACATAATACCTTCTAAGTCTCCTAAATAACCAATGACATTTGAGCAGGATGCTCGTGCATCAGGTTCCCCATGTAGAAAATTTCCATAGGCTCCTACCTATGAGGTCTGTTACTTTTCTGTATTAATGCAAGAGCCACAAGTCTTAATGACTTGCTACCTCCAGGATTTGAAAATCTGTTCTTTAGGGATTTCCTTGCTTCTTTTAACTGTTGTTTAAGATTTCTGTTGTCTTTCCTTTCTTCTCCGGATTTCCATATCTTCGTTTGTAACACTCCATTGGCTTTTCCTTCAATGTTTGTTACAGCCCAGCTTTTTATCCACCAGAATCTCTGTCTGTAGCTCCTTTCTTTATGTTCATTTCCTATATCTTCATCAAATTCTCTATTTCTCTATCCAAATTACTTTGCTACTGTTTTCCTTTCCCTTGTGTATGAGTTTCAAAACTCTTGTTGCCTTCTTTTTCTTCAACTTCTGCTATTATTTTTTAGATTTCTCCAAATACCGTTGTAGATAGGGCTACCACCCAAACTTCCAGAATATCTTTAAATATATTACCCTCTGCAATATCCAATTTTTACTATGCAAATTTACTTTAAAAAAAAAATTCTCTTCAATTCCCTGACTACATAGTAACATTTTATTTCACTGCTATAGATTTTTTGCAATCTTCCTCAGGTTCTTTCTTCTCTCCTGCTTCTTTCAACCAATTCTCGAGTAACTCCAATTCTTTCTCCCATTCACTAACCACCTGTACATGTGCTTTCCCTTGACTAACTTCATCAGATAACATAGCCTTCTCTTCCATCAGAATACAAGTTTGATCTTGACTCTTTGAAATGTTTTTGTACATTTCTCTTTCTTCCTTAATCTTTATGACAACTTCTAGTAACTGTCTGTCACCTGCAAAATCTTCAAAACCTGCAATCACACCCAAATTTCTTGTTCTAAAATCACAGGACCCCATAGTCTTATTTGATGATTCTATCATCAAACCCCTTTTTTGTTCCAAGTCTTCTACATGACTCAGAAAATATTCAATGGTGTTCACCTCAACTTCCTCAAGCATAAAATTTGAGTACTTGGCATCCTTTGCTTCTTCTTCTTGATTTTGGTCATCATTGTGAGCCAAAATTCCTCTGTTTTAGAGTTTAGCATTCTGCTAAAAAATAATATCTTCCTCGAACTGTGTATGAGCTTTCTCAATACTCAAATTCTCTCTCTCTCGGTCATGACATTATCTGCAAACATACACAAATTGTCAATTTAAAAATCATAAGATTCAGTTGCTTCAACTAATAATTCAAACATCACTGCTCTATATTCAAGTTCAGAAGAAACTTGTTCCTCTCTAGTAATTTCATTTTGTTGTAGCTCCACTCATTTGAGCTTCTCTGTCCTTAATGGCACATCTATAATCTGCTCAAGCTTCCTCAAATCCTCTATTAACTGCATATCCACTTGCTCCTCTTGTAGCTTATACCATTTCACCCTCTTTCCCATTATGTAGTTGTATCTATGGTCTCCTTTACTTTTCTGGAACATTTCTATCAATAATTCCAGTTGAAAATTTATCTCAGTCTTCTCTCTGATACTAAATATCTTTTGAATAATTCCTCTAATTTCAGCTTCATATTTATCAACATTGTCTTCTATACCTGCAACCACATTATCAATTGAAGATTTAAAATATTTAATTAACTCTACAATTACTTCTTTATCAGGTTCTGCAAGCTTCATTCCTCCTTCTGGTTCCTTGAGCCATCTTTCCAAGAACTCCATTTCCATGTGAAATCCTTCCAGCATTTCTTCACAATCTTCATTCTCATTTTCACTCTTCTTCTGGTAGTCCTCTTGAATTATCCTATTTTCTGTATCATCACATTGAAAAATTCTTTCATCAATTTCACTAAACAAATTCATTGTTTTACCTCCTTGGAATATCACTATGGAATTCTCATTATGCTTCTGCTCCATAACATATTTAATTGGTTGTCTTACACCAAATAGAAATTCATCTATGAATTATTTTTGCTACAATAAATCAGTATCTTCCTCCTCTAAAAGGAATTCTCCACCATACTTCATGTCAAGAGTTTTACTCATCTTTGTGACAGTTTCACCAGACTTTCCATCATCTTCTGCACATCTTGCAAACACATACAAACTATGAGATTGAAAAACACAAGGCCCCGTAGCCTCATTTTCTTCCCTTGTCAACATATCTCTAAATTGTTCTAGACTATTCCAATAGCCAATGGAATCTTTCTCATTGTCCTCTTCACCCAAATTTTCACCCTCTTTTGTTCCACAAATGGAAACTTCCATTTCTGATTCTGATTCTCTGAGATTTTGAAACAACCTCTTCAGTTGTCTCTGTCGCATCCTTCTATGTAACTTAGGCCACATCACTATCTTTTTCCTCAAGACCAAACCTTGTATTTGGTTTTCCTCTATCAGTATTGTTAACTCATCGAGTTCTTTTCTTATCTCAGCCAACTCCTTGTCAAGATCCTCTTGACTCATCTGGTTCTTGCAGATTGTTTTAGCACCATTTTCCTTCACCTTGTAACCTTCTTCTGAACCTTCTCCATGATTTCCCATAGTCATGTTCACCTCTGTGTGAGCTTCCACACCTGAAATCAATTAAATTCCTTCTGAGTTGATCAGCAAACCTCTCCTCTGTCTAATTTCCAAGTCCTATTTTCCCTAGAACTTGCACTGAGAAAAATTTCTCTCTCTTTGGTTGCTACACTCACTTCTCTTAAGGACTCTTTGTCCTTATCTACTCCAAGCCTCAGCGGGAATAAGGTTCTTCTATAATCTTAATAACTTTCAAAAATTATTCCTACAGTTTTATTGTTGTAGTCTTCTGCCAAATTTTTCCATTCATTCAACTACTGCGAACTTTCATACCTTTGTAATTAAATTATGTCTTGGCTGGTTGTCTCCTGTAAATGTGCAAATTTTGCACTCCCTTAACCTATTCAATCTGTAAAATATCATCAATTAATAAAAACTTATGCATGCCATCTTTCCAACGTCACCTGTCTTTTGGATCTCCTTATTTGTTGGCGTTTTCCATTCCTGTGAATCTAGTTCTGTAGTTTTGTTCATTCTTTCAACATTTAGCTACCGTCACAACAATCAATTCTGAACGAAACTTCAATCCACATCAATTTTGGATTTAAATTTACACAAAATTTTAATTTCTTTCTAAGTATCTACCTCACCAATCATAACACAATTCATCTCTTTCTAATGCAATCTATGTAAATGCAGTATAAAAACTTCTCAAAAATTTATTTCTAAGTAAAAAAATATATTCCTTTGTTATCACAGTCTGCCATATGTGATCATGCTTTTTCTTCTGCAAAATTTCTCTAGCTGCAAATAATCACTATCTTGAGGAAAATCTCATTCTGTTCATACTTCACTCAACCTCTTGCAGAATCCCTTTCTTTTTTACTATGATCACTCTTTCTTGCAATTTCAATTTCATTCTTCACAATTCAGTTTTAACTTTAATTTTATTTTTACTTCAGCTCTAATACCACTATGACATATCTCATGCTGCGTCAACCCATAGTATGCATACGAAATGCATGTGTATATGTTTGCCCCAAAATCAAACTATCTCATTTTCAAATATAGCCTTAATCGAATTATTTATTTTATACAAATATAAAACCCACGGACTTTGAATCTTATTAACACCCATTTTATACCTTTATCTCATCTAAAAATTAAACTAAACACCGTGCAAGTTAAATTGCGATAATCGTTGGATCTCCAATCCAGATGTGAGGCTTGTTAGAAATATTCACTTGCTGGAAGTAAAACTTAAATAATTAAATTCGATTTATAAAATATCGCATCCACCTGCCAAGTTAAAGAGTGCACATATTTCTGTGCGATATCCGTCAGATCACCATGTAGAACGGTTAATCGCGATCTTACAGATCTCAAACTATATTTCAGTAAAAATTCGGTTCCATTTGAAATGTTAAACCAAGGCTACACTACTCGTGCGATTATCGTTGGATCTCCATCTTGATATGTGGGTTGTCGGATCACCTAAGTGTTGGACGACTCATTTAACTTATTAGACCTTGGCTCTCTATGAACTACAACAATTCCATTGACTTCAATCCTGCCAGATTCGACAGTCCTTCAAAGAAACCTTGAATTTCATGCATCAACAACTGATAACATTTTAATTTAACAAAACAATTGGATTGTCTCTCCTTCAGAGTGGATGCGAAATTTTATAGAAAAACATGCACGCAGCAATCAATTAATTAGAATTTGACCTGAATTATCATCAACTCAGAAATTTTGAAGGATGAGTAGAACCTCCTAGATTTGGAATTTACGCACACAGAGACATCAATTAAACCAAGATCAAAATGAATTCGACCAAATTCAGTAATGTCTCGAAAAAAAGATGAACATTTGAAATTTGACAATTATACCTACATTCACACAGGTACAGAGGAATTGCAATTTTCTTGTATTCAATTATTCTTCCATCCAATACATCCTCTCAATCTAAATCATGAATCTTTGTGCCTATCTCCCTTTTCATGCCTTTGAGGCTGAAAATTTATACAAACAGATTCCAAACCAATTTTGGTTTAGATCCGTAGTTTACTCAACAAATCCCTAATTTTGCTAAGTCCTCATGAACTCCTAAAATCTCTCCTTTATCCCTAAGGATCCTCTCAATCCCATAAATCGTGAACTAATTCCTAATTATGCTCACAATATTAGTTAAATCGTATTCTAAATCACTCAAAACATTTAAAAATACATTTTGAGAACCAACTCTCTTTAAAACATAAGACCTCCTAAGTCTCTCAAACAACCAATGAAATTTGAGCAAGATGCTCCTGCATTAATATAGAACTATAATGAGCATGAAATAATGACAAGTGACCATTATCTTATAGGTCGAATGAAACAAAGAATTCTTGGTAGAGTCTTCGCATATTATGGAGCAGAGAGAAACAATGCTACACATGCGAGCCATCATCTAGGTTAAAGTGGAATCGAAGCACTTCATCTCATGAAAGGCCACCTAGGAGGATGAAGAGTTTATGCGAAAAGCGTACCCTAACCTATTCAAAAGGATTGGACTAAAAAATAAGGACAATGTTTCACACGAGGGGGGGAAGATGTAACCCCCGAGTGTTGTGAATATTTGATTTACTGTTAGTTACTTTTTCTTTACTTGACTCAGTAGATTATGATTTGATGGAAGATATAGTAGAAAAAATTGTATTTAAATGAAGGAAATAATGATCTTATTTGGAAGGTCACGGTTGCGGACCAAAAATATCATAAAGGAAAATTTAAAAATGAATCTTTAATTCCCCAAACAGTTAGAGTCGGTTATTAGTTTCTCTCTTCCTAGAAATGGAAAAAACCCATGTCAGTGGAAAAATCCAAGGATAGCAAGGGAAGGTTGGAGGATGGAGAGAGAAGTGATAACTGGAGCTAATACCTTGCAAAAGACATTGAGAAGGTGGCAGCACACTGCCATACTGAGGTGTTCTTGTGCTGGACTCAGAGCCAATGGAACCCTTTGACCGATCCTTGAGAGTACGGTACTGGATTGGACTAGTACAGTCGTGAGGTTCAAGTACAAGCTACCTAAAATGCCACATTTTGAAAAATTTTGGAGCAGAAGAAGCTTGGGGGGAAATTGTACCTCATTTTCTTTCTTGCAGTTGGGAGAAGAGATCTTCCTGGTGGAATATTTTTACAGTACATTGAGGGAACATAAAAGTATCCCTGCAAAGACTTCTTATTGTTATTTTTATTAGAATAAATTCTATGTTATCTGTGTGTTATTTTATTTTTATTTTTTGAATGTGAAAGATTTGATGGGCATCTTTAATTGTTGTCTGGATATATCTAGTAAGAAAGATTGTTAATTTTTTATATAATTTGGGATTGAAATTCTTTTTGAGTAAGAATGAATGTGTATACATGTTGTAGTAGTAGTATGTGTGTGAGTATGATTTATATTATGGCATGAGAAAGATATTAAAGGCATTTAATCATAATTTAAAGAAAGAGTTACACATTGAATAATTAGGGGTTTTAGTTAGCCCTAGTATTAACAAGCACATAATTCATTAGAGGCAGTCAGTAACCATACTAATACTTAAATAGGACCTTAAGGGAACTTAACGGGTCCTAGCTAACCTAGGTCCATGATCCGTGGATATTTATGGTCACCTTACGGTCTCCACTTGGGGCTCCACAATTGTCTATTTTAGTTTTTTAGTTTCAGCACAGTTTACTATTTTTAGCAGTTTTTCGGGTCCTAAACTTCCGGAGCCGTTTTGAGGCCCTAAACGACGTTTTTTGGGAAAACGGAGAGCAACATGGTTCCATGGACCAATGTTTCTTGTTCCAAATTTGTAGTCCTCGGATAGATCTTTCTAACGAGGTATGGTACGCGTCAAACGGAGATCGTATGCCAAAGTTACGCCCCTGGGAAGTTGAAACACCAATTTACCCAAAGGGGGCCCATAGTTTTGGCGCTTCATCTCCTAGGGTTAGGGTTTTGGCTGTTTAGGATTTCCCATTGTTTCTAAATGATAAATAGGCCCTCGAGCCTCATTGTAACTCAGTTCAGAGGCCCGTAGCCGCCACATCTCTTCTCAGAGATAGCTACCAGCGCCCTAGCTAGTTTTATTTCCATTCTGTCTGTAAGCAAATTTCAGTTCTTTGATATTAATGAAATGAAGTGTTATTTCCGCTGCATCTCTGTATTTATGTTTATATGTTTATTCTTTTGTGTTCCTGCATAAATCCGGATCAGTGGTATCAGAGCGGTCTGCTTTTTCTCGATCCTTCTTTGCATGTCCCCAACGAGGTCGGGTATAAGGAGCTAGGGCTCGATCTGGTGGAACCTTTGCAAGATCATCCTCGCAAACCTCGACGGACGCCCATGGGGGACGAAAAGAAAGATGAGGGAGTAGGAGATCCTATCAAAATATTGCTCGAGGAGGCCCTCGAAAAACAAAGGAATGTGATGATGGATAGCTTTGCTCAGATCCTTCAACGACTGCCCACCGGCGGCGCATCTGCATCCAGTAGCCACTCTGGAGTTGCGACTCCCTTTAAGGTACAAGTAAATTTTGACATTCCCATATTTGAGGGTCAAATAGACGAGATGCCGTAGATAGATGGTTGAATCTATTAGAAGGATATTTCTCTGTTCATGACTTTTCAGACCGGGAGAAGATTATTTTTGCACTCCTCAAAGCTACCCCCCATGTTAAGGACTGGTGGGAAACCTACTGTGAGAACAAGGACCAGATAGAACCCTCTCTGTTCTCGGCCGTACCAACTTGGAATTCTTTCCGAGACGCCGTCAAGGAATAGTACTATCCCGTGGGGAGCTATGAGGACAAGTACATACAATGGACCACGCTGCGACAACAAAGGGATCAAGATGTGCATGAGCTGACGAATCTGTTCCATACCCTGTGCACAAAGTTGGGTATCAAAGATTCAGAGAAACATCTGGTGCTAAAGTATCGTAGTTGTCTGCACAAATACATTCAGGAGGAAATGGAGTTCCTTGACATCTCCTCGCTTGGTACGGCATACCGGTATGCTGCCAAGATTGAGCAGAAATTCAAGCAGAAGAAACGAGACTTTGGATCTGCGAATCAAAAGCAAGGGAAAGGTGCTTCCAAACCGCAGAACAAAGGACCGAGCCAAGGCATGGCGGCTAAAGACAACTCATCGAAGCCACAAGAAAAGAACAGCACCGCAAAGCCAAAGAAGGACACATGAAAGTGGTGTGAGTTCCATAAGAGCTCCACTCACAACACAAGTGAGTGTCGGGCCAAGAAGTCGCTAGTGGCCGAGATGAGGGCTTCTGAGTCAGATGCATGCTCTGACTCCGAATCAGAACCTAAAAAGGCGAATGAAAAAGGGAAACAGATTATTGATGCGGAGCCCAACGCCACTGTTGCCACTGCAAAGATCCAAAAGGAGGAACCGTAAGATCCAGAGGAGGAGGAACGTCTCTTCCACTCCCAGATGTGGGTAAAGGGCTCCCCGGTACAGTTCATTGTCGACAATGGGAGCCAAAAGAACCTCATTTCGGCAGACGCCGTGAAGCGGTTGGGCTTGCCGACCACAGCTCACCCACATCCATACACCATCGGGTGGCTTCACCAAGGACGAGATCTCCGCGTCAGCCAGCAGTGCCGCCTTCCCTATAGCATCAAGCCCTTCACGGATGAGGTATTATGTGACGTTGCTCCTATTGATGTTTCTTATGTATTATTAGGACAACCATACTTGTGGAAGCGTCATGTTGTGTATGAGTCTCGACCTCGTGCTGCTATTGTTACTTTGGGAAATAAGTTGTACAGGATACCAGAGGTACCACCTCCTGCTGCTATCTCTTTGGTTACTGCAAAACAATGCAGTAAGCTCATTTCCCAAACCAGGAAATTCGTTTTCCTGATGATCCGCCCCCAGGGCAAGAAGAAGACTGTGGCCACGACCTCCAGACAGGGCTCCTCCGCACAACAACAACAAATGGATAAGGTTGTGGAGGAGTACGGGGACATATTCACCTCACCCACAGGGGTTCCTCTGCACTGTCAGGTCAAGCACCCGATTGATCTGACCCCCGGTGCGTCGCTACCTAATGGACCGATCTATCGGCGCTCTGTTCTAGAGAATGATGAAATCAAGAGGCAGATTCAGGAGCTGTTGCAGAAAGGTCACATCAGACCAAGTTCATCGCCCTGTGGGAACCCGATCGTGTTGGTACAGAAGAAGGATGGGACGTGGAGACTCTTATTGACTATCGGGCGCTAAACAAGATCACTGTCTGGAATAGGTACCCAATCCCACGGATTGATGACCTTCTCGACCAACTCAAAGGTGCAAAATATTTCAGCAAGATCGACCTGAAGTCTGGGTATCACCAGGTACCAATTGAACCCTCCGATGTGTGGAAGACTGCCTTCAAAGCCAAGGAAGGCCTTTTCGAATGGTTGGTCATGCCTTTCGGGTTGATGAATGCTCCCGCCACCTTCATGAGGATGATGGATGACATCTTGCGGCCATTCACCAACTCATTTGTAGTGGTGTACTTGGATGATATTCTGATCTTCAGCCAGACTTGGGAAGAGCACCTTCACCACATCCGACAAGTCCTCCAAACACTGCGGCAACACAAGTTGTGTGCCAATTGGAGAAGTGCACTTTTGGCATGACCCAGGTTCAATATCTGGGATACATTATTGATGAAAGGGGGGTGCATGTGGATCCAGCCAAGATCCAAGTCATTCGGGATTGGCCAGCCCCAACTACTATAACAGAGCTTCGCAGCTTTCTGGGTCTTGCTAATTTCTACCTGAGGTTCGTGTTGGGATTCTCTCATATCACTTGGCCCTTGAGTCAAGTCACCAAGGGAGGAGCGAGAGAAAAATTCTTTTGGTCAGAACCTCAATAGAAGGCATTCACAGAATTGAAAAATCGCCTCTGTTCTGCCCCAGTGCTCACATTAACAGACTTGCAACAGCCATTTGAGATCGAGATAGATGCCTCCGACTATGCTATTGGGGCAGTTCTTACTCAACAGGGACATCCAGTGGCATATCACAGTGAGACATTGTCTGAGACAGTTCGCAAGTATCCCACCTATGACAAAGAAATGTATTCCATTGTGCAAGCCTGTCGACAATGGAAGCATTGCATTTTGGGGAAGGAAACAATCATCCACACAGACCACCGGCCCCTGCAGTTCATACAGACACAAGGGAAGTTGCAGAATGATCGCCATCAGAAGTGGTCCACATATCTGCAACAGTTTCATTTGAACATCAAGTACAAGAAGTGTAGCACCAATAATGTTGCAGACTGCCTCAGCCGACCACCGATCGTGGCGCTCACCACCGTGCTCAACTCTTGTGGGCACGAGACTTCTGATTGGCCGCTTCTCTATGAGAGTGACCCAAAATTTGGCCACACTTACAAGGCACTCTTGGGGGGTACGCAAGTTCCAAATTTTCACCTCCAAGATGCACTTTTATGTCACCTGGGACACCTTTGTGTTCCTTCAAGCGAGCGTGCCAAGATGATATGAGAAGCACACTTCAGTCGAGTCGCTAGGCATTTCGGGGTCGAGAAAATGCGAGTAACTCGTTGTAATTATTTCTACGTCGCAACTCGAAAGGATGTCGAGAAGCACATCGTATCCTGCACTGCCAGGTGAGCCATTGCCAAACCAACCATCAAGAAGGCAAGTAAGGCCTATATACCTCTACCTACTCCCTTTATCTTTAGAATCCATCTCCATGGATTACATGTTGGGCCCGCTTTCACTTATGTGGAAATGATCGTGTTTTTGTGGTCGTCACATCTTTGCATACACAGATGCCCGCAAGAAGAAGACAAGAGAAGCCACTCAAGAAACTTTCTTTGAACGAGTGTGGGTGCACTTTGGGATCCTACAGCCTATCATATCGATCGTGATGTGTTCCTTAACACATTTTGTCCACTGTCGATGTTGGATACCGAGTCATCAAGTTCACCAACTTTCCATCCCTAAACAGATGGCTAGACAGAGGTCGTCAACAAAATGATTGTACACATTCTGCGCATGTACAATTCAAAGCATCCACGCACATGGGACGAGAGCCTCCCCTATGTACAACATAGTTATAATCGAGCTCTCCACAGTTCAATTGGCCATAGCCCCTTTCAGGTGGGCTTGGGATTCCAGCCACTATGTCCCATTGACGTAGCCATGCCATTTGCAGCTGCTCAGGCCGATTCAGCTCATGTCCAGTCTGAAGTTGACAAAGAAAGTAGCTTCATCGAGTGTATTCAACACATCCGCCAACAGGTTCATGATATATTGGACAGAGCCAATGCGAAGTACAAGCAGCGCCATGATCAACACCGGGTGCCACACAACTTCCAGGTGGGCGACAAAGTATGGCTACATTTGCAGAAGGAGCGCCTCACTGGACCCCACCGCAAGCTTCGCCCGCTCCGATATGGGCCGTACACCATCACCAAGGCTGTAGGGAACAATGCATTCGAGCTCAGTATTCCACCATTCCTTGGTCTGCACCCAATCTTCAATGTGGATCGCCTTCATCCTTACTTCCCACCTCTACTGGACACCTCGGACATTGAAGAACAACTCACACCAACTGAGTTAAATCCAGACTGCATGGAACAGGCCACCACAGATTGCATCATGGACATGCAAATCAAGAACACTCGCCAGCAGAAGATCCAACTATATCGGGTTGTCAAAGCTGGCCAACTCCTGCACCAAGGAAAGTGGTTCACCAGGGACCAAGTTCAGCAGAAATTTCCTCATCTCATGGAGGAACTTAACGCAATGGGGACCATTGCTTCCTAAGGGGGGAGGAATGATCCAGGTGGATATTGGTGGTCACCCGCCTATTCCACTTGGGGCTCCACCATCGTCTATTTCAGTTTTTCAGTTTCGGCACAGTTTACTATTTTTAGCAGTTTTTCGGGTCCTAAACTTCCGGAGCCGTTTTGAGGCCCTAAACGACGTTTTTTGGGAAAACGGAGGGCAACATGGGTCCATGAACCGATGTTGCCCATTCCAAATTTTTAGTCCTCGGATAGATATTTCTAACGAGGTATGGTACGTGTCAAACGGAGATCGTATGCCAAAGTTACGCCCCTGGGAAGTTGAAACACCAATTTACCCAAACGGGGCCCATAGTTTTGGCGCTTCATCTCCTAGGGTTAGGGTTTTGGCCGTTTAGGATTTCCCATTGTTTCTAAATGATAAATAGGCCCTCGAGCCTCATTGTAACACAGTTCAGAGGCCTGTAGCCGCCACATCTCTTCTCAGAGATAGCTACCAGCGCCCTAGCTAGTTTTATTTCCATTCTGCCTGTAAGCAAATTTCAGCTTCTTTTAATATTAATGAAATGAAGTGTTATTTCCCGTGCATTCTTTGTAGTTATGGTTATATGTTTATGCCCTGTGTTCCCGCATAAACTGATCATGATGTGCAAATAACAAGGTATGGAAGTGTTCCAACAAGAAAATAAATTTTAAGGAAGAGAGATGTTTTTGACGAGGCCATCACTCAGTGACTAATTTTTCGTGATGGAATGAAAGGGAATGATAGCTCGAAAGAGGTGTCAAGAACCACATAAATCTGGATTTTTCTGACACTAGCTTTATCCATTGGGCCAATATGGTCAAAAACTCAAACTCGGAAAACTAGGGACCGAAAAACCGATAAGCCAAGAAATAGACTGACTCAAGACAAACTCAAATAAATGAAACTTGGCTCAATACTAACTGAAATAAAAAACTTACTAAACTTATTGATGGAAGCATATCATCGAGAATTGAGGGCTTCAAATCCTGATGATAACCACTTGTCTGTTGAAAGCATATGTATAATCAGGTGATATCAAAATGCCACTGTAACCAATCAAGCAAATTCCTCCTTGATTGATTCTCCCAATAAGATTATTTGGACAAAAATAAATATTTACAATTTGGCAGCGAAAAACATAGCTGACAGTGATCTCCATCATCACTGAATACTGCAATAATTACCTTCACTACTGACTGTAATAAAATTTCCAATGGGTCTTGAAAAACATGAAAATTTACCTCTCCATGATCTAGAAGAAATAAGGTAAATTTTTCTCTTGATTCAAATTTCTATTCATAATGTACCTCAGCAAGAGTGGGTTCATGGTCGTCAAAAACTTCTAAACAAGTAGGTGAAAAAATTTATTCTTGAAATAAAAATTCTAAACATGAAACATGAGAAGAAAATTTGAATGAAAATCCTGAATGCCCTGGTCCTCGACAATTTGAATACATTTTTGTCATCTTCATATGACATGGCAACCAGATTGTCATGTTTCTTATCACACTCATCAGTCATAAGAAGGAAAACCTCAGATTGTTCATGAAACTCAAAACTGACATTTCCATCATTTACTATAGAGTCATCCAAAGAATAATTTTCACTTCATTGAACAAATATCTCATCTTGTTTTTCATAAAGGGACTGGATTACCTCTTTCTGAAGACTTTGTTCTAATGGGATGAGAACACATGGGTTAATAACTTTGTTTTATTCATTCAAGGTGGTCTCAAAATTAGCGTTGTCCTTCATGGGATCCGGAAAATCATACTCTTCATCATGACAATCTGAATCTAGATATGGAAAAGCCAGCTTGACTTTATCACATTCTAAAATTGGAACTTGATTTTCCTGCATACCATCTTTTGCTGCAAGTAGATCTAAAATAAGACCTCGTCTTCCATCATTTTCAAGTGTACAAAGATCTTCAGCCTGTTGCAAACTTTCCTGAGCATGTTGATAAGTATCCTCTAAGTTTTCTTTATGTTCCTTAAATGGATTTTCATATAGGGCTTCCATGATCTCATCGTCCATGAATTCATCATCTCCATAAACTTTCTCAATATTTTCAATAAAAATATCAACATGTTTACAACATTTATGAACTAATATTAAGGATGGACAAGATTCTTTATACCTTTCAAAGAACATGGTATGAAAATCGTTTAAACAATAAATACAAGCAAGTGGAAAACTTTCATACCAAGATCGAGCTTCACCTTATAGAGTGGCCATGAATATCTTCATCAATCAATCTTCAGGAAAATCAATCTTTAATCTACACACATGCATGTGAAATCTCACAAGATGAAGAGCAACATCATTACCTTTCACATTTTTGAACTGTTGGAAGACATGTCATCCAATTAACTCGAGGCATGCTGTTTGGAAAACCTGGTATGTGATCTCGGTTCATGGGAGCATACTTTCGAGCAGTTGAATCCATTTTTACAACAATGAAGTCACCAAGAAGTTCTTTAGACTACCGGTTCTTGAAGAGTGGAGACGCCATGAGAATTATGAAGCTTGGGATTCTTCGACACTAGAGTCGCCAGGCGAATGATGCATATCCTTCTTGTGCCTAATCGTTGTTCACCATCAACAATCAAATCTAATATTTTTCCTTCTTTCCCAGAGAATATTTGTCTTTTCACCTCCTCGTCAACGATGCCAGTATGTTATCACTCCGCCAGAATTCTAAGGCTGAGGAAGAAATCCCGACAGAGGTTACCGCGGGCCAACCTTTTAACTTGGTATCTAGCCCTACCAAGTCGAAGAGGGCTCTCTCCGCAAAACACAGCCTAGGAGGATGAATGGATTAAGATTTTAGGCTAGGTGTAGGTTTAGGGGTTTTGATAATTGATTTTGGTCGGGCTGCTGGATCAAAGTATGGTCAAGGGAGCTAGGTCAGGGCAAATGAGATAGGGTTGCAGAGATTCAATGGGGAAAGGTAGGCATAAGGCTTAACACTTGAAGATAATTGTGATGAGATGGATTTAAGACCGATGAGGAGCTAGGAAGAGAATGGGAGATATATTCTTCCTAAACAGAGGAAATGGACAAATTATGATCACTTTCCCTAAACAGAGCATGAGAAAGCATGTATTATGCCTATCAACTTGAAAGAGATCATACAACAGAGATGTAATGAACATGAATAAAATACATTCTAACATATTAAACTAAAGGAAAAACAATGATAAACATCATACCACATGTATCCCAAAAAATAGCTGCAACTCTTCTTTATTAACTGGCCAAATTGAGTACAATAGTACTTGATCAATGAGCTAGCATCCAAACTGATTCCAATCCTTACTATGAGTGAAGAAAGGGACTAAATAAACATCAAAACAAAATTCACTCATCCTCAGGGGTCGAATCCATGAGGTGAGGAAGAGATCCACAAAATTCTGAACTGAAAGCTGGAGTATAGGGAACTCTAAGTGACTCCTCCCTAAATACATTCAAACTGATTCATTTGACTTAATGACAAATTTTACCTAATGAATCTACCCCTAGGTAACTTATATATAACATAATTACATTTACAATCCTCAATTACATAGGTGGAAACATCAATTTATGAGATAAAGTCAAAATTATAGTGAAATTAAAAAAAAATTCAGCAAATGGTCAAGTGCGCCCTCCCTGTTCAAGGCTGATTTTGACTGACTTGTAGGCATCCAAATCAGGCCCAAAATGGCTTGTTGTAAATATTTTCAAGTATACTTTCTGAATATGTCTCCAATTTTTAAAATGAAGGTGATTTGATCCCTCAAAACTTCATTCTCCCAATACTGCTATGTGTGCAACGCCTAGGCCAAAATAGGGGTGGAAACATTATTTTTAGGGTGTTTTTTTTCCCTTTTCACTGACTAGTTTGTCCCAAAAAAATTAGAAAATTGATAGGGTGAATGGATTTATCATCCTAAATCCAATGGTGGTCTCTGTTTGGCCAATGGATGCCTCAAAAAAGTGCACAACGCCTAGGGCGCTGCACATGTGACCAATTCACTGATAAGAACCTGTTTAGGAATACATATAAAAACACAAATTTTGCAAAAATGGGAAAAATGGCTTCAAAATCGGTGGAGAGAGTGCTGTTTAGGTGGCTAGGTTTGGATTGAAGCCTCTGCAAGTATATCCAATTTTTTCTTCTCCTCTTGGTGAGTTAGGGCTTCAATCTTTGCATTTGCTGCCTTGAGTTTTGCCCTTGTATTTCTTTCTCTTTTGGCATAGTGTTTGGCCATTCTCCTTTGAATATTGTTGTCCTTTTTAGATTTCTTTAAAAAATTATCCAAGTGGTCATTTATGGCTTGAAGCCAACCTTCCTTGTCTTCTTTTATCATCTCCAAGAATTGATCATCAAGGATGGCTTCATCAACTATCTCTCTTTGCCTTTGTCTTTCAAGCTCCAAGGCTCTAGGCCTGCCTCTTGGTGATTTTTATCCTTGTTCTTCAAGCAAACCATGCTTCTCTAGGGTCTCATCTAGAAAAATATTGGCTTCCTTCTGCCTCCCCTTCTTCTATTGTTTCTTAGTGTCAAAACCCTAGGGAGATGGAATGATAGTGAAAATGAATTTTGAGAAGTGTGAATGTGATGGGGAAATTTAGGGAGATGGGGGCAGGGGTTTATGAAATGAGGAGAGTGATAAGGAGTAGGAATGTAGAAGAGTTTGGAATAGGGAAATTTATTACAGGTATGAGGTTTTTTGGGAGCCTAGGCAAATGAGTAGCCTAGAGCTTAGGGTATTGGGAATAAAGGGGTTAAGGAAGGGGATAGTGATATAGGGATTTGGGAAAGGATTTTTTACAATGTGGGAAGGTTAATGAAGCTTTAGGGACTGTGATTTTTGGAATTGAGAGTGCAATGGTGATTTGAGGGCGATACTAGGGTTTGAAATGAGTAAAACACTAAATCTTTAGTGAAACTTTCCAAACACCATAGAGAATGATATTTGGAGGAATAAGAATGATGTAATTGACTTTCAATCACTTTTTGGAGGCTAAAGAAAACATTTCTGAAGCTTTTGAGGTGATTTTGGCAAAGTCTGGAAGCGTTTCTGGCATTTCTGGGTAAGTGTGCCCTCCCTGAAGCAGGTGCGTAGTGCCTTTTTGTAGACCACTTTTGGAGGCCTTCCTGAACTAAAAATTGAGCTCATGATAGCTCATTGGAAATATATATATCTCTTGGATACACAATGGACTTATCAATATCTAAAAGGGATCAAGTTAAACCCCTCAAAAATCAATTCTCCCAAGATTGGTCAAAAAGTGTAGAATGAGGGTGCAAAAATGCAATGTGTTGTTGCAGTAAACTTTTGGAGGCCTTCCGCAACTCCAAATTGAGCTCATGATAACTAATTGGAAATCTATTCTAGTATATTTTTCATTTTACCTATCAAGAAATTCATTTGGACACTCCAGATAGAAGGAAAAGTTATTTTCCCAAGGTCGATCCAGAAGTGCAGAAAACCTCTCGTAGCACCTGTATTTTTGAAATTTATCACAAACCACTATACCTGTGTAAAAACAGAAGGAGGTTTTTCTTTTTTTATCTATGGTGGAAAAAAACCTCTCTTACTTTTATCAAATTCATTTCTTTTTGGTCAGAAACATACTTTGAAGCAAAAATTTCCCTATGAGTGGAAAATGATTTGACTCTTGGAATTACTGCTTGAAAAATGATGAAGACATGATGTTTATGAGCTGAAATGACCTCATACTTACTGATATGACCTACGTTATGCCTAATTTGCTAAGAAATCTTTGATTCTATAGCAAAACCTAGCTCAGTGGGAGAGGAAATTAGGGTTTAGTGCCTGTGGAAAATGATGATTTTGGCACCATTGGGAAAAGACAACTCCCTTTGAAATTTGATCAATTGATGAACTAAAAACTCTTGCACTTTGAAATGTGCTTGTTTGGCATGTGGAAATGAGTAGGAAAATTTTGGGAGACTGAGTACTTATTACATTTGAATTGACATAAAAGTACATGAATAAAAATAAAATTACATCTTGGAATGAAAGTCACATTTGAAATTAAAATTACATGATGAGATGCACATTTATCTTTACAAATCATCTTCACATGGTGAAGAGATGTCATTTGATCACCATTTACTTGCTGGCCTTATGAAATGGAATGGAGTTTTATTGGAGCATGAAAACCCCAAAAAACCTAATGGTGACCTTGACAAGACTAGACTCCATGGTGACATGACATGATGAAATGACTTTATGGATGATGTACAGTCAACAAGGTATGGAAGTGTGCCAGAAAGAAAATACATTTTAAGGAAGAGTGATGTTTTTGGACTAGGGCTACCATCAGTGACCAATTTTTTGCATGACATAGTGGAATGATAAAAAAATTCTGAGTGGGACCCCTAATATGAATATGAAAAGAGTATATTTTTCTCTCGATGGCATGATGCAAATCATGCTAACGAGGTCCATGCAAGGAATAAAATTAAGTTGATAGAATTTCCAAGTAGACTTCTTTTGAGTGCCGAGTTTGATGGCTAGATTTGCGTGACAATTGAAACATATGATGTGTTGAAATGTGTTGAGAATGCAGCAAGATGATGGAGCTAGTGAAATGAAGTCGCCTTCACTAAGTGGGCCCGCAGGCAAATTCTGGCGCAAAGTCTATTTTTAGACTATGTCTATTTTTAGACATACGGAGCATGATTCGGGGATTCCAGTTGGAGATTCTTGAAGCATGCGACATGCTGGTAAAAATAGATGAGACTCATATTTTTAGGTCACAGGCTATTTTTAGACTGCCTCTCCTAAAAATATGGAAGTCAAATATTATTTACCCTTAATAATATTTAGACTATAAACAGCAGTTTACTCTCTTGGAGCACTTCAGTTCGAGCTACAGAAGTGGCTCATGCAACTGACAGAGGAATCACGTGGTTCCAAAGGGTTTGATGGCATCATGCATGGTTGACTTCAGTTGGACTTCAGTGGCAGAAGTTTGGAGGAGTTAATGAGACAGATAGTGGAGTTGTGTTCTGTTTATTTTTAGTTGAACTGATTGAGATTAGTTTAACTAGCTAATCAATTATTTATGAGTGGAGTGAATTAAATATTATTTAATTCATTAATTAGTAACTCATTATTCAACTCAAGAACACATCAGTTCACTACAGTGCATGATCAGTTCAGTGGAGACCAGTGAAAGAGATAGATGAAAGGGTGGAGTTAGCTATCAATTGTGACTATACTGTTGCTATTTGCAACACACAGATAGGTGGAGTAAGCCCATGAGGATTGCGCAGTTCAGGCTGGTGGTTTATCTATATAAAGAGGCCATCCCATAGCATTGAAACACGCAACAGAGGCAAGGCAATTGGCGGTGAGTTTTGAACCAGTAACCTGTTCAAAACTGAGCTAGATTGTGAGTAACTGTATGAGAAAGTACTGAGTACTTGTGAGGAGTATTGTACTGAGTTAGTTACTTGATTTATCCATTATAATATACAAAATAGCTGCGGGGTTTTCAGCTATAAGCTTTCCCCATACATACTGTGTTAATGTGTATGATGATTTGATGTGTTATCGCTTGATTTTATTTCCACATGTGTGATGATCTGAGTTGGTTGAGTGGAAGAGATTATGTGTTGTGTATGAAGTTAAAATAGTATGTGACCAGGATAGTCTCGGTGGATAATTAATCATTATTCAGCAAATTTCTACATGGTATCGGAGCTATTGAAGCAGAGATTGATCATCACAGTGATTACAAAATTATTTCGGTAGACAGAGTCTGCATGCGGGCCAGGTAGCCTCCGGATTCATCTTTCTTCGAAAAGTGAAAGGTCTGGTAAATGCCCCTTGCAGTCAATCTCTGTGCTAGAAATAATTTTTTCTCACAGATCTAGAGCGGTTGAGCTTTGAGGTGGAATTCGAAATTTTGCAGCAGTTTTGTTTTCTTGGTGCCAATGTTGAAAATGTCTTTCAACGGTTTGCGACTCGAATATGCTCTTGAAGGAAGTTCGAATTATGTTGCATGGAAGGATCGCATGGAGGCAGTATTAGAAGATAATGGTCTGAAGGATTTCGTAGATACGGATGTCCAAAAGCCCACTGATCCTGCTGAAGTCGAAGCATGGCAAAAGAAGATGGCGAAATGTCGAAGGATCCTGTTGGAGGGCGTCAAGGATCATATTTTATCCAGCCTGCATGGAAAGGCTTCTCCATATTTAATGTGGAAAGCTTTGATGGATCTATTCCAGAGTAAGAGCGACCAAAGGAAGCTGGCGCTCAAAGATAAGCTCGGGAACATCAAGATGGAGAAAGGCGACAGTATCGCCAAATACCTCACGAAGTTCACTCAATGCAGAGATGAGCTGGGAAGTGTGGGGGTGACTGTCGAAGACGAGGACATGGTCGACCTGGCTCTCCTTGGTCTTCCGAAGGCTTGGCACTCATATCAAGATAGTGTCAATGGTCTGGAGAAGCTGCCGGGATGGGAGCGCCTTTGGGTGGATCTCATGCAGGAGGAGATAAGGAGGACTACTCGAGATGGATCTTCATCAAAGGGAGCTGATGAAGAAAACTGCGCTTTGGTTGCCAAAGCAAAGAAGGGGAAGGGTAAGAAAACCTCTCATTCTGGTGAAAAGGGCAAGAAGCAAGATATGGAAAAAGTGAAGTGTTTTCACTGCCATGATCACGGACATTATGCTACCAATTGTCCAAAGAAGAAGAAGAACAAGCAAGCGGGAAGATCTGCAGATGGAGAAGCTTTGGCTTCACAGTTCGAGCTTGAATTTTCACCGATCGCATGCTTGGTTTCAAGTGTGATGGGATCGGTTTGGTTCTTGGACAGCGGTGCGTCATTTCATATGACGGGAGATCGGGATTTGTTCTCAGATCTGGAGGACAAAGATTTGGGTGTGCACATCGAGATGGACGATGATGGTAGATACAGTGTGACTGGTATCGGTACCATATCCTTTCATAGGGAGTCTGGTAAACCCTTTGTATTGAGGGATGTCATGCATGTACCTGGATTGAAGAAGAACTTGATCTCTGTGGCGATGTTGGAGGATAAGGGGTATGATGTGGTCTTCGGCGAAGGAAAAGCCTTCCTGCGCAGTAAGACTACTGGAGAGACCCGGAAGATAGGGGTTCGAACTCAGAACCTTTATCAGTTGCAGGTAGATGACTGCGCAGCTATGGCATGCAAGGCGGAAGAAGTGGTGAGCCGGGATGATGAGGGCGAACTATGGCACAGGAGATTGGGCCATCTTCACCATGGAGCTTTGAAGATTCTGCAGCAGATTTCTACTGGACTTCCTAAGGGCACTCTTGCGCAGTCAGATCAGTGCAAGGGGTGTACTTTAGGGAAGTTTGTGAAAGCCACCTTTCACGAGAAGGATAGTCGCGCCACGACGATCCTTGAGAGAGTTCACACAGACGTGTGTGGTCCTTTCTCTGTAGCTTCGACAGCAAAGCACAAGTACTATGTGATATTTGTTGATGATTTCTCTCAGAAGTGCTGGATCTTCTTCATGCAGAAGAAGAGCGAGACATATTCAAAGTTCTGTGAATTCAAGGCGCTGGTTGAGAAGGAATCGGGAAAGCATGTGAAGGCTCTTAGGAGCGACAATGGTGGTGAATTCATCTCTACTGAATTCAAAGACTTTTGCAGCGCAGAAGGGATTCGGAGAGAGCTCATCGCACCCCATAACCCATAGCAGAACGGGGTGGCTGAGCGGAAGAACAGAACGATCGTGGGTGCTGCACGGGCGATGTTGCATGATCAGGGCCTACCCCTTCACTTGTGGGCTGAGGCATGAAATACAACAGTGTATGTACAGAACCGTTGTCCTCACAAGGTTCTTGGCATGAGTACACCGGAGGAGGCTTATTCTGGCAAGAGGCCTGATATTTCCCATTTGCGGATTTTTGGTTCTCCTGTCTACATGCATGTGACGAAGGATGCAAGAAGGAAGCTGGATCCAACCGCCGAGGTTGGAATATTTGTGGGGTACACTGATACACCTCACAACTATCGGGTGTATTTGTCAGACAGTCGCAAGACTGTTGTGCGACGGGATATAAAATTTCAAGAGGAGAAAGCCATGCAGTGTTCGCTTGAGAGGGAGCTACACTTGCATGCAGATGAGGAGCTATTAGTTCCTAAGGAGGAGCTTCCGGATGTGGATCAGCCACAAGAGGAGGTTCAGAAGGTGGAAGAAACCACCCAGGCAACGCCAACCATCAGAGGGCACATGCGCACTACAGAAGCTGAGCGACTGGCTCGGGATGCAGAGAAGGTTGTAGGACCACCTACAGCACAGCGCAGACAGAGACAGTCACCGGATCGGTACACTGGATACATGGCTCTGGTGAGTCAATGTGTTGTGACGGAGCCATCCTCTTTTGAGGAAGCTGTGGAGGAACCCGCATGGGTTGATGCCATGATCGAAGAATATGATTCGATCGTCAGGAACAGTGCATGGGAGATTGTCCCAAGACCGGGGGGGAAATCAGTGGTGGGTTCGCGATGGATCTACAAGGTGAAGCAGGCGGCTGACGGGAGTGTGGAGAAGTACAAGGCGAGATTTGTCGCCCGGGGCTTTTCACAGATCGAGGGGATTGACTATGAGGAGACTTTTGCACCTGTCGCAAGGTACTCTTCCATACGGACGATCCTTGCTCTCTCAGCGCAGATGGGGTGGCACATTCATCGGATGGATGTGAAGACTGCGTTCCTCAATGGAGTTATTGAGGAAGAGGTGTACATAGAGCAGCCTGAAGGTTTTGAGATCTTCAGCAGTGAGTTGCATGTGTGCCGACTCAAGAGAGCACTGTACGGGCTGAAGCAAGCACCTCGTGCTTGGTACACTCGGATAGACAGCTACTTCACCGGGCTTGGATTCTCCAAGAGTGATGCAGATCCAAACCTGTACCAGATTGTGGTGGAGGGGAAGCTGTTGATCATCGTACTGTATGTAGATGATCTGATTTTGACTGGCGATGAGCAGTTGATACCTTCATGCAAGGAGGATCTTGCACGAGAGTTTGAGATGAAGGACTTGGGCATCCTTCATTATTTCCTGGGATTGGAGATTTGGCAGCGCAGCGGAGGACTGTTTGTTTCTCAGGGAAAGTATGCTCGGGAGATTCTGGAGAGGTTCAACATGCAAGGCTGCAAGCCTGTTGACACTCCTCTTCCTGGTGGTTGGAGGAAGGAGGATGCTACTTCAGCGGAGGTAGTGGATGCCACTGTCTATCGACAGTTGGTGGGGTCGCTTATGTATCTGGTCAATAGACGACCCGATATATGCTATGCAGTTAACCAGCTTTCGCAAGCTATGGTTAAGCCTACCAAGCTCTTTTGGAAGGCAGGCAAGCATGTATTGCGCTATATTAGAGGCACATCGGGATATGGTCTATGGTACAGACAGGAGGATGGAGTGAAGCTTTCTGGCTTCACTGATGCAGATTGGGTAGGGAGTCCAACGGACCGGAAGAGCACTTCTGGAGGAGTTTTCAGCATTGGGTCGACAGCAGTTTCCTGGTACAGCAGGAAGCAGAGATCCGTGGCACTCAGTTCAGCAGAGGCCGAGTACATGGCAGCTAGCTTGGCTGCATGCGAGGCTATTTGGATGAGGAAGATCCTCGCAGATTTGTTCAGGTTGCATTTGGAGCCTACAGTGATCTACTGTGATAACCAGAGCTGCATCAAGCTCTCGGCTAATCTAGTATTTCATGATAGGTCCAAACACATCGACATCAGGTACCATCATATCAGAGATTGTGTTTAGCGGAGAATCATGATGCTTTCATATGTTCCCATGGAGGATCAGGATGCCGACATCCTAACGAAGGCGCTCACCAGGAGCAAGTTCGAATTCCACAGAGGCAGGATAGGGGTTGCAGATAATCCATATCTTGCTGAGAGGGAGTGTTGAAAATGCAGCAAGATGATGGAGCTTAGTGAAATGAAGTCGCCTTCACTAAGTGGGCCCGCAGGCAAATTCTCGCGCAAAGTCTATTTTTAGACTATGTCTATTTTTAGACATATGGAGCATGGTTCGGGGATTCCAGTTTGAGATTCTTGGAGCATTGGTCATGTTGGTAAAAATAGACGAGACTCTATTTTTTAGGTCAAAGAGGTCGAAGTCTATTTTTAGACTGCCTCTCCTAAAAATAGGGAAGTCAAATATTATTTACCCTTAATAATATTTAGACTATAAACAGCAGTTTACTCTCTTGGAGCACTTCAGTTCGAGCTACAGAAGTGGCTCATGCATCTGACATAGGAATCACGTGGTTCCCAAGGGTTTGATGGCATCATGCATGGTTGACTTCAGTTGGACTTCAGTGGCAGAAGTTTGGAGGAGTTAATGAGACAGATAGTGGAGTTGTGTTCTGTTTATTTTAGTTGAACTAGTTGAGATTAGTTTAACTAGCCAATCAATTAGTTATGAGTGGAGTGAATTAAATATTATTTAATTCATTAATTAGTAACTCATTATTCAACTCAAGAACACATCAGTTCACTACAGTGCATGATCAGTTCAGTGGAGACCAGTGAAAGAGGTAGATGAAAGGGTGAAGTTAGCTATCAGTTGTGACTATACTGTTGCTATTTGCAACACACAGATAGGTGGAGTAAGCCCATGAGGATTGCGTAGTTCAGGCTGGTGGTTTATCTATATAAAGAGGCCATCCCATAGCATTGAAACACGCAATAGAGGCAAGGAAATTGGCGGTGAGTTTTGAACCAGTAACCTGTTCAAAACTGAGCTAGATTGTGAGTAACTTCATGAGAAAGTACTGAGTACTTGTGAGGAGTATTGTACCGAGTTTGTTACATGATTTCTCCATTATAATATACACAATAGCTGCGGGGTTTTCAGCTATAAGCTTTCCCCATACATACTGTGTTAATGTGTATGATGATTTGATGTGTTATCGCTTGATTTTATTTCGCATGTGTGATGATCTGAGTTGGTTGAGTGGAAGAGATTATGTGTTGCATATAAATTCGAATTGTATGTGATCAGGATAGTCTCGGTGGATAATTAATCATTATTCAAAGAATTTCTACATGATGAAGCCTCCAAATTTTTTGAGTCTGATCCCATTATCAGTCTCTTGGTAACATATGTCTCCTCTCTCTTCTTTTCTACGTCTCGTGATTGGTTTATTTCTTGGTATGTGATCTTCTCTCTAGAATAGTTGTGTAACACACCCCCTACTAAGTGTAGAAGGGGTCAGTTACTTTGATGATTTGACCTCCAAATTGTTTTTATGGAAATGGAGTCTAAATTTTTCGATCTTTTTCCACATCTTCAAAACTTAAAATGGATAACATATTTACATTTGTCTCATCGAGACCTTTCCAATGATATACAATTTTCCTCAATTCGATTCCTAGATAAAAATATATGATCGATTAAAGCCTCGCTTATCAAGTCTCACCACATCATCTACCTACCACATGACACCTATGTAGTTCTCATGTGGCACCCACATGTCTACCCAATAATTCCATATCAACACGTACGTGGCAGTTCCACCCCATATATTGACCCATTTTTCAGTGTCATGTACGCATGTTCTCACCTTTCCATGGCTAGCAAAACGTGCACGTAAAACAAGGGTTAAACCCTTCCAACCATCAATATATATATCATTCGTCCCCCCATTCACCACCTCACCATGAAAATAAAATCCTAGGAATTACATTGTCATCCCATGTCGAAATTGTTTTGGAATATCTTTCGGGGTTACGTGGATCCCTTGTGGACACTGTCTACAATGTGTCCCAACACCTTCCATGACGGTCGCATGCTTGGGCTCCACCCCTCCCACATCCTTCTAACGTTGTCCCTTCGTCGTGAAGTGTTCATAACTGCTAGGGTGACCTAGCCTTGTAAATATATGGGGTGACGTAAATAGCTAACGAGGCTTTACTACTCCAATAGAACATGTCCATTGGCTCACCTTTCCATGTCCTCTCAAAGATAAAAACTTAGGATTTTTCCACTCAAAATATTCTAAAATAGCTGGGATAGAGGCATTGTGGTTACATGGAAGCTGACTTGTCATACTGACACGTGTCATGCATCCTGGGTCACCACATCGCTTCCACACTGTCCATGGGCCCCACTAGTTCCTCGACTGAGTGGTGAAACAAAATTGCACATTATAACATAGTTCGATATCCTCCACCTCGTCATGATGAAAACCAAGAAAAATGACCCCATAGTGCCATGTCATCCCGAGGTGAAATCTCGACAGGGTTCATCTTGGTCTCACTTTAACAACTCTTGGGTAAAACCTTCGAGGTCCATCTAATGGTGGGAAGTGCTTACCAAATCAATCATTGATATTCAATGAGAGGTTTCCCTACCAACGACCCCAATCTAACATATCACCTCAAAAATGATTAAGGTGGATATTGGTGGCCACCCACTTATTCCACCTTGACCTTTAGTCGGTTTCATCAGTTTTCCTTGTTTATAGCGACATTTACTATTTCTAGCATTTAATATTTACATATAATGGACTATGCTGCGACAACAAAGGGATAAATATGTGCATGAGTTGATGGATTTGTTCTATACCCTGCGCACAAAGTTGGGTATCAAATATTCATAGAAAAATTTGGTGCTTAAGTACCACAATTTTCTGCACAGATACATCCAGGAGGAAATGAAGTTCCTCGACATCTCCTCACTTTGTGCAAAATATTGGTATGATGAAAATATTGAGTAGAAATTTAAACAGAAGAAGCAAGATTTTGGATCTGCGAATTAGAAGCAAGGGAAAGGCACCCCCAAATTGCAGAAAAAAGGCCAAGGCCAAGGCGGGGTGGCCCGAGACAACCCGTTGAAGCCGCAAGCGAAGAAAAATGCCACGAAGCCAAAGAAGGACATGGGAAAGTGATGTGAGTTCCATAAGATATCGACTCACAACACAAGTGAGTGTTGGGCCAAGCAGTCACTAGTGGCCAAGCTAAAGGATTTTGAATCATATGCATGTTTCGACACTGAGTCAGAACCCAAGAAGGGGGATGACAAAGGGAAGAAAATTATCGATGCAAAGCCCAGTGCCACATTTTCCATCACCAAGTTCAAGAAGGAATAAACTGAAGATCTAGAGGAGGGGGAGGGCCTCCTCCATTCCCAGATGTGGGTGAAGGATTCCCTGCTGCAGTTCATTGTCAACACTAGGAACCAAAAGAACCTCATTTCAATAGAGGTTGTGAAGCGGTTGGGCCTATCGATCAGAACACACCCACAACCATACACCATCGGGTGGCTTCACCAAGGACAAGATCTTTGGGTCAGCCAACAATGTCTCCTTCCCTACAACATCAAGCCATTCACAGTTGAGGTATTATGTGAAGTTGCTCCTCTTAAAGTTTGTGATGTATTATTAGGCCAACTATAATTGTGGAAGCAATGTGTTGTGTATGAGTCTCGACCTTGCGTTATTATTGTTACTTTGGGTAATAAGTTGTACATGATACCGGAGGTGGCACCACCTGCAACCATCTCTTTGATCACTACGAAGCAATGCAGTAATCTTATTTCCAAAACTGGGAAATTTTTTTTCCTTATGATCCACCCTTAGGGAAAGAAAAATATTGTGGACACGACCTCTAGACAAGGCTCCTCCCCACAACAATAAGAAATTGAGAGGGTCATGGAGGAGCACAGAGACATCTTCACCTCACCTTCAGGGGTGCCTCTACACTGTCAGGTCAATCACTCCATTGATATGAGCCCAGGCGCGCTGCTACCAAATGGACCAATCTATCGGGGCTCTGTTATGGAGAACAATGAAATCAAGAGTCAGACTCAAAAGCTGCTGTAGAAAGGTCACATCTGGCCGAGTTCATCGCCCCGTGGGAGCCTGATCATGTTGGTGCAGAATAAGGATGGGACTTGGAGACTCTATATTTACTATCGAGCATTGACCAAGATCACTGTATAGAATAGGTATATTGATGACCTTCTGGAGCAACTCAAGGGGGCCAAATATTTCAACAAGATTAACTTGAAGTTTGGGTATCACTAGGTACCAATCGAACACTCTGATGTGTGGAAGACTGCCTTCAAATCCAAGGAGGGCCTTTTTGAATGGCTGGTCATGCATTTTGGGTTGATGAATGTTCCTGCAACCTTCATGAGGATGATGGAAAACATCTTACGACCATTCAATAATTCATTTATGGTGGTTTGTTTGGATGACATCATGATATTCAACCAGAGTTGTGAAGAGCAATTCCACCACATTTGACAGGTCGTCCAAACACTATGACGACACAAGTTGTCTTCCAATTTGGAGAAATGCACTTTTGGCATGAACCAGATTCAATATTTGGGATACACTATTGATGAGCGGGGGTTGCATGTGGACCCATCCAAGATCCAAGTCATTCGGGATTGGCCAGTCCCAACCACTCTAACAGAGCTCCACAAATTTTTGAGTCTTGCCAATTTCTACGACAGGTTCGTATTGGGGTTCTCTCATATCACTTGGCCTTTGATTCAAGTCAGAAAAGGAGGAGCGAAAGAAAATTTCTTTTGGTCTGAATCTCAACAGAAGGCATTCAAAAAATTGAAGCATCGCCTTTGCTTTGCACCAATTCTCACATTACTATACTTTTAACAACTATTTGAGATTGAGACAAATTCCCTTGACTATGCTATATGGGTAGT
>CM076575.1:636052884-636337268 GCA_034641835.2 Pinus albicaulis
TTTACAACAAAACCTATACACCTACACCTAGTGTACAACACTATGAATACACATGTCACGATATAAAAACTACATAATACACATAGCACAATACCACATATACGCAAAAAAACATGTAAGACCTGTACAAAATACAATAACTAAAATATTTAGACAACACTACATGTACACATCACCACATGTACAACATGTGCACACCACTACTTGTACACAACACCACATTTAGAATATTTACGCATCACAAAATGTACATGGCAGCAATACTTCACAATCGAAGATCACATTGTATCTACCAGGAAGCCTTTCCTCTAGTGTATTTCCCACACCTTAATGTTTGCGTAAGAAATCCAAATTATAGTTGTGTGTTTCTTTCCACTATCCAT
This sequence comes from Pinus albicaulis, assembly GCA_034641835.2. Taxonomy (NCBI): domain Eukaryota; kingdom Viridiplantae; phylum Streptophyta; class Pinopsida; order Pinales; family Pinaceae; genus Pinus; species Pinus albicaulis. The sequence goes on from CM076575.1 coordinate 636,053,268, forward strand.
GCTTGTGCCAACAAGACCCAAATCACGCTTCTTTTATTCCACTGATGTGTCTCTCAATGTTTTCTGTCATAACATAAACATAGGCAGAGTATAAGCACATAATATCAAAATCGTATCCACATGTTATTAACATCGCATATTTATGAGGGCTACTCTTCCTACTTGATTCCTCATAAACTAGGAACTTCCTCATGCCATTCACATGCATAATAAATCATTCCTCCACAATCATGATGACTAACAACCCTGTTAGACAAAGACATGCAAACATACATATATACATATATATACATCTACATAACCATGATCCCAACATAATTACAATATATAATAAGTTCAAGGTTAAGATAACTCCCTCTATCTGTGCACAACATGCACAACATTTAGAAAAACAATTCCCAGCATAGCTAAGGAATATGACACCTCCAATCCATTTACTTGACCTTTCCTATTAGATGTCTCATGATTGTCCTGCCACCATCCATTTACCCCAATGGACCCAATCAATCCAATTTATTTGTCATATTCTTACATTCAGTTTCCCTTTACCCATGCACTGGGTTTCATCTAGGTTTTACATTCTCTATTGGGTTCTATTTAGCTCCTCGTGAGCTAAATTAACTTTCATATTTCCCTAACCAATTCCCAAGACCCTCAAAACATAAAAGGAAATAACAAGAAATAAATAAGAATAAAACAATGAAAAAACAAAATAAATATGACACCAAAAACAAAGTGGAATGGTCGTGCACTAGACACAATCAAAACCACAAGTCAAATGCAAGCAAATCACAAAGCACCGAAAGAACAAAAATTTCAACATATACCATGACTCAATCCCCATGGGTTTCTAATGCTTCCAAGGGAAATATCAACCCAATACTTCTTCAATATTTCATGGTAGCATCTTTTTCCATGTAATTCCATGCATTATATTTCCATAAACACATAACTACTAGTGCATAAGTAAGTATAAAAACATATTAGTTACCATACCTCCTTGTACCGAGCACGCTGACCTGTAACTGAACACATACATATATCATCTCTCAAGGGAATCCAATTCCTTGATGAATCCAGTCATAACTTGAAACCAACTGTAATACTTGTGAAATACATGTTCAAGAATATCACACATATCAACATAATGTTAGAAAAAATCAAGGTTAATAAGACTTCCTATATTCATGCAAAAGACTCGTTCATTTGGAATTGTGGTTTTGAAACATAGCCAAAGGAATACTTACGAGATTCATTTATTTCACCTTTTTCCTTGTTGCAATTGATATTTATTATGTGTTGTCACATCCCAGAATTGTTAGTAATATAAAAAAACCAATTGTTACATTGTCACGGTAATACCAAGCATGTTTCCTTGCGATTTTTCACACATGTTAGTCACATATTCCAAATATCAATACATCATGTCTATTAATTTCATATCATCCTTTTCCAAGACTAACAACCATGCCATAATCTACAATAAACAAACAATCATTAGTCATAACGGTACAAATATCACCAAGTTTCACTCAACTGCATATCATCTCTCCCAACACATATTGTGTTAGTTAAACCATCTTAAAACAAGATAATTTATTCATGCAATGTTATGGACACAAAATCATATCATGCAATTAATCAAAACATTAAGACAACATGTAAACATAAGCCCTTACTATCCATGGTCGACAATAAGGTAGCACGAGGTGATTATTATAATGTCTCGATATTCAATGTCCAACTATGGAAATGACATCTCCAAAGCTATACTAAGGTTAACCACACTTTCCAAAACATGATTTTCATTCATCATACATTTTGTGCTTGAAAACATACCACAAAATCATGCCACTTTTCCATTTTGTAGATTTCACGTTAGGTACTATAAAGGGAGTCATGTGAACCATAGTCCACTACTCTACTTTCCATCCATGATATTTTATTTCCTGCAAACATACCATGTTAAATAAACCAAGTATATGACATAATAAAACTCATACCTAAATGTAGCTCAGGGATGCTATCACATCTGCACAAGTTAGTCCAGATTAGTACAACACAATATCACAAGTATATTGAATCATATCTGAATATCATAACCATAACCATATGCACAGGTCGATATAGATTTGCATGATACTTATAACATCAAGATCTTTAATGAAATGACCATAATCATCATGTGTATTAATACAATTCATATAACAAAAAGTTAATTACCATCCATGACTAATTGATTCACATGTAGTTGATTGCACTAATTAACTAGCATCTATAATGCATGTAACCACAATGATAATAGAATAAAATACATGCATATAACCATAATGCATATAAAAACCATTATCGATCATACGTGCATGCCAACATATGATAACTATATCAAAATTTAATTTTTACCCTAAGGTCCAGTGATTCAACCTCACTCAAATAATTTGTATCTCCTGCTCCATCTCATCCAATATATCAACATCATAATATACCAACAAAATCATGGTGAAACAAATTGTATAATTACCAGCAAGATGCATATATGACCTACTATGCATTCATAACCGTACAAATTTATCCCATCGAGCATAGGTGTTTGAACCTGGAAGATTTGATAGCAATCTCTAACTAGCAGTTCCACATTTACCCAATTTGATAAGAATTATAGGGTAAACATGAGAGAAGTGTCACTATGACATGACCTATCCTCCTAGTTTTAGTTAAGGAAGTTGGACTTACAAACTGACCACAAACTAACCTCCTACAGGGACTATAGATCACCCAGAAGATAAATAAATGCCCTAGGTGGTCATTCCCTAAGTTGGAACCTTGTTTCACTAACCTCGACCGACAACAGCACCCTTAATACTGCTTCCATGTGGTTATAAGGCTATAAACATAGTAAAAGGCTTACTTCCATGTTATTATGGCCTAAAATCATCAACTTTGAGCATCTGATCCCAAGATTTGTGGCACCTTTTCATGTGAGCCTCTAGACCACTTCCCATAATTTCCTAAAACCTTCTAGAATAAAATCAAAGGTACTGAAAATTATAGTCAATGAAAACTTGAGCAATAAATTGGTCCAAAGATGTGTAATCCATAACATACATTTCATTAAACATATGGAAAACATGTAAGATACAAGTCGTGAATGCATGTATGATCATAAACTAAGAGCCTTCATCTGAGAATCAGCACGAAGGCTCTAAACCTTCTACAACTAACTGCAATAACACTTATTAGTCCATATATATATCTACCATTCAATAATTCATGATAAGAGACATAGATACAATACATCATATAACTAGCATAGAAACCATGGAAACTCAACCATAACATCACTTACATAATCACTACAAGTATTCATAAATCATAGTAGGAAAATAACTCTTATTAATATATGAAAAATACCAACCAATTCAAGGACTTCCACATATACCTGACCATATATTGGGATGGATGAATCAAATCTCTCTTTCAATTAATCAACCTCATTCCATATTTCAAGTGTGAATGTTGGTTGTCATGGAATAAACCAAGACAAAACCAACCAATACTTCCAAAGGAAAAACCACCTCAAACCTTAACCTAATGATTCCACCTCTATGGTCAGACATCACTAACAACAAATAGGTCAGTCTTTACCCAAGTTGTATAGGGCTCCAATAACTAGTAACTCAACCCACAACCTTCCAAGGCTCCAAAGCGTTTGTCCAAACTGACTCCATGGACTAGTAACTCTACCCACAAAGGGGTCCACGGCATTTTTCCCAACCTAGGCTACATGACTGGAAACTAAACCTAAGGTTTTCCAGGGCCTCAAGAGTGTTTTTTCCAACCCATATCCATAAGGAACATGAGAATTGTTAGCACTCTGTACTTTCTCTAGGCTGAGAAGAGAAACCCAGAGGTATTCACAAACCACTTGGAAGTTGGAAGCTATCCCTTTGAACTTCACATAGGGCTATCTCTATATGAAATTTTTAGTCACTTAGATCTTATGATATTATGGTGCTTAGAGGGATATTAGTTTTAAAGGTATGTTGACATGAAATCAGACATGTACATTTGGCATGGAGTCATGTCAAGTTGAGTATTTTGCTAGTGATAGGATGAAGAGATGAGGGGTATTCTATAAAGGAAACATAGGAATTCTTGTTGGCGTAATAAAATTAATTTGTTGTAGGAGGGTGAGTATAAAAATGGTGGGAAAAACATATAGAGCATCAAACTGTGGGATGAATTCTAAATGTTTCTTAAGAAGAAAACATAGACTACTTGGGAAAATTATATCAGAGGATTTTTAAAATAAATTATGAGATAAATAATGATCTAACTAGACATGAATACATGCATTCATGATACAGAGATGAAAAGAGACAAAATTCAGACATCATAAAGAACATCAGCATAGGTAGCTGAAACAAGAATCCCTGTAAAATCACACCTCTATCTCTTCATTCACTAGAAAATATTCAGAAAATATACAATGCACAAAAAGTCTCTTTTTCTCAAACCCTTTTCACACTAAAATTAGTAAAATATATACAATTATATCAGCCATGAACTTACATGGTCGATGTTAACCATTTCCACAAATATAGAATCAATTACAATAAATTTGGAGCTTCCTGCTAGGAATAGGGGCCGAATTTCTAGAAAATAGGGGTCAAATATTAACTTGTATCTCTTGAAAAGTGATAGTTGTTACAAAATTGAAGGAGGTTTTTCTATATGACCTTGTTTTTGGAAAAAATATCTCTCAAATTTCAAGAATTCCTATCCATATCCTCAGACTTTTCAGCCAAATATCATGACTAAAACGAAGAAATAACGAAATATGAAAAATAGGTTGAAAAAATTAATTTGAATCTTCCAATATATGACACTCGTTACAGAACTGAACGAAATTTTTTTATTTTAGCTTGTTTTTTAGAAAAAACTCTTTTACGTTTTTCAAAATGCATCTTCTTTTAGTAATAAATTAATCTTGAAGTGAAATTGTCCAAAAGCGCAACAACTCCCCTGCAACTAAAACACAATGAGCTTATTTTTCAAATATCTGCTAGATCATGAATGGTAGTGAGCTTATTTTTGTCATCTAGTTAATATCATTCTAATTCTTCTCCAAAAAAAATTGGGCTAAATCCAACTCACTTATTTCTAGAAAATACAAAAGTGGTTGTAGATGACAACGTCTTGTTTCTCAAAAACCATGAAGCATTTTGAACGTAAATTGAGTTATTTTATTCATCTCATCCTCATGCATATCCTATAAACATTTCATGGAAAATGTGATTTGAATTTGATTATTATTTATTGTTGTGCTAATATTAGTTTCAGATTTATAATAAAAGTCCTTATGTTTGCTTCTTGTACAAGTATTTAGGGATGTGCTGATGATTGATAAACAAACAAAATTGTGGAGATTAAGTTGATTTCATGAGCATAAAATCATGGAAAATAAATGCCGAACAATAGCATATAAACACACAGCAAACCATGACAGTTGAATCAATAACACATTGTTTTAATGAAGGAGTTCACCACCCCTGGTCTACATCTCCTTGCTCCATCTTCCATAGCATGGGCCTTTGTGTTAGCTTCAATTGTTCAAAAATGTTGTATATATTCTCATGTTGCCTCTATAACCTACACAAATGGCTCGAGAACGTCAAAATATACCAATAATGACTCTTCGTGAACCAAAATTGGTCGAAAATTGGCTCAGTTATGTTAAAAACCAATTTTCCTACATTTTCTCCTCCAAATATGGAAAATACCGAGCTAACCCTGCTAAATTTAGCATTTCCACATAAAAAGGCACCTCCACCAGATTAATTTCCACATTAAATGTGGATTAACATAAAGTTAATGACGATGCAGTTGGATAAATGTGTCATTAACTACACATTATCCAAACATTAACCGTCATAGTTTAACAATAGATTAGATTACATTAATCCCAGATTAGTAGTTAATAAACATGTTTATGGTTAATAATTTCACCTGTTCGTAAGCCCTGTGCCATAGTTCTTTTGATGAAGAGACATGGGAGGGAGCTGGCCCCCTCCGTACCCCCTCATTGGCATGATTTAAATTCAAATAGTAGTGGTGATAAAATATGTTAATATCCATATGATGGAAGAACGGTAAGGCACACACATAGCATGCAGGTGGTCATGGTTCGACCCGGATACTCGGACCAACATTTTGATACACCATGCAATAATAAAACCAAGGTTTAAAAATTTGGTTTATAAATCCATATATGTTTCCACCAAGGTTATATATTTCCACAAGATATGTGTATCTATCAGTTTAGAGCCTCTGCTGTATGTAGTTAGCTTGCCCACCATAAATAGATATATGTCCCTCTGTAGTTAATACCTCTGCCACATATAGTTAGTCTATCCTGTCCACTATATATATATTCCAGATAGATAGGTTATAATATATTTGTTTGTTCATAATGCTTTGCCATGGTATAAACTAAGGTTTAGACCTTAGATACAAAAAAAAAATGTCATCCATATATATGTCTATCTGGTATTTGAAATAGAAAGAATTTAGAATTTATCTAAGTTTGGATGGGTTCACAATAGAGGGGGCATGTGGCAGCCCCTGGCTGCACCACGTGTCCAACTTTGGTTGCACTACTCCAACCTAAAAAAGATTCTCATTCAACCTTAGAGTTAGAGGTAAAAAAAAAAACCACTTCCAAAGTTCACTAGGGAATTTGAATATGACACTTGTCACAATTTCATTGGGATAAAATCAAATAATATCCCTTGGATATACCTAGAGTGATGACCGTACTTCCATGTCATCATTCTATCACTGTTATGCACATTTTTTACCTATTTCTGAAAACGGACAACAGGCCATAAATTCTTCATCCAGAGTCGTATTTTCATGAAACAAATTGTGCCAGAATCATGGCGATGAGATCTACACGGTAATTTTGGTTTGGAGAATTTTTGAGCACTTTAATTTTTGAGCTAAATATTGAGCCTCTGGTCAATCCTCCCCACTAGAAGCCTTTTGGACCCCAAAAGATACTATCAATTGTGCAGAAGGTCAGGGTACAACTCCCTCACCCTTTAAATCTCCTTCCATTTGGCCTTGGAAGGATGTTGTCCCTTGTGTCCCAGTCTAAGGTATTTGACATTCCCTCTCCTTGAAGTTCTGGTTCTTCTATCAAGTATGATATATTGCTAAAGTTCATCAAGTTATTCTAGTGAGAAATCATCTATTGATGTAAGTTGAACATGCTCTCCTTGATCATCAATTAAAGGAGGCTCAAACAATCTCTAATTCTCATCATTAACGATAGAATATATTTGCATATAAGGAGGTAAGTCTAGCTTAAATGCATTGCTACCAATCTCTTCCATAATTTTAAATGGACCATAACGAATTGGATTAAGATTTTTACCTTCCCCTTGCAATATTTCTTTGCTGATATATAACCAAAATTCATCTCCAACCTGGAATTTGAGATCAACATGGTGTTTATCATGCCTTGCCTTGTAGCTTCTTTAACTCTTTTCAATTGGTTCTTGCACTCTATGATGTACTAATTGAATTTGCTCAATTAAATTCCTTGTCTTAGCTATGTCACTATGACCATATATAGCGACATGTTTCTCAAATATAAAGTCCAAAGGAAATCTTGGCAAGTACCAAAGACATGCCTGAAATGGCAGTGTGTTTATTGAAGAATGCTTTGCTCTATTATATGCATGTTGAATTTAATACAACTATCCGTCCCATAACTTGGAATGTTTGCTGAAATAACCTTTAACAAGATGAATGAACGCCCTGTTAACCATCTCAGTCTGACCATATGTTTGTGGATGAAAGGTTGTACTCTTCTTTAACTTTGTTTCCATCATGTGCCATAATTTTGACGAAAAATTCCCAACAAATTGGGAATCTCTATCACTTACAATAGAGGTAGGAATACCAAAATGAACCCATACATTTTGAAAGAAAACATGAGTTGTTTGTTCTGTTGTAATTTTTTTTTACATGGCATCAAAATACACATTTTGCTGAACCTATCTACAACAACATACAAGTAATCATGACCTTTCCTTGACATAGGAAGACCACCTAAAAAATCCATTGAGATACTAACCCAAGGATGTGAAGGAACCAAAAGTGGAGTGTAAAATCCAAGTTTCCTATTACTAGGCTTATTTATTTCGCACAAAGAACATCCTATAATAAAATGAGATACACTATCAATCATGTGTGGACAATAAAAATACCTTTGGAGATTCTCTACCATTTTTCCTACACCGAAATGTCTAGCAGTCAATGATGTTTGTTCCTCCGTTATGATACTGTTTCTTTCTCCCAATGGTATACATAAATTTCCCAAGTGATACAACACATTGTTATGCACATGATAATCTAACTCTTCAATTTGGTTTCCTTGACTCAAGCTTTCATAGACAACTTGAAAATCACTATCATATGCATATTGTTCAATGTAACTTTCATGCATAATTGAATTTTTCTTGAGTATAATAGATAAATTTAAAATAGGCCTAGAGAGAATATCATCTACCTTATTGTAGATTCCCTTTTTATACCTGATAACCAAATGAAATTGTTGTAGAAATCCCATCCATTTGAAATGTCTTGATTGCTACAACTTTGATTGTGATTGTAAGTACTGCAACAGCTGAAGGTCGGTATGTATAATGGTTTCTTTGCCCATCAAATAGAGCTTCCATTTATTTACACTATGTACCAATTAATATAACTCTTTTTCATAGGTGGGATAATTAGTCACAGCTCCATTAAAAATTTTAGAATGAAATGAAATAGGCTTACCATGTTGCATGAGAAATGCTCCCATGGCATAATCACTTGCATTTGTTTGGATCTCAAATGGTTTTCTAAGATATGAAAGAGCCAATACGAGTGCTGAACTGATATTTTGTTTTAAAGCATCAAATTATTTTTACTATGTATTTCCCCAATAAAAGACTTTCTTGACACTTGTAAATGCATTTAACAAAGCTGGAATGGAAGAAAAAATAGCAATGAATTTCCTCCAATACTGTGATGCCCCACATTAGGGGAATTTTGAGGTCTAAAATGGGCCTCTTAAGTAAATTATAAAACAATAGTGGAAATAATAAAATAATATTTGATGACATCATCAAATTTTAGAGGGAAAAAAGAAACAAATAAATTTTCAACTCGTATTTTAAATTTATCTCCCTATGGGTTTACCCAAATTTCAAGTGGAAACACCTATTGGATGTAAAATTTGATTCCTCGTCCAATGAGTACCCATGTTGCATACTTTCGATGGACTCTGGTACAAAAAAAATGAGAAATAAATGAAAAACGTGATTGTAATCACGTTTTTTCATGTATTTCTCATTTTTCATGTAGCAAGGTCTATCAAAAGTATGCAACATGTGTACTCCTTGGATGAGGAATAAACTTGTGCATCGAAAAATTACTCTCGCTCGAAATTTGAGTAAAAACTTAGAGAGATAAGTTGAAAAAACAGTTTTATTGTTTTATTATTTTTTAATATTTTTACTTTTTTACTCCAAAAATGGTGAATCATCCCCCATGGTTGACATAATCATCTTGAATCTTATTGGTTCTTATAAATTTTGTTTTGGTAGTACATTTTTCTTAGGAGGCCCATTTTAGACCTCAAAATTCCCCTAATCAGAAATCTTCTTACCTTCGTAACTGTATTGGGCTTGTGTCAATTCATAATTACCTCTACTTTGGAAGGGTTTATCTTCAACTCATCATATGTACACTTACGATCATCCCCTATATCTTTGAATGTGACAAATAGGTGGAAAATGACACCTAAATCATCAAATACCTATTAAGAAACACCGTACCAAATTGTAAACCCTCCTTCCTTGAAAGACATCACCAAGAGCAGAAGCGCAACGAACTCCTGCAGACAAAGCACAAGGAACTTCAAACAATGTATAGAAATATTTCGATTGAAGAAAGAATTGATCTTTGGTATATTGGATGCAATTTTTTTTTTTTTAACTCCAGAGGTAACCAAACCCACCTTTCCAGGACAATCATTGGGATTTGGAGCCTTATTCATGAAAGTGAAGCAACTGAAAGATGTGCAACATGTCTCATAACTGTTGTACTCATGGTGATGTCATGGAACAGTTTTATTTGAAAACCTAACTGACTATCCTAACCCTGTTAATTTATTCCAATGATGATAAGACAAGACACACTATGACCTCACTGATGATATTTTATGACACACGACCCTAGAATAACTTAACTCCACTTTTAGGCAATCATAAACTATCTTTACATCATCTTTCAAACACTCCAACATACTTGCATCAATAATCACATATTAAATTTTTTACAAAGACTAATATCTTGATCTCTAAAACATCATAGAAAAAACTTTATACATTTACTAACATAAATTTAGAAGACTAAACTTGGTTTTTGATTACTATATCATAGGACACTAACAAGAACGAATAAAAAAAACAACAGTGGAAAGACCACAACACCATACCTATCCAAGAAATGGTAAGGAAGGGCTAAACCCACTATCAATCTAGGAAAATCTCAACGCCAATGAAAACATATAAATAGAAAATCACATGCATATACCATGCATCCAAGAATAATCAAGCAAATCACACATGCAACCTATTACCTGCAAAACAATCCAACTTTAGTTTTTGATCCAATTGTGCCATTTCTCTTTCTTTTTTTCCTGCTCCTTTCTCCAATCCAAGTGAATATTAGACTACTCCAAGCATGCTCTAAGAATCCTCTATGTGTGCAAGAGTACGAGTGAATGAGAGATGAAATGAGAGCTACAAAACTAAACTAACAAAACCTAAACAAGCAAAAGCTAAGATTTGATCCGCAGAATCGTGTTTATCGTCGAGGCCTTTATTTTCTTCATTCTCCTCCATTATTCCTCTAATTTCATTAAAATGAAAATATGTGTTTGTTCACTTTAGTTTTCACTTATTTTCCTTATTTTTATAAAGAGAATGCCAATTATTTCCACTTTTCCATTACCAATGGTTTTATGATTTTCCATAGCCATTAATTAATGAAAAGTGATACCCATCAGTATCTTTTTCCCAACATTTAGCTTGGAATACATTGTCCCATGACCTTGGTGTTATATTTTTTACATGGAAAATAAACTAAGGGTTGTTACAATATCCTTGAGAACAATCCATTCAATTCATGTGGTCATCGTCTCTATTGTGCTCGTTCGAAGGATCTCCAATCTACTCAACCACACACCTACAATTCGATCAAACTTCCTCCCCCTACACATTTCCTTCCACTCCATCACCACATTTCTCAATTTCTTTTGACATTTTGGGGGTGATCTAAAATCTACTAACATTGGAGGCTCATGATATGTGAACCCAAAATCATGGTGCAATACATCGAAAGAAAAAGGCTTCTCCTTAAGAAGCCTAATGGGTTTAGTAACCTCTAAAAATAGCATTGGATGGTCATGAGTTTCACACTTACATGCCTTGTGTGTGCCTTCTTGAATTGTTGATGATATGGAGACCCCTCGATGTTTATGAAGGTTGATTGTGGAAAGATTTTGACTCACCACAAGTATCATCACTAGATTCTAATGTTCATGAAAAATGGAGACTAAATAGCGTCTACGAGTGAATCAATACTAAGAAGAAAATGTCAGCATAGTTGTGCTTTATATTTCTATAAAGAATTTATGAATCTAGACTAAGCATTGAAAATTGGCAGGTAGATGCTTCGAAAGGTCGTAGTGCCACTGGTCAACACGTTGTCAATTATTGTGCAATGTGGCTTAATATTTGAATCCTTTCATAGTGACATACATGCCTTTTAGTAAATCTTGTCTCTTGAAACTATTTATGATTGCATTGTCTTATGAATGGATCTTTCGTTTTTAAAGGGAGTTTTTATTCCAGTTGACAAATCAATTGGGATAAAACCAATACATAAGTGAAATCTTTGTCTATGTTGTATTTCGAATGAAGCATCAATCTTATTACTGTGAAGTAAAGAAAAAATGTCGAAAACCAAAGAGAAGATATGCAAAATGGACACCACCTTTAAGGAAGGGGTGGATAAAGCTAAGGCTTCTAAGCCAGAGAAGGTGTTGTCAAATTATTGTTATTTTTGTACTTTTGAACTGGTTCTTCCAAAAATGTTGATAAGTATAGGTTGCATATCATTTCTAATATTGGCATGGATATGTTTTGTGTGTTATACATCTGTTAAGTAGGTAGATGGAGGATTGACTGCGATAGATTTGGGATTTTTGTTGGAAATTAATTCCAACTACTGATTTCAATCAGCAGTAATTGCAGAGTGACTAGTGTGCGGCACATTGAAGCCTTAGCAAAGGCGGTTGCCATTTTCGTGAAGCAATTGAAAAAGGATTCGAAAGCCCGCACAAGTGAAGTGCAGAGCAGATAAGAATCAACCCCATTGATATTTATCTATGCGGTTGTTGTTTTCTTAAAGAGAAGAGTAAATGCTCAGACTCAAAGTCTCGCCAGCAGCCCAAAGCTTTGATTACAAAGATGAAACAGGCTTTAAAGCCTTACCAACAAAATCGGCAGAGTTAATCAATGAGGCGGCATAAGTTTGCTATAATAAAAAAGCAGTGATGCGATGCGATGATAGTCCTAAATAATATCGCATTGCATATCCTCAAAATAACTTAAAGAGTGCACATTTCACTATTGCCGATCTCCGATGCGATGTGGACCCCGCTCCAATCGCAATCGCAAGTTTCAGATTTGAAGTATCTTGTTGATATGGCTTGAATGATTGCGATGTGATCGCAATCGCACAATCGCAATCGCAAGAGTTATGACTTGAAATATATATTACCACATCTGAGGTTCCAATGCGATATGGGCCCTACCCAATCGCAAATCGCAAAGCGGAAAGGTATTAACCTTTTTGGCCGCTGAAATGTTGATCGTCGATTGAGTTCCGGATGCGATGAATGTTTTCAATGGATTTCATATATTTTGAGATCCAGTTTTATGAGTCGATTTAATTGTTTTTATTAATCGTGCCTTATAAAAGGAAATCAGCCCGAAGGCTAATGTAATGAAAAAGATGAAAGTTTTGCTATGAACGCATTTTTACGTATTAAGATGTTGTTTGAGAAACAGAGAATTGTTGTAGCCTGCAGGCTATTACACAACAAGTTTGTAAGCACTGTATTTGTTGATAGAGGAAAGAGAAGTTTTTTTTTTGTATGAGCACTGTTTTTTTTACAGTCCACTATAATACTTTTTAAATCCCTCTCAAGGAGGAAGAATCAGATTGCTGATTATTTATTTCTTTTATTCTTTTATGAATTAAGAAAATTGTCCTAAACTGTTTCTGTTCATTCTGCAAATTAAGTTTTAGAAACTCTGTGTTGTAGAGGGAATCTTCATTCTCTCTTGTTGTTTTGAAGTTATCAGAAACTTCTTCATGGTATCAGAGCTAGTGTAGGCACTCAGTGAGACAAAAAAGAGTTTTTTTTTCACTATAGGACTGTAAGGAGCATTGAAAGAATATTTTATGAAGCAGAGAAAGTTCTTGCTTGTTTTTTTAATTATACAGTCAGTATCCTTCTTATACAGTTAAGATGACAGATGCTGGAACTGGTTTGACAAATTCCCAACTTCCACAGTTTAATGGGGAGAATCGTAGTTATTGGTCCATAACTATGAGAGCTTTGTTTGCTTCTCAGGGATTATGGGAGCTAGTTGAAAGTGGCTACCCTGAACCTGCAGATGCAGCAACGTTGGTTGCTTTGATAGTAGCAGAAAGAGACCTGTTGAAGGGAAACAAGAAGAAGGAATCGAAAGCCCTCTTTTTCCTCTTTCAATCAGTACATGAGAGTGTTTTCCCACGGATTGCAGCAACAAAAAAATCTGAGGCATGGGATATTCTAAAAACTGCCTATTAAGGCATGGAGAAGGTGAAGACTGCAAAGTTGCAGATGTTGAGGAGAGACTTTGAAACACTCAGCATGAAGGAATCTGATACAATAAATTAATTCTTCACTCACATTATTGGTTTGATAACCCAGATAAGATCTCATGGTGAAGCTCTTGAAGAAAGAAGGGTCATAGAGAAGATCTTGAGATGTTTACCCTCAAGGTTTGAATCTATTGTGGTAGCAATAGAAGAAAAAAAAGATCTCTCATAGTTCATGATAGATGAAATAAGTGCTTCTCTTATGTCTCATGAACACATACTGAGTAGAGGAACAAATTCCTCTTTTGAGCAAGCATTCAACACTCAGATGTCATTCGACCGAGGAAGAGGTCAAGGCAGAGCAAATAACAGAGGTCATGGAAGAAGCCAAAACAAAGGAAGAAATAATCCTTCTAGCACAAGCGGAAGGAGATGCAATCATAACCAAGAAGAAGGGTCAAGAAAATAGCAAGCTCATGGACAAAGGTATGACAGATCCCAAGTCCAATGTCATTATTGCAAGAAATTAGGCCATTATGCCAATGAATGTAAGAAAAAGAAAAATGACATGAAAAATAGGCAAAATTCTAATTTTGCAAATGAAGAAGATAACAACCCAAAGATTGTGCTGTTAACATGTAACATTGCACAAGACAAACAAGGAGATTTTTGGTTCTTAGACTCAGGTTGTAGTAATTACATGACTGGAAACATTACAATGTTTTCCAATCTGGATGAAAATCTGAAGTATGAGGTAACAACAGGAACTGATAGTAAGAATCTATCAAGGGTAAAGGAAAAGTCTGTATCCTAACAAGAAATTGAGAACAAATGATTGTCCCAGATGTATACTATGTACCTAGTTTGAAGTGTAATCTTTTGAGGATTGGACAACTCATTGACAAAGGTTACAATCTGTTCTTCAAATATGATTTGTGTACAATCAGAGACATACCTCCAAGTAAGAAGATCATTGTAGAGGTGCACATGACCAGTAATAGAATGTTTCCTCTCAAACTCAGGGTAGATTTGAAGGAAGGAAGAACTATTGCAGCTGTAACACAAGAAGTCTTTCAAGAGGAAGTGATAGATGAGAATTGGTTGTGGCACTTGAGATTTGGACATCTCAATTTCGGAGGCTTGAATCTGTTGCACATAAAGGGAATGGTAAAAGGATTGCCATTGATTGAGAAGCCGGACAACCTTTGTGAAGGTTGTATCTTGGGCAAACAACACAGAGAAAGCTTTCCAGTAGGAAAGAGTATAAGGGCAAAGACACCCTTGGAAATTGTTCACTCTAATGTGTGTGGACTGATGCAAATAACATCATTTGCTGGAAATAAATACGTTTTAACTTTCATTGATGATTACACCAGAAAGACATGGGTGTATATGTTGAAACAAAAGAGTGAAGTGTTTGAGAAATTCCACCACTTAAAAAATATTGTTGAGAAGCAGTGTGGGAATTATATCAAAGTGCGCAGAACAGACATAGGTGGAGAGTACATCTCTAAGGACTTTCTGCATTTTTGTAGAGAAAATGGCATACAAAAGCAATTTACCGTGAGGTATACACCTCAACAAAATGGTGTTGCAGAAACGAAGAATAGGACCATTCTGGATATGGTCAGAAGTATGTTGAAGGCAAAACACTTACCGCATGAGTATTGGGCTGAAGCTGTCACTTGCGCAGTTTACATCTTAAACAGATGCCTGACTAAAGCTGTCATGAACAAAATACCAGAAGAAGCATGGAGTGGACAAAAGAAAATTGTCACTCACATGAGATTATTCGGCTGTGTAGCATATGCACATGTACCGGATCAGCTAAGAAAGAAGCTTGATAGTAAGGGGGAGAAGTGTGTCTTTATTGGCTACTGTGATGAGTCAAAACCATACAAAATTTACAATCAATTCACCAAGAAATTGATAGTAAGCAGAGATGTGCAGTTCTGTGAAGAAGAAGCTTGGGATGGAAGTCTAGAAAATACTTTGAACGTGAAGACAATTGTGTCTCACGAAGAAGAAGAAGAAGAAGGAACATCAACTGTTAATCCTTCCTTGGTGGGTCCTCCTCCACCACAACAAGCACAACAAACCACACCACCAGCTGGAATTTGAATAGCCTTGAGAAGTCAAGGAAGTGCTTCTTCAAGCACACCGCAGGGATTGGAAACGCCCTCAGGTTCGAATGAAACTTCAAGCACACTAAGAAGACCAAGATTCAAAAATATGAGTGAGATTTATGAACAAGGAGAGGTAAGTAACAATACGGGTATAAATTCATTATTTGCTTTGTATTGTCATGTAGATGACCCAATTCATTTTGAAGATGCTACAAATGAAGATAAATGGATTGAAGAAATGAATGAAGAAATTGGTGCAATTGAGAAGAGTAAAACATGGGAGTTAGTGGACCTCCCTGAAGGCAAAGATGCCATTGGAGTTAAATGAGTTTATAAGACCAAAAGAAATGTTGAAGGCAAGATCGAAAGACACAAAGCCAGACTTGTTGTTAAAGGTTACAAACAACAACAAGGGAGAGACTATGATGAAACCTTTGCACCAGTAGCAAGGATGTAAACAGTCAGGATAGTGTTGTCTATTGCAGCACAACACAAATGGAAGATTTTTCAGATTGATGTTAAATCTGCATTCCTGAATGGAGTGTTAAAAGAAGAGGTTTATGTTGAACAACCTCCAGGCTATGAAGTTGAAGGCCAAGAGCATAAAGTATGCAAACTAAAGAAGGCTCTTTATGGGCTGAAGCAAGCTCCAAGAGAATGGTACAGCAGGATAGATGCTTACCTAATTGAGAATGGGTTCGAGAAGTGTGATGGCGAACCCACACTCTACATAAAGGAGAATGAAAGTAAGTTACTTATCATTGTATTATATGTAGATGATTTAATTTTTACTGGTAATGATGCTTCTCTCATTGCTAATTTTAAAGCAGTCATGAAAAGTGAGTTTGAAATGATTGACTTGGGTTTCTTGAGATATTTTCTTGGAATTGAAGTAGACGAAAGTGAAAATGGTGTTTTCATTTTTCAAGATAAATATGTAGAAACAGTGTTAAAGAGATTCAACATGCAGAACAACAAGGCAGCTATGACTCTAATAATAATGGGGTTGAAATTAAGAAAACAAGATAACAGTAAGGATTTTGATCCAAAGTTGTATAAGAGTATAGTTGGAAGCCTTATGTACTTGACTGCAACTAGGTTAGACATTATTCACGCTGTTAGCTTAATCGCCAGATTCATGGAAAGACCAAAAGAAACTCATTGGCAAGGACCCAAGAGAATTCTAAGGTATATAAGTGGAAGGAAGGGGTTTGATATATTATACTCCTCTTCTGAAATTTTCATGTTGACGGGATAAACTGACAGTGATTGGGCTAGAAGTGTTGATGATCAGAAGAGCACATCAGGATATGTGTTTCATTTGGGATCGGGAGTAGTTTCATGGGCTTCCAAGAAGCAACCGATAGTTTCTTTATCTACAGCAGAAGCATAATATGTTGCATCAACAACAACAACATGCCAAGCAGTATGGCCGAGAAGAGTTCTCAGAGATTTGTGTCATATACAAGAAAAGAGCATAACCATTTACTGTGACAATAGCTCGGTGATAGCATTGTCTAAAAATTAAGTCTTTCATAAAAGGACAAAGCACATTGACACCAAGTTTCATTTCACACGTGAATTGGTTAACAATGGAGAGATAGTTTTGCAACATTGCAGAACAGAGGATCAATTTGCAGATATCCTCACAAAGCCACTTGCGCAGAAAAGCTTTGATCATTTCAAGGACTGTCTGGGTATGCAGAAAAACCCAGCAGTTGAAATTAAGGGGGAGTGTTGGAAATTAATTCCAACTAATGATGTCAATTAGCCGTAATTGCAGAGTGACTAGAGTGTGGCACATTGAAGCCTTAGCAAAGGCGGTTTCCGTTTTCATGAAGGAATTGCAAAAGGATTCGAAAGCCCGCACAAGTGAAGTGCAGAGCAAATAAGAATTGGCCCCTTTGATATTTATCTAAGGCGGTTGCCGTTTTCTTAAAGAGCAGAGTAAATGATCAGACTCAAAGTCTCGGCAGCAGTGCAGAGCTTTGATTACAAAGTTGAAATAGGCTTTAAAGCCTTACGAACAAAATCGGCAGAGTTAATGAATGAGGCGGCATAAGTTCGCTGCAATACAAAAGCAGTGATGTGATGTGATGATAGTCCTAAATACTATCGCATCGCATATCTTGAAAAGAACTTAAAGAGTGTACATTTCACTATTGCTGATCTCTGATGCGATGTGGACCACGCTCCAATCGCAATCGCAAGTTTCAGATTTGAAGTATCTTGTTGATATGGCTTGAATGATTGCGATGTGATCGCAATCGCGCAATCGCAATCGCAAGAGTTATGACTTACAATATATATTGACCGCATCCAAGGCTCCGATGCGATATGGGCCCCACCCAATCGCAAATCGCAAAATGCAAAGGTATTAACCTTTTTGGCCGCTGAAATGCCGATCGCCGATTGAGTTCCAGATGCGATGAATGTTTTCAATGGATTTCATATACTTTGAGATCCGGTTTTATGAGTCAGTTTAATTGATTTTATTAACCGCGCCTTATAAAAGGAAATGATCTCGAAGTCTAATGTAATGAATGTTGGGCCGTTAATATGCCATTATTATTATCACTTTCGAACACTTATTCCACCCATTTCTACTATTCTTCATCATGTCATTTATTATAATTTATTACATAAATCCATTTTATAATGATTTATGCTCTTATGAATGAATGTTATTTATTCTCCTTTATTTCTAATAAATTGATGATTATGCACGATTTTATCAATGATAGTTTTAATAAATCAGTTGTAACATTATTCACCATTTTTAGCCTCCAAGATAATTTCCAGATTGAAGATTTGATCATTAAAAGTGCCAACTCAGAAATTCGCTGGAATAAGAAGTGACGGTTTTGCGGTTGAGATTTCGAGCAAATGAAGGAGAATCTGGAAAATCCGAAACATGGGTTTTGTCCAGAACGGACCCAATTAACTTTATTAATGAACGGTTTGCCCAAATTCGGCTTGTACTGAGAGAAACGCAGGGTTCTTTGAGCACGATTTTTCTCAGATTTGTTGTTGCGGTCGTCCTCTAAATCTCAGCTGCAAAGCCAAATTCGCCTTGTTCTTGTTGATCAAATGGTTAGAAGCAAACCAATTTTGTAATAGAAATCATGTTATACTTATCTTTATTGTAACTTCTCTGTGATCTCTCTCTATTTAAATGAAAACAGAGATCAGAGATGAGGATGATTTGGGGATGATTTGGGGATGAAAAATGATGGAAAAATGATGAAGAATGATGGTGGATTATTCATGATAGGATAGGGATTGTTGCATGCTGTAATTCTCAAGCCTTTGCTGTTGTAATGATTCCACAATTTGCTGATTAATACATGATTTGAGAGTTGCTGTTAATTCTTTTCATTCTGAAGTAACCCAGCAGCGTCCGCTGGCGTCTAAGGGCCCAACCTCTGGTGGAGTACGCTGCTGCTGTGTATCATATCTTTACAATTTCTGCCATGTGATGGTTTGATTTCCTTTTCATTTCTATAAATTGTTTTGTTCAGTAATCTTTTGTTTATGAACATTTCGCAGAATTGCTTTGTTATATTGAAATCATAATTGGATTGCATGAGTGATATAATTATTAATTATAACTTGAAATGTCCTGCTGATAATTCTGATCTAATGCTGCGCTATCTAATTAAGACTATGGTTCATTTAATTACTGCTCCGTTATAATCGCAATGGTTGTTCAATTAAGTTACTATTCAATTATAACTACGATTGCTGTTGCTTCAATAACTGTGATTAATGTTCATGCTGATAGGTTGCTGATTCAATCACATTTATAGTTGCTGTGTCTTTCTAATGACTTAGTTTTGTTGTTCAGTTCCATTTAAGATTGTTGTTTAATTCTAGTATTTTAGCATTGCTATTCCTTTCCATTAATAAATCATTTTTGTTAGATGAAGCTTTGCTGTTCATTTCTGTTGATTCATTGCAAGAGTACTTTTAAAGAGTTTTCCTAGTTTACTTTCAATAGCAGCTTTAGTTCAATTTCGATTTCCTTTTAATTACTTTAAAATAGGACTCTCAACTGTAGAGAACATTGGTTATTGCTTCCTCGTTCCCAGATTGATTGTCTTGTTCCGGTTTGATTTCAATTGCATCAATATCTAGAGGAATGAGTTATTGCTACTGTATCCTCGATTGATGGTTGTTTGAGTGAATGATTTAGTTTAGAACATTTCAATTTCTTGTTGTTCCAATTAGATTTTGTTTCCAGCTTTCATTTACTTTTGGATTTTAAGCACTATACTGCAAAACATTACTCTTGAGTAAATAACCGCCTCAGACTGAGTACACTCTTGAAATAAAAAGTCGTCCCTGGGTTGATAATTAATGTGAAGGTAATTAGGAGTTAAAAAGACCCTTTTTATCGCTCCACATTTTGGCGCCGTTGCCAAGGAGAGTGTAGCCATTTCTAAAGAGTAGTGTGAATCTGATGAGTGCCTGCTAGGAGAGAATTGGGTATTAAAAACGGAAGGTAAGAACCTGCGTATGGAGCATGTAATAGCCCTGCTCCCCTACCTGCTTTCCGGCAGATTTGTTAATTTTTTGTGTAGAAACAGATGTTTGAATTTTTGTGTGAATGACTAGAAAAAAATATAGAAATTTTTAAAAAACGAATCACATGATTTCACTCAAGTGGTGATGTAAGCACCACCCATTTTACTAACTAATTGACAGGAACATTTGAAGAAGGAGCCTCGAAGAAACACATGAAAAACATCTTATATTATGGTAAGAAATGGCTCACGTTTCTACTTTTGAATTTCCTATCAAAGATCTAGGAGGAGTGACACAAATGCACATAATTCCCCCATCTTTACCAAATTTTCATGGTTTAGCAAATGAAGATCCAGATACATTCTTATTTGAGTTCGAAATACTTTGTAGAGGATATGATTATTGTACTAATGATCAAAGTTTGAAAGTGTTTCCTCTTACTCTAAAAGGATCAGCTCTCCGATGGTTCATGAGCCTAGGTGGGAATTGCATCCAATCATGGGAGGACATGAAGAACATATTCTTGAAGAAGTACCAAGACTATTGCAAATCCAATGATGATATTTTCGGTATGATACAAGGGGAAGATGAAAGTTTGGAGGACTATGTAGATCGATTTCATTATAACCTTCAAAAATCAAAGCATAAGCATTTGGAAAAAGAGATCTTAAAAACACTCCTTCTTAAAGGAATCAAAGATGAATTTTTAGAACTCTTAAATCTGATAGGAGAAGGTGATGTTTTTCAGTTATCATATGATGATGTTTGTGAGTTGTGCATAAGGTATTCAAGAGGAATCTCTAAGGCTGGTAAGAATTCTAGAGATGTTTGTTCTTTCTTTTCCAAATATGCTACAAGAATAGGAGACATAAGAGCTGAAATCAATGATTTATTTGAAAATTTTAAAGTTGATTTTATTAGCTCTCTAAGCTCAAAATTGGACGTTTTGCAGGTTCATAAAAATGAAGAATTTGATGAAGTGTTTTTTCCTCATGACCGAAAGGAGCAGCCCATAGATGGTTACTCTTCCTTATCTAGGATGGAAGTATCATATCAAAAAGGTGAGGAAGCTGCAACAAGGTCAAAACCATGGAAATCATGGCCTACAGGTATGGTTCAAAACACTTCTTCTCCATTCTCTTACTTGCATAATCCATTATGGAATACTCATATTCTAGGGCAGCCATGTCAATTTCAATATAACCACCAATCTTATCTACAAGTTTGGCATGGTTCACCTTATGATTGCATGACTACTCTCCCTCATCTTGTAGCACAAGCACATTCTCCATATTCTCCACCAGCTCTTTCACAACATCCTGTTTGCATATCAAATTTATCCACTCAACCCAACCAACCACATCATCACAATGCTCCATTCCATACACAATTTCCTGCTCAACTAATTCCACACCCTCACCACAATACACCAGTACAACATGATTACAATGTTGAACTGCAAAATTTACCCATCCTTCCCACCCATTCTATCTCACATGCACCAATGGAGAAAACTTACAATGAGATTCGGAATGTTTCAAATTCAAAAATTGTAGAAGCTATGGAAGAAAATGAGGTTTCTTTTAGTATGCATCAACAAGTCATTTTAAAAGCTCAAGAACTTCATGATATGATGGCTATGGAAAATCAAGAAAGTAAAGGATATATTGAAGATTGGTTTCATTCCATCACTTGTTTGCAGCATCACTCTATACTTCAACAATTTTTAACAACATCTTTTCAAGGGAAGTTGGCTTCTCATACCCTAATTTTTATCAACATGCATTTTTCAAATTTGGGTATGTACATATTTGAAGCCTTATTTCGAAAATGGTTCCATTGGAAGTACTCCTATACATAGTCATATTCATATTTCAATCAAAGTAGGTTAGTGAAAAAATAAAATAAAATAAAATAAGAACATAAATAAATGCATTTTGTTTTTTTTTTTTTTGTTTTTGTAAAAATAGTTGTTTGTTTGTTGCAACACGCTATCAAATCAACATTGGTGATAATTTTTTAATTCATTTGTGTATGTAGATGACTTATAATGGAAATAATAGTTCTACAAACACTCGTATTCATTTTTATCACCAATTTGAAAAAATGCTTGAATATCATTTTTTTTGGCTTGCGGGCTTGATGAAATTTCTGGAAAAACAGTCGGGACAGTCATGTTTTGAGGGGCCAAAAGTGAATATTTTTAAAACCTGTTTCTATTCTGAGTAGCCCTTTATTTCTACTTTCCAACCCAATTTGAATCACTCAATTTGGATTTGAAACAAAAAAGTTAGAACCAAAACATTCACAGGGTGTCTAGCGGGCAGCTTAGGAACAGAGTTGGGACAGTCAGTTTTTGGAGGCCTAAATGTTTGAATTTTTAAAACCTGTTACTATGGTAGACTCCCCTATGAATCTAGTTTACAAAGCAATTGGAATCACTCATTTTCGATATCGTATGGGGAAGTTATGATCAAAATACTGACTGTCTATCATAAATCAGCGCCATTAAAACTATGTCTTTTTGGATGTTCCTTACAGTATTTAACCTATCAATTCTTCTTGTCTTCAAAACCTGTTTCTATTGGAAATAAATAAATGAATCTACTTTCATTTCCAATTTGAATCATTCCAATCTGACATCAAAAAAATTTATGCTTGAAATATCAACTATTGGTCTAAGCTGGGTAATAAAAAATGACTTTGTTATGCAGGTTGTTCTAACTAAAATTGACATATAATATCATTGAATTTTTAAAACATGTTGCTATTGGAGATTAACCTTTGCATTAGCTCTCATTTGGCTTTGGAATCACTCAATTTTGACGAAAAACAAAGAAGTTGTGATTAAAACACTGTAGGTTAGCATGATTGGCCACTGCTCTCCCGCAGGTAACAAATGAATTTTACTTTGTTATTTTCTCCGTGGATTTGTTCTACAGAGTAACTACTTGTTATTTTTTTCATAATTATTGGATTAGGGGAGCCCGCGCACCTCTATTTCTCCATGATTTAATGTTTTATTGCAGGTAGATACTCGTTTTTTGCAGGTCCTGGAAAAATAAAGAAGGTCAATTTATGGACGAGTGATTATTGAAAGAAATTTTAAATGAAACAAAGGAATTTCATCCAACTCATTACCCAACGGATTCATAATAGAAGAAATGAAGAATTGATTTCCATTTGAAGATTCATGTCATGTCTTTGCTGCCAAAACATTTTTCGAATAAATCATTTTTTTGACATAACATCATAGTTGTTGTAACTTTATTTATTTATTTACATACTGTTTTTTGTTGTTTATTTTCTAATTTTTCTTATATTTTTTGTTTTAGGTGTTGCTTCATTCAAAGTGTAACTCATCCTCAGCATCAATGCCGTGAACAGCTAATTTGTTTTTTGCATGTTTGCATTTTATGATTGTCCATTTTGCTGTTCCTTTCCGAATGGAACAACACTTCTGCACTTTCACGTTTTGTTGTTCCTTTTCGAATGGAACAACACTTCGACACTTTTGATTTTTGCTGTTCCTTTTCCAAAGGAACGACACTTGTGTTTTTGCTGTTCCTTTTCTAAAGGAACGACACTTTTAGTTTTTGCTGTTCCTTTTTCCAAAGGAACGGCATTTGCATTTTCACATTTTTTTGTGTGTATTTTTGCTTTTTTGTGTGCATTTCCTTTGTTGTTCCCTACAATGAACACCACTTTTTGAGTGTTTTTGCTGTTCCTTCAAAAGAATCAACACTTTGGGATTATTTTCGGGAGCAACCCTTCTTTCCTCTTGTGGGATTATTCCTAGTTCATCTCAACCACATTTGACTGATTCCCTTTCATGGCATGAATTACACTACTTTTATGAGGACAAGAATTATGGATTCTATTGAAGCGAGTTAATATAATTCACGTTATGATATTTAATAGGATAGCTCCTTGATGATAGCTTATTTTCAAAAGGGACACAATTATTTATATACTACTTTACTGCATTGTTTTCTATTGAACATGATGTTGATTGATTATCTTAATACCATGCTGGTTCCACCCTTCTGGATTATAATCTTCTCTGTCTATAATAAATGAGATTATGGGTATATTTTTTCTATTGACATGTTCAACTTCTTCCACCATCCCTGCTCTTAAGGAGTACTGAGCCTCCCTCTTTTTATCATAAAAATGTGTAATAATAACAAAATTTTGTTCGCAGATGGAGGATAGGGGGTCTCATTACGAGCCAGCCTACCATGTTCATAAGGTTGTAACAAAGTGACATTCCATTATGGTCACCACACCAGGGTTATGATCCATTGGATAGCCCAATTATCCTTGGAACAGGAGGTCTCATCACGAGCCGGCCTGATCACTTTTGCTACATCCCAGTGAATGGCAGTGTGGTTATCTGGTTACCACGCCAGCACACTGATCTCTTCTGTAGAACAACAATGTAACTCTCTAGTTATAAATTGTGGATTCTGGCTCATATGGGTTAAAAAGCAACCCTGTCGAGGCTATGGACGCCTGCTGGCAGCAGAGGCTCTGCTTATGGTATTGAAGTTATATCTTATCGTCAATTATTACTATAATACCCTTTTCTTATTTTTTCTTTTTATCAGAGAAGTTATTTCCTTAACTTTTTCCCTATTTTGAACCTTTATGCATGAGAAATTGTTTTATGATCAATCGCATCATTTTCAGCTAGCATACTATTAGTAAAGCATCTTTTTGGCATATTGTTGTTCTTTTTCTCTTTTTCATCACCTATCATCAATTCAAAGCGTCCTATCTCTTATTCATAACTATCTTTACACACTCTGCTCTCATTATAACCATAACTCCCGCTATCCTATCATTGATATGTGTACACTGCTTCATTCACTGCTATATTGTTCATTCCCTTGCCTTGCCATCAGCACAACACCTCTCATATGCTTTATGGTCATGGAATTCCTTTTCCAATTGGAGGGGGGAATGCATGCATTATGGGATTGCATGCGATATGATTACTGCACTCTTCCATCACTTGTTGATTTGCCAAAATATTAGTATTGCATATATACATAAGTTTTTCTGATTGAAATTTTTGCATGCATCTTATCTATTGCTTACACTATGGATTCAAGAACATTGTATGCCAAATAGTTCTTTGTTTGCAGGAAAACAACAAGTATGGGAAGAATTCTATTCATAGCATGACCACACTATTGCACTTAACAGAAGAGGCTCGCGCACGTGAACAATTCTTCAGACATGATGTGTTTACCTGGATTCCACCTTTTGTATCACTTTCAGCACCAACTCTGCCTACATCAGCTTCAACAAATGCCAGTCCATATATGTCATTCCACATTTTTATTTTTGGAGGTAAAACTTGAGGTAAAATAGCATAATTTTCTGATTTATTATGAATTTAGGAGAATTTACTGAAATCCATTTTGAGCATTATTTATCATCCTTCATTCCACATCTTTACCACTTCCCCTTTTTCAGCGGCATATCATCTTTCAGTTTGGGGGAGTGTTGCTTTCATTCATTTCTTTCTTATGACTATGCCATTCATATTCTTTATCATCCATTGCTATTCTTATTCCTTCTCAACACCTCCCTTATTCCATGTTGTTTTACACCAATCATAGAATTCAACAGCTGGTAGCAACCACCTCAATTTTTTTCTAGCATCGCATGAGGGCATGCTAATTTTTCAGAGAGGGGGAGGAATTGCTACGCATGATGGATGTTTTCAATTTTCTTTCTCATTTAAGGCATACAATTTCAGTGCAGAAATTGATTTCCATAATATTTTTTAAAACTATGAACTCAATTCTTGTGATTTTTGGAAAACACAGACGTATCATTAATACAAACCCAGACAATTTCAAGATAAATTGGTTCATAAAATTTCGAAAATCATGCACTCTCAGCTACAGTCATTTTGTTTATATCTCATGGTCCATGCATCAAAACAGTCTGATTTTTGGATCATAAAGGCATTCATATATTATAAATTTACTTGCCAAATTTCAACAAAAGCTGGTTTGTAGTTTTTGAGAAAATGGTTAATGAAGTTTGCGGTTACTTATATCATATTTTGTTGCAACTTCATATATACATATAGTTGAATGTCAATATAAAAATTGTTATGCCTTCATCAAGATTACTAAAAGTGAATATTCATTAATTAAGGAAGAATTCATTTGTTCTATCCATTTCATGAGCTGAGATGAACATATTTTTTATTGCTTGGTTAACACATGGGTTTTTTGTCTTTGGGTTGCATGAGGACATGCAATATATTCAGTTTTCGTTGCATGAGGACATGCAACATATTGAGTGTGGGGGTATGTTGGGCCGTTAATATGCCATTATTATTATCACTTTTGAACACTTATTCCACCCATTTCTACTATTCTTCATCATGTTATTTATTATAATTTATTATATAAATCCATTTTATGATGATTTATGCTTCTATGAATGAATATTATTTATTCTCCTTTATTTCTAATAAATTGATGATTATGCATGATTTTATAAATGATAGTTTTAATAAATCAGTTGTAACATTATTCACCATTTTTAGCCTCCAAGATAATTTCCAGATTGAAGATTTGATCATTAAAAGTGCCAACTCAGAAATTCGCTGGAATAAGAAGTGACGGTTTTGTGGTTGAGATTTGGAGAAAATGAAGCAGAATCTGGAAAATCTGGAACATGGGTTTTGTCCAGAACGGACCCAATTAACTTTACTAAAAAACGGTTTGCCCACATTCGGCTTGTACTGAGAGAAACGCAGGGTTCTTTGAGCATGATTTTCTCAGATTTGTTGTTGCGGCCGTCCTCCAAATCTCAGCTGCAAAGCCAAATTCGCCTTGTTCTTGTTGATCAAATGGTTAGAAGCAAACTAATTTTGTAATAGAAATCATGTTATACTTATCTTTATTGTAACTTCTCTCTGATCTCTCTCTATTTAAATGAAAACATAGATCAGAGATGAGGATGATTTGGGGATGATTTGGGGATGAAAAATGATGGAAAAATGATAAAGAATGATGGTGGATTATTCATGATAGGATAGGGATTGTTGCATGCTGTAATTCTCAAGCCTTTGCAGTTGTAATGATTCCACAATTTGCTGATTAATACATGATTTGGGAGTTGCTGTTAATTTTTTTCATTCTGAAGTAAACCAGCAGCGTCCGCTGGCGGCTAAGGGCCCAGCCTCTGGTGGAGTACGCTGCTGCTGTGTATCATATCTTTACAATTGTTGTCGTGTGATGATTTGATTTCATTTTCATTTCTTTAAATTTTTTTGTTCAGTAATCTTTTGTTTATGAACATTTCGCATAACTGCTTTGTTATATTGAAATCATAATTGGATTGCGTGAGTGATAGAATTATTAATTATAACTTGAAATGTCCTGCTGATAATTCTGATCTAATGTTGCGCTATCTAATTAAGACTATGGTTCATTTAATTACTGCTCTGTTATAATCGCAATGGTTGTTCAATTAAGTTACTATTCAATTATAACTACGATTGCTGTTGCTTCAATAACTGTGATTAATGTTCATTTTGATAGGTTGCTGATTCAATCACATTTATAGTTGATGTGTCTTTCTAATGACTTAGTTTTGTTGTTCGGTTCCATTTAAGATTGTTGTTTAATTCTAGTATTTTAGCATTGCTATTCCTTTCCATTAATAAATCATTTTTGTTAGATGAAGCTTTGTTGTTCATTTCTGTTGATTCATTGCAAGAGTGCTTTTAAAGAGTTTTCCTAGTTTACTTTCAATAGAAGCTTTAGTTGAATTTCGATTTCCTTTTAATTACTTTAAAACAGGACTCTCAACTGTAGAGAACATTGGTTATTTCTTCCTCGTTCCCAGATTGATTGTCTTGTTCCGGTTTGATTTCAATTGCATCAATATCCAGAGGAATGAGTTATTGCTACTGTATCCTCGATTGATGGTTGTTTGAGTGAATGATCTAGTTTAGAACATTTCAATTTCTTGCTGTTCCAATTAGATTTTGTTTCCAGCTTTCATTTACTTTTGGATTTTAAGCACTATACCGCAAAACATTACTCTTGAGTAAATAGCCGCCTCAGACTGAGTACACTCTTGAAATAAAAAGTCGTCCCTGGGTTGACAATTAATGTGAAGGTAATTAGGAGTTTAAAAGACCCTTTTTATCGCTCCACAATGAAAAATATGAAAGTTTTGATGTGAACGCATTTTTACGTATTAAGACATTGTTTGAGAAACAGAGAATTGTTGTAGCCCGCAGGCTATTACACAGCAAGTTTGTAAGCACTATATGTGTGGATAGAGGACAAAGAAGTTTTTTTTTGTGTGAGCATTGTTGTTTTTACAGTCCACTGTAATACTTTGTGAATCCCTCTTAAGGAGGAAGAATCAGATTGTTGATTATGTATTTCTTTTATTCTTTTATGAATTAAGAAAATTGTCTTAAACTGTTTTTCTTCATTCTGCAAATTATGTTTTAGAAACTCTGTGTTGTAGAGAGAATCTTCATTCTCTCTTGTTGTTTTGAAGCTATCAGAAAGTTCTTCAATTTTGATGTTTTGTAATTCACTGTTGTTGTTGTTGTTGTTATATATGGATGCAGGTCAAGAAGTTTAATGCATATAACCCAACATACAAAGAAATAGCCAGTGAGAAGAAGGATATCAGACAAGCTGAAGATGAAGTTGAGATGAGAGCAAACGCTGCGAGGGCGGAACACAAAGCTCAAAAAGAAGAATCCATGCAAACTGGCCACACTCATACAGGGATACAGGAGACTATGGTGTGGGCAATATTGGTGGTGGCTGGGTGAACAATGCCCCTGTAGAGGAAACGTCTACGGCTCACTGAAAATTTGCATATAGATAGAAAGAAAGAAACTTAATTGAATAAAAAGTTTATTATTTCTCAATTATGCCAACCAATCCAAATTAGTAAGAAGAAGCTCTATTTTTTTTGTGTGATTTATCTTACCATTAAATAATATACCGTTAACTAAATATTTATCGAGGAAAAAAATGAGAAGAATTGTTATGGAGGTGTTAGTGGTGTTTGGACTATTGCAATAGATTCATTATCACTTGTTGTCTATGATCATGAATATAACAAGGCAGTTATAGCAACTGGAGGGATGGATGAAACTGTTACTATCCACAGTCTTCCACTATCTTTAAGTGTAACTTTAGAATAAATTAGCTTGGCATAATAACTAATTCATTATGTAGTTTAAGCATATTCAATTATAGCTACTTGTACATACTTACGTTTACTGTCAATATTTTATTCTTATGTAAATGCAGAGACAGTTAATTGAAATTCCACGCCAGTTTAGATCTCTTATTATTTTCCTTCCTCCAAGTGTGTTGTTGATGATCTATGCCACTCTCAGCAATGATAGCACTACTACACCAAGGGCATTTTAAGACATTTGTTTAAGACAAAAGAAATCTTTTGTCTTAAAAAGTCACTTTTTATTTTAGTTATATTATATTAAAATTTAATATCAATTGAATTGTCTTAAATATAAAATTTAAGACAAAAATAGTGTGAGACAAAAATAATTTGGGACAAAATTTTCTATTTAAGACAAAAACAATTTGAGACAAAAATATTTAAGACAAAAACAATTTGAGACAAAAAATTTAGGACAAAAAAATTTAAGACAAAAGTATTTTAAGACAATTTTATATTTAAGACAAAACGAATTTGAGACAGAAATATTTTAAGACAAAACTTTATATTTAAGACAAAAGCAGTTTGAGACAAATATATTTTAAGACAAAAGCAATTTGAGACAAAAATATTTTAAGACAAAATTTTAGATTTAAGACAAAAGCACTTCGAGACAAAAATATTTAAGACAAAACTTTATATTTAAGACAATGGCAACTTAAGACAATGAAAATTAAGACGAAACTCATTTAAGATAGTTAGCAATTAAGAGAAAACCATTAGCATTGGGAAGTTTGCATTGAAATATCATGAGTGGATAGTGGATAAAATTATATTTTTTATTTTTGAAAATCAACATTCAAACCACATGAAATTTAATCATGTCATATTTATTTCTTTTATATTATATTTTTCTTTTTTCCTTAAACCACATTCTAAAAATTTAATAAATAAATAGATAAAAAAATATTATTTTTAGGTTGGCAACTCAAGGGGATTTGAACTTTGAATCTAGTGTTTTAACCATAACTGCTCCAACACTAATATTCTTGGGCATATTATGTTTTTTCCTGCTAACCGCTCCAAATATAACAACCTCTAAGAACTAGTAGGGTCCAAGGAAAAGAGCTACAAGTTCCCCAAATCCAATCTACATTTCATGGACAACCACATTTCCCCCAAATGTCCTCCACATATTTTCCTTGGTGTATTGGAGTTTGAAAAATGCATAGGATGCCACAAGTAATCCTAATCATAAGACTCAACTTTCCTAATGACTAGGACGCCTTAAAAATAAAAAATAAAAAACATCTTAATTTATGCCCAAAATTACTAAAATTTCCTATCCCAAATATGAAATTAGAAATCCTACAAAATTATAGGGCAAAAAGGAAACCAACTTCCTCTTCCAAAAATCTCTAAGACCTTATGGAGGACAAATACAAATTTTTAAATAAATTGTTGAAATTATGCTCTTGCATCAATAGCTACCAATGTATCCTTCTAGGCCACACCCTTTAACAATAGTAATACCAATGTCCTTTACCAGCTAGAAGGAACTCCTTACATAATTCTCTCTTAGATCCCCTTAACCCATTGCAATGGTTGTCTTTGATGCCTACCTAGTTGCAAGCACATTAAGAAGCAATGTAGCATATTTTTGGTTGAGGATTTCAATAAGTATGTGATTTTGTTAACATCTTGTGACTATCTCATATGTGAATATATAAAATCTTGGATGCATGTCACCCTGACACTATAACATGACTTAGTATTGCCTATCATATCGTGTCACTCCCTCCTCAAGACACCTAGAACTCGCTAACACTCCCTGTAACACACTCTTATTCATTCATTTATGAATTTTGACCCAGTGCGCCTCTGTCATGTTTTCCTGGCACTCCCTAACACTCCTTAGCACACATTGGCACACCTAGGCACTTGCAACAACTTTGTATGCTTCCCTAGCACTCTAACATGCCTTGACACTTCCTAGAATACCGTGTCACTCCCTTCTTAACACACCTGGAACTGGCTTATACTTAATTTCCATGCATTTTAAACTAGTGCCCCCTTGCGTTTCCCTGACACTTGGCCCTTACACTCCCTAGCATGTGTTCATGCCACACCCTGGCACCTGCCACATCTTGGCATGCCTATCATGCCTTGGAACTGCCTAACATGTCTTAGTACTTCTAGGAATTCCTTGACACACCTTGGTATTCCTTAGCTTTCATGTCGTCATAGATAACCTTGCTTTTTTTGTGACTTGGGAACCCAACCAAGTCATTGGAAAATCGATGTTGTGCCCAACCCAAAGTTTCCCTTTGTCTAAAACTACTTTATCCAATCGTTTATGTAACCATAGGCTTACCTCCTACAAGTCTTATTATGACCTTATCCTAACACACTTTATCCTTGAGACACTTGGAATTCGTTGACACTACTTGGCACACACTCTTATTCGTTCATTTCCATGCATTTTGACCTAATTCTCCCTTGCAATGTCCTGGCACTCCCTAACAGTCCTCAACATCCATTGACACTTTTTGGCATGTGTTAGCATGCCTTTTCATTCCTTGGCACGCATTGACACTCCTTAGTTATCATGCCCTCACAATTACCCTTACTTTTTTGGAACTTGGGAACCCAACCAAGTCTTGCCTTGAATATAACAACTTGACCAAGTTACGGTTACTACAACTAGATTGTGCCTTGTTCACCTAAGAAATGACTATAACCCCTCACCCATTTAACCCCCTAAACGCTAAACCCCTAACCCATTTAACCCCCCAGACTCTTAACCTCTAACCCCTTAAACCCTAATTCTCGACCCCTAACCCATTTAACCCCCTAAACCCCTAAAACCCTAACCCATTTAACCCCCAAACCCTAACCCCTAACCCCTAAAATACTTAACTGCTAAATCCCCTAACCCCCTAAACCTCTTAATTACCCCTAACCCATTTAACCCCCTTAACCTCTAACCCATTAACCCCTTAACCCCTGACCCCTAACCCCTAAAATCCTTAACTGCTAAATCCCCTAACCCCATAAACCTCTAAACCCCTAAACCCATTTAACCTCGTAAACCCTAAACATCTAACCCTTAACCCCTAACCCCTTAAGCCCTAATTCCCAACCCCTAACCCATTTAAACCCCTAAAACCCTAACCATTTAACCCCTAAACCCTAAACCTCTAAACCCTTAAACCCCTAAACCACACCTAAACCCCTAAACCCATAAACCGTTAACACTCAACCATTAACCCATTAACCCCTCAACCCTTACCCCTAAAATCCTTAACTGCTAAATCCACTAAACCCTAAGCCCCTAATCCCTAATCCCTTAACCACTAACTCATTATTCACCTAACCCCTGACTGCGCCTAAATCCCCTAACACCTAAGCCCCCAATCCCTAATCCCTTAACCAATAACTCATTATCCCTCTAGCCCCTAAATGTGCCTAAATCCCCTAACCCCTAAACCCCCAATCCATAACCCCTTAACCACTAACTCATTATTCCCCTAACCCCAATCCATAATCCCTTAAATACTAATTCTTTATGCCCCTAACCCTTAAGCCCCCAATCCCTAACCCCTTAACCACTAACGAGAATATACCACAGTGGGCATGCACAAGAAGAAGAACCAAAGAAGTCAAATTCAATAAAGAAAGCACAACCACCACTCCAAACTCGCTTCTCTAAAACACATACAACTGCAATAAATCCCACTGAAGCTTACAAATTTATCATGCCCTAATTAACTTACTAACAAATTCAACAAGCCAACATGCTACAATTTTTTGAGTCACCCCCAAATCAATTAGTAATTACTTCATGAATGTACATTTGTTTGTAGTTTTATTTAAAAGGTTGAAATTCTCTCAAGAGCGTATAGAATATATCCAAAAGTTT
This sequence comes from Pinus albicaulis, assembly GCA_034641835.2. Lineage (NCBI taxonomy): Eukaryota > Viridiplantae > Streptophyta > Pinopsida > Pinales > Pinaceae > Pinus > Pinus albicaulis. Next base: position 636,087,027 of record CM076575.1, read on the forward strand.
AAAAAATGGAAATTTTGCTTACCTCCACAAGGTATCATCACACCCGGGTAGGTGAAAACATACAAGTCTAAATATTCTACCTCTAAGTCTCAGTGGCACTTCAACATGTCAATAACATACTTGTAACAATGCTTAATGAGTTTTGTCTATTGGCTAAAGAGATGTACATCCATCCATCCAAAAATAAACATCTCAATCAATCCAACACCATAAATTGTGCTAAATAGTTCATCATGTTATTTCAAATATTACAATATTTTCTTATATAATTAGCTCACATATTCCTTGAATATTTGAAAGCCAAACTACCTTAGCACAATATACCAGAAAGATTTGTACTCTAAAAGACAAAAAAAGACAACAAACTAAAATAAGACCCCTAACCCCTTAACCTTCTGACACCTAAATAACATAACCCTTAGGCACTTAACCCCTAAATCCCCTGAAATGTAAGTATGTGATTTTTTTGACATCTTATGACTGTCCCATATGTGAATATATAAAATCGTTTTTTTTGTACCAGTTTAAGGATTGATACCATCAAGTGTGTGAGCTAACATGGATGGAACACTAACTGCATGTTGTATATATTGTAATGTAAATGAATAATCTCTTCTAGAAAAGGCTCCACTCATAATGCCATTTCGCAAATGCTTGCACTCAGTAATCGTGGTCATATTTTAAGGTGCGATGTTATCGTAAGGGTAAACCTACCTATCCATCTCTTTAAACGCACACATCACACATGTTGGCTTGATCTTGTGCTTGTTGTGGGGAAAATGTTGTTGCAGTGGAACCCCCAAATAAGATTTATTTGGGTTGACCCTGATTTGAATAGCTCTGAATGACTTCAAATTACCCTTGCCTTGACTATGCAATCCTCATTGGCATCTCCAATGGATGTGTGATGCATTGGATGCATCAACATAGTCACAACTGATAGTCACGCTGCCATTTCACCTATCTCTCCACTGAGTCTCCATTGGAACTCCCATGCAAGTAGTTAACTGTTGTCTCTATTCAGTTGATTAATGAGTTATTATTTGTGAATTAATTTAACTAATTAATTCACTCCACTCCCACTAATGTATCAATCTGTTAGAAATAGACACAATTAGTTCAATTGAGTTTAACTCCAAGGATGTAGTTAAACTGAAACAAACTCCATGAACTACTTCACCAACTCCATCATAACTCTGCCACTTGAGTCCTAACTTGAGTCCTCCATGCATGAACACCATTAAACCCTAGGAATTGCGTAATTCCTTCAGCTAGCTGTTCTACCACACTTGTTAACTGAAATTAAGTGCTCCAAGAAAATAAGTTGTTATTTAGGGTCTAATTATTATTAAGAGCTAATAATAATCGACACTTCTATTTTTAGATCAACGATATATAAATAGACTTCGCCCAATATGTCTAAAAATAGAAATCCATCTATTTTTCCAACTTGACCAACCATCCACAAATAGAATCCTGCAACTTCTGAAATATGGTCTCCATGTCTAAAAATAGACATATTCTAAAAATAGATTTGCGCCAAAAATAGCTTGCGAGCCCACTTAATGAAGGCAACTCTTTTCACTAAGCTCATCATCTTGTTGAATCCCAACACCTAGAACTCACTAACACTCCCTGCCACACACTCTTATTCATACATTTATTAATTTTGACCTAGTGCTATGTTATGTTTTCCTGGCACTCCCTAACACTCCTTAGCATGCATTGGCACACCTTGGCACTTGGAACATCTTTGTATGCTTCCCTAGCACTCTAACATGCCTTGGCAGTTACTAGAATATTGTGTCACTCCCTTCTTAGCACACCTAGAACTGGTTGATACTTCATTTCCATGAATTTTAAACTAGTGCTCCCTTGTGTTTCCTTGACACTTGGCCCTCACACTCCCTAGCATGTATTCATGCCACACCCTAGCACCTGCCACATCTTGGCATGCTTATCAGGCCTTGGAACTGCCTAACATGTGTTAGTACTTCTAGGAATTCCCTGACACACCTTGGTATTCCTTAGCTTCCATGTCGTCATAGATAACCTTACTTTTTTTGCGATTTGGGAACCCAACCAAGTCATTGGAAAATAAATGTTGTGCCCAACCCAAAGTTTCCCTTTGTCTGAAACTACTTTGTGCAACCCTTTATGTAACAATAGGCTTACCTCCTACAAGTCTTATTCCATCCTTCCCCTAACACACTTTATACTTGAGACACTTGGATTTCATTGACACTACTTGGCACACACTCTTATTCGTTCATTTCCATGCATTTTGACCTAGTTCTCCCTTACAATGTCCTGGCACTCCCTAACGCTCCTCAACATCCATTGACACTTTCTAGCATGTGTTAGCATGCCTTTTCATTCCTTGGCACACACTGAAACTCCTTAGTTCTCATGCCCTCACAATTACCCTTAATTTTTTGGAACTTGGGAACCCAACCAATTCTTGCCTTGACTATAACAACTTGACCAAGTTATGGTTACTACAACTATATTATGCTTTGTTCACCTAATAAATGGCTATAAACCCTCACCCATTTAACCCCCTAAACCCTAAACCCCTAACCCATTTAACCCCCTAAACCCTAAACCTCTAAACATTTAACCCTTAACCCCTTAAACCCTAATTCCCAACCCTAACCCATTTAACCCCTTAAACCCCTAAAAACCTAACCCATTTAACCCCCAAAACCTAACCCCTTTAACCCCTAACCACTAAAATCCTTAACTGCTAAATCCCCTAACCCCCTAAACCTCTAAACCCTTAACCCATTAAACCCCCTTAACATCTAACCCCTTAACCTTTAACCCTTAACCCCTTAACCCCTAACCCCTAAAATCCTTAACTGTTAAACCCCTAACCCCCTAAACCTCTAAACCCCTAAACCCATTTAACCCCATAAACCCTAAATGTCTAACCCTTGACCCCTTAAGCCCTAATTCATACCATGTTACTCCCTCCTCGAGACACCTAGAACTCACTAATGATCCCTGTCACACACTCTTATTCATTCATTTATGCATTTTGACCTAGTGCTTTGTTATGTTTTCCTGGCACTCCCTAACACTCCTTAGCACACATTAGCACACCTTGGCACTTGGAACATCTTTGTATGCTTCCCTAGCACTCTAACACGCCTTGGCACTTCCTAGAATACCGTGTCACTCTCTTCTTAGCACAGCTGGAACTAGCTGATACTCAATTTCCATGGATTTGAAACTAGTGCTCCCTTATGTTTCCCTAACACTTGGCCCTCACACTCCCTAGCATGTGTTCATGCCACACCTTGGTATTCCTTAGCTTTCATGTCGTCATAGATATCCTTACATTTTTTGCGACTGGGGAACCCAACCAAGTCATTGGAAAATCAATGTTGTGCCCAACCCAAAGTTTCCCTTTTTCTGAAACTACTTTTTCCCCCTAAGCCCTAAACCCCTAAACCCCTAACCCATTTAACCCTAAACCCTAACCCATTTTTCCCCCTAAACCCTAACCCCCTAAACCCTAAACCCCTAACCCATTTAACCCCCTAAACCCTAAACCTCTAAACCTTTAACTCCTAACCCCTTAAACCCTAATTCCCGACCCTAACCCATTTAACCCCTTAAACCCCTAAAAACCTAACCCATTTAACCCCCAAAACCTAACCCCTTTAACCCCTAACCGCTAAAATCCTTAACTTCTAAATCCCCTAACCCCCTATACCTCTAAACCCCTAACCCATTTAACCCCCTAAACATCTAACCCCTTAACCTTTAACCCCTTAACCCCTAACCCCTAAAATCCTTAACTGCTAAACCCCCTAACCCCCTAAACCTCTAAACCCCTAAACCCATTTAACCCCGTAAACCCTAAACGTCTAACCCTTAACCCCTTAAGCCCTAATTCATACCATGTTACTCCCTCCTCGAGACACCTAGAACTCGCTAACGCTCCCTGTCACACACTCTTATTCATTCATTTATGCATTTTGACCTAGTGCACACACTCTTATTCGTTCATTTCCATGCATTCTGACCTAGTTCTCCCTTGCGATGTCCTGGCACTCCCTAACACTCCTCAACATCCATTGACACTTTCTGGCATGTGTTAGCATGCCTTTCAATCCTTGGCATGCACTGACACTCCTTAGTTATCATTCCCTCACAATTACCCTTACCTTTTTTGGGACTTGGGAACCCAACTAAGTCTTGCCTTGACTATAACAACTTGACCAAGTTACAGTTACTACAACTAGATTATGCCCTGTTCATCTAAGAAATGAATATAATCCCTAACCCATTTAACCCCCTAAACCCCTAAACCCCTAACCCATTTAATCCCCTAAACCCTAAACCTCTAAACCCTTAACCCCTAACCCCTTAAACCCTAATTCCCGACCCCTAACCCATTTAAACCCTAAACCCCTAAAACCCTAACCCATTTAACCCCCAAAACCCTAACCCCTAAAATCCTTAACTGCTAAATCCCCTAACCCCCTAAACCTCTAAACGCCTAACCCATTTAACCCTTAAACCTATAACCCCCTAAACTTGTAACCCCTTAACCCCTAACCCCGAACCCCTAAAATCCTTAACTACTAAATCCCCCAACCCCCTAAACCTCTAAAACCCTAAACCCATTTAACCCATAAACCCTAGACCATTCAACTCAACATAGCTCGCAGTGGAGGCTTTCAGCTCAACACCTTCCCCTCCAAGTACCTCAGAGTTCCCCTGACTGATAAACCCCTAGCCAAAGCGAACCGGGAATCTTTGGTCACCAAATTGAAAACAAAAATGATTTCCAATTGGACTTTCAGGTCCTTAAATATCCTGGGCACATTGGTCTTGGTCTGCTTAGTCCTACAAGCCATTCCTCAATACCAGTACTCGATCATTGTTGCTCCCAAATCTATTTCAAACCAAATAAAAACCATTCAAAAAGACTTCTTATGGAAAGACAAAGAGAATAAGGGAAAATGGGCCCTAGTAGCCTAGGGAAAAATCTGCATACCTAAAAAATATGGGGGGCTTGGTCTGAGAGACCCAGACTTGTTGGGAAAAGTTATGGGCGCCAAAACCTAGTGGAGATGGATCACCAGCCCCAACACCTCTTGGGCAGCACTCTGGAAGGAAAAATATGCCCCATCTCACAACCTGAAGTCTCTAATCAGGCTCTCTGGAAACTTCAAAGGTTCCTCGGTCTGGAACCAAGCTTGGGAAAATAGAGGAATGGTCCAAAACCAGAGTGCTGACAGTGTTAGCTGTATAGCTGAACTTTACATCCATTGATTATGATGTCACTTGATACTGAAGGAAACTGGGGCAGCGACATGCTATTAATCGATGCGATGGTACATGCAACTATTGAGGCAAAGAGTCATGGCCCACCTAACTAAATTTGTGACCCAACCAACTAGGAACGACCTTTCCAACATCGTAGCTCTAGGGAACCTCCCCAAATTCCCTAACCCTCTGTGCCCAAGCCCTAATTTCCACCCATAGTGTTTTCAAACCATGTGCTCAGATCGTCAAGTAGCTATCACCTCTCTTAGCCTCCTTAGAGAATCCTTAGTATCCAAACTCTTTCAACTTTATTCCTCTCCTCTCTCCCCAAAACTTCAACAAACCCAAACAATAAGAATTAATACAAGATAAATAATCAAATGATTTTAGTTATTTAATCAAAGTAAAAGAGTCATGAGAGGGCCAAAATTAATTTAATATTAAATTATTCATAAGGCTATAGTTAAAAAAATTATCAAGCTTAATCAATATTAATGCTAACCATAAGCTTAATCATTAATCAATGTTTTAGCATAATAAACCATGGAATACTAACATATCCATGTGAGTTATGTATATGTAGATAACATACACATACCTTGTATGTATGGTAATAATACCAACAAGAAATTACCAAGCAATCAATCTTCTAGTAGATAGGATAATAACTAATCATAACATAAAATGGTTGGGGAGTGGGTGTTACAAATGGCTCCCTTATATTTATCATATATATCTTATATATTATTAATATGTGTCTATTACTTAGTAAATGAACTATTGGTCATTTCATTTTTCAAAGAATATTTTCCCTCACTCACCAATGTATTAAACGTTGTATGGGAGGCTGGTACATTTTCAATACCATAGATTTACTCCCTTTCTTTGTCTTCATATGGAACACAATAGTAACTAGAAACTAAAATACCAACTAGTAACCCTAAAAGAATCAATAAGATTTTGTATCATGAGCTCTATGAACTATTTTGCAAGAGAATTTACCAATTGAATTAATCCTTATTGCTACTAGCTCTTAACTAAACCTTTGACACTTTATTATTAAAAACATTGAAATAAAAAACATATATAATTAGTGGTTGATATATTCCAATTTATCAAATAACTTAACAATCACAATATCAATTAGTTAATAAGGGAAAAATTTATCAATGACACGAGAACAAATATTATTGAAGTAGCTTAGTTCTATGGTGTGCATGAAAATTTTTGTATACCTCAATGCATTTTATTTTTCCATTTTGTCCAATAGGTTCCTTTCTTGAGAAACAGATCAAACACTAAGATTTATTAATGACATATAAATATTTAAATCTCCAACCCTCCTGAGGTGCCTCTAGAGGACACTGCGACAACTCCCCCTTTTCCCCAAAATTGTTTGCTTTTATGGAGAAAGTCCATTTCTTCCATTTTGGTCTCCTGGATGAGAAGAATGTCGGGGCCTTCCAACCTTACTAGACTTTTCATTGCTTCGTATTTTAGGTTGCTACCCATCCCTCTATAGTTCCAAAATACGATCTGCATTACTTCCTTTTTTGAGATGAGAGGGCTCCTTTAGAGCCCTGACTTTCATTTTTGTGTGCTTTAGGGTTTTTTGCCAACATCCTTTCCAGGGTCAGCTGGGTCCCCTGCAACTTCTTCTTGTAGTTTTCTTGTTCTCTCTTTTCCATGGAGGATTTTCGTCCCCTGGTAGATCTTCTGACCGAAGTTTGGGAGTCCCCAATTTCTCCTTCTTCCTCTGACTCCTCTGAATCCTGATCTTCCCCTTCGGTGATAGAGTCTTTGTCTTTCAAGGTTCCTCCAGGATATTCGCCTATCTTCAATGTTGCTAGGGTTTCCTGCATTTGGAGGTCCTTTTGCATGTTTTGTGGATCAATTTCTTGGACTTCCTCTGTCTTTGAACTCAAGGTTGCAAAGCTATTCTCTTGGACTTTCTGGGAGGGTTTGGCTTTAGGAATACTCTTTGTGGGTGCTAAACTTCCCTTTTCTTTCTCCGTTGGCCCTGGCTTAAGGCTTGTTCTAGGATTCTTGGCTTGCTGCCATCCTTCTTCTTTCTCCTTTTCTGGGGCTGCATTTTTGGGACAGTTCTTGGCGAAGTGGCCATACTCATGACATCCACAGAATTTGAATGATAGCTGTTCGTAATCTAATTTCTCCAGATGGGACCAGTTTCCCACCGTTAGCTTGATGGCTTCTAGCAGCCCAACTTCGAGGTCCACCTCCATGCAGATTCTGGCGTAGTCATATTGGTCTTTGTTATTAGCTCTGTCTATGAATTTCCCGAGGGCATTGCTGATTTGCAGCAAGGATTCCTAGTTCCAGCAGTGCACCAACAAGTTTGGGAACCTGATCCAAGCTGGAATGACAGATGGGACATCCTCCGAGGGGTCGAAGTCCAAAGTCTAGAAATTTAGGTAAAACCCTTTAGGACCCATGAAATAGGGTTCGTTTCTGAAGATCAGGTCCTTATCCTCCTTGGTGTTGAATTCGAACAGAAAAAACCCTCGCCCTAGGAAGTATGAGGTAACGCTGTTGGCAATAAGGGGCTTCCAGTTTCGAGTGATCTAGGCCTCCATAGTTTTTGGTGAGGGCCTGCGAACTGTCCGACCAGAGTGCAGTCCATAAGGGAAAGGGCCACTTCCATCAGACCCTCAGGTGGGAGAGCCACCGAGGGAATCTCATACAGTCGCTCGACAAATTTGGAGGCGAGCTGCTTCTTCTTCTTAGGTTGGGAAGCGATTAGAAGCTTGAATGCCTCGACATCAAGAGGAGGAGGAGGAGGAGGCAGAGGCAGAGGAGGGTCTTGAGATTCCACCATTGGGCTGAGCCCTAGCCAAGCGAGCACCCCACGCAGAACCAGAAACCCTATGCGTGGTGAAGGGAAGAGAGTGATTGATTGATTCTTTAAATAATTTATTATTATCATTTATTATGCTTATACATACACTCATGGATTTTAGACACCGAGATTGTTCTTCCTTTTGAGTTGTGAGGACAAATTGATTCATTTCCAAGCCTTGTATTGCCATGAAGAATGGTATTTTTATTTTTCATACTATCCATATATCTCCACTAACATCTTTTGCCCTCTTTATTATTGGAGCCACAAAATTTGCTTCAAGTAACTCTTTAAAGTAAGGTTTACATGTTCCAATATTGATTTCTAAACAGAAAAGAGTGAGCCAACTACTTCTTTAATTTCAAATATGATCAAGTTCTCTAGCCTCTTTGAGAACTAGAAATGATTACATCTAAAGTGGAGGGGGTCTTGGGTTTCAATTCAGCTTTAAGATTAGGTCAATGGGTTTGTAATCCAAAGGGGAAGAGAAGATGGCATAAGAAAATATTTTTCCATTATTCATGAGCGAGAGTTGAACCAAAAAACGATCCACTTATTCTTCTTTAAAATCTCATCCTAATTTTTTAATTTTTTATTTATTCAAATAAATTGATTGATTTTGGCTTAATATAGATTATTCAAATAAATTGACTGATCTTGACTTAATGTATATAAAATAAAGTCCAATATTCAAGTTGATTTCTAAAATAATATTTTTCCCTAAAATTTAGGTCTTAGTTGGTTCCTAATAAAAACCGAACTTCCAATTTTTTTTTTCACTCCAAAAAATTCATTAAACGCTATGGCGCCAACACACTTCTACAACCTTTCAATTTTTTTCACTACAAAAATTTCATTTACACGCTATGGCGCCAACGCACTTGCTGCAATCGAAATGAAATCGAAATGAAATGCAACAAAATGAAATGGCTTAGGAAGATATGTAACCGAGAAACTAAAGATTCAGATATTGAACGGAATTCCATAATTTTTGGCTTTAGAATTGAGTGGACGATATGCGAATGAAACCCTTCTTCACATAGCTCTATCAAGTACCCAACATGGGCATGTGTTATCACTGGCTCTGCCAAGTATGCAACATGGGAATGTGGTATTTCTGGCTATAAAGGATTGGATTATGTGGAGTTATTATAGGTTTCTACTCATTTTTGTGGGAGGTTCGAAATGGGCAGAGCGAGTAAATACCTGCATGAGAGGATCGAAACAAGGCAGTCCCGTTTTTTTTTTCTCTGCGAGATTTCTGTCAATTAACTGGTATTGAGTCTATTAGGGTTTGGCAGCAATGGGGTGAGAAACAGCATCAAAGGGAAGAGAAGAGATACATGGTGAAGGAGAAGGTGATTACAACATCAGCACCATAGTTTGGCTGAGGGGGCGAAATTGGTCACGGTGGCCCAAAATAATTCTCGGTATGAATGAACTCTGTCTCTCATCCAACGTATTTTTGATCTAGGATTCCTGTTAAGCTTCTTGACTGGTGAGATGCCAACGTGTTATTTTTCACTTTCCCTTCACCTCTTATTTTTTTATTTTGTGATATGAAGCCTCCTTGTAATGGGATTTTGGTTGCATGCTAACAAGAGATATCATAATAGAGCTTATAATTTATTTTTGTGGACGAAATGGCAAGAGACAACATAGTATATCTTACACTTGATTTTCTGGAAGAAATTCTTAATAAGACAATGTTGGATGCATTCCCCATCTATTTCCAATGCAATAATCTCAATATTTAATCAAGAATTCCTCATTGGTAAATATTTCCATGCTTGGGTATCTTTATTTCATTTTTATTAATGCGCTCAACCTGCTTTGACATCACTTAAATGTTCTCAAGTTTAAAAATGGAGTAGTAGAATTCTCTTCTCCTTTGTTTCCAGTTATATCTGTGCACAATAGCCAAAAATAATAAAAATATGTAGGATTGGTTGAGTATCGAGTAGCAGGCTGAGTGTCAAGTAGCAGTCATAGACTACATTTTATATTTTTGATTTTCCGTCATGATGTTTTTTTTTGTTTCATTTTAAATTATTATTTTCTGTGCTAGTGAAGCCGAGGGCTTAACTAAAACTCTATGGTTATTAAAAACCCACATTCTCATGGGAGAGGTACACACTTTCATAGCAATTTCATGTATTGGTGGATGGATTGTACTTAGTTCTCTTCAACAATTGGTGTCAACAACTATGAAAACCAATCTACTTTGAACAAGATACAACTAATTGACTAGCTGATGTAGCGCGCTTCACAACTCCCTTTGGTTGTACCCTGAACACATTTTCTGGTCCTTCTGCTCCCAATCTGCAAATCTGCCTCTATTAATGGATCTTTCTCTTTTAGTTCACTGAACACAACTCTCCAATTTTCCCTCTATTTGATCATTAGTCCATCAACGAATCAACACATAGGGTCTTCTTTCGGTTTGTTCACAACTCCGCTTGTGAACAACTACTAGACTACCCATTGTCGCTCCTTAACTCTTAGGGACTTATTTCCTCTATTGTCTTCCTATGCCACTCCAATGAGGAAAAAATAGGGCATGGAGGGCTGCCCTCTATCACTGCAAGATGTCCTTCTCTTCATTAAAATTGGGCTCAACAAATGGTCCACTTGGCATCATTCTTTTTCCCTTCAAATAGTCAACTCCTGACCTCTCTTCTTCTACCATTCTAACAGCTTCTCTTTGTCCTTCAAGAATTTGTACTTAGGGCTTGGAGCAAGCCACTAAAACTCTCCCAAAAATGTTCCTTTTGACTGCTCAAAATCTGTCTTAAACTAGGACAATCAACCATCTAGCAAAACACCAACTTAGGAGAACACTTACTTCTGATTTCAAGATAACTTCTTCTTCTTCTCTTTCACAGTCTTGTGCACTCTTCAAACATGATATTTTTGGCCTGGTTAGTGCACTACAACAACCCTCCATCTTGCCTCAATTCTCTTCTAAAACTGTGTTGGAACCTTCCCTAACAGACTACCTTATCTACCATCATACTCAACCTTCCCATGAAACTTTGCTAAGTTTTTTTGTGCCCTCAAAACAAAACTTTTTACCTCCAAACAAACCACTGCAGGGCTTCGGCCCTACCTGCAATCCAACATAACTCTCGACCCCTGCTCCTTGAAGAGTTCAAATTTCCAACATGCACAAATCGGACATTTTCCCAAGCAGCTGGCCCTCTTCTCTAACTCAGACCTGCAATGGACACAAATAGATCCAAAAACCAACCCCTTGTTGCTTCTTCCTTGTCCTCTTGAGTTTTGGCTACTTCAAATGCTCTCCTCTTATGATGATTCACACTTGGTTAGGTGAGAATGAGGCTCTTCTCACTCTTATATATATGAATCTTCTCATGGAAACATCTTTCCCTTAAGGTCATGTCCTAAGTCAAGGAAATTTTTCTTTTTGTGCTACAAGTCCACAAAAAACATTAAAAAATTATTATCTCAACTTCTAGAGCTCCTTTCTTGGTGCTTGAAGATTCCCCTTGCTCCTCTAATGGTGCTATTCCATCTCCAAGGGTCAAACCATCAAATATCTTCTTGGTTTTGGGCCCACTCCTTTGGATGTAAAACCTCCAAGCTTGGGTTCTTAGCCCACAAGTGACTTTGTGATGTCAATTCCTCCACAACCCTATCCCCTATGGTTTCGAGTACCTCCCAAGAAATGAATCTCAACATTTTCCATGAAACTTAAAGTACCCAACCATTCAAGTTGGCCCATCAGTTTTCTCTCACAACACACACTTGTGGGTGCATGCATTTACATGTGCATGTGTTCATTACAAGAAAAAAATGCATATACTAAAAGGTAAAACAAATACATTACATGATAGATCGTTTGAAGCTTAGAAACATTCCCAAATTAGGAAAATGATTCTTGAACCTCAGAAACATTCCCAACTTATGCATGATACCATTGATGGTCTCTCTAGCTGGGAATTGTTGATTTCCCATGGCACTCAATAATCTGGTTTGGGTCTTACAATCTCTAACACAAACACACCCTAATGCCATAGCAATACTACTTTGCACAGTGGAAAACATTAGCAGTGAATCAACACATACACAAGACACAAATTTTTCAAACCCAACTTTGTTATATAAACAATATTTAATACAATCGTCTACGGCTCCCATACCAAGGATCATGGCCCTTTACAATCAACTTGATACAAGAAAATAAAAAATCTATAATAACCAATCTGTCATGAGCAAAGTACAACTAACGTACTTGCTGATGTAGTGTTGGTTTTTTTGCTTCCTAACACATATGCTGGTCCTTTTGCTTCCCAATTTGCAGCTCAACAATCTGCCTCTATCAGTCAACACAACTTCTTTAGGTCACTGAACACAGGTTCAACCAACTCTACGCTCTAGTTGCTCCTTAGTTCATCAAGGATGTCAACAGATAGGGTATTCATTGTTCCCACTACTTTCTCCACTGTTTCTCCACAAAAGACAAGTCTTAGGGCAATGGAGGTTGCCTACTTTCCATTGAATATGACCTTTGCAATATAGTGAACTGGGGCTTTACAATAAGCCCTCTTGGTTGTCCTTTTCTCCTTCAAAGGATCAACCTTTAAGCTCCAATAACTCCACCTCTCCTATCAGCCTTGTAGTCCTCAAGGACTGAACTTAAGGCACAATAGGGTAACTTTGAATAGCCCTCCAACCTCTACTTAAGCTGCCCACACAAACTTTCCAAAAGACCTCACCACCTAGAAACACATCAACATGGAAGAAAAACAAGCATACCTCTGCAATGGATGACTTCCACTGCCTTAATTCTACTCGTACTATGCACCAAATCTTTAGTTTTTGGCCCTTTGGTTAGGGAATTTGTTAAAAAATACACTAGCCCATATATCGGCCTATAAATATCCATCAAAACCCGTGAAACCCTTCCTCTTCAAGCCTCCCTTCACTGCACTGTAACTCGGTCTAATACATGTTGTTCTAGGGTTATCTACCTCTGTCCATATCTGATATAGGGTTTCAACCCTCCTGTAACATGCACAGAAATGTTTAGCCTGATTAATAGAGAATTACATTATAAAAGTGAGGAAAAAACTACCCTCAACCTCAGCCACCAACTGCCCAAACTTGGCATGTACCAATAACAGAAAAAGACACAAGAAACTCAGCTCCTTCATCCTTTGAAAAGGCTCCTAAAGGCTGTGGTTTCTTCAAAAATTATTCTCATATGATGTGTTTCTCTTGTGATGTGCCAAATGAAGTCAAAACCCTCTTCTATTTATATACTACTTGGGTGCAACAATCTGCCCTTAAAGGGAATGCCTACAAACCAAGCCGACTTGAACTTTTATGTCATTTATCCCACTCATATAAATACAAAAGTCTTTTCCTTCATTTTAACAATGCTCCCATAGTTGCAACTTGTATTAGTTTCCCCTTTTTCAATTAAGGGTGCCACACATGTAACCATGCTTGCTTTGGGTGCAAGACCCCCCCGCTTGGGTATTTTGTCCTTAAAGAGCTTTTGTGTTGCCAACTCACACAAGCCAAGTACCCAGCAATGTGGAGTACCTCCCAAGCTACAAAATTCAACAGAGAAACTCTCAAATCTCATCAAATGCAACCCTTGCATGCTCAGCAAATTGAAGTCATTATCCAATCTCCTGTAAGGTAACTCATCAAGGCAATGGCTCTTATCATGAAGGTCACAAAGAAGTTTGGAGGCTTCCCACCGCCTGCCTTTATTACAATTCATATCCATACCAATCCTATAAGTGATGTAATTAGGCACCATGACATGATCTACCATGTCTTCAGGAGCTTTATTGGCATCCTGTAGTCTTCTTTCAAGTGAAATATTGTTGAAAAACTCATTATAAATGTGCTTATTAAGAAACAATCATTTGTAGAGCACATCATTATAGAAATCTGAAGCTTCTTTTGTCCTACCTTTATCACACAACCCTTGAATGATGTAGTTAAAGGTATATGGATTTGAGCTGCATACTTACAAACCCATTTTGCAAAAAAGACTAACTTATTTGATTTCTAAAGCTGTGGAGTAGCTTTGATAGGTAAATTCAATGTGATAATATTGGGAAAAACAGTAGCAACTTTCATCTGCTTGTACAAAGATCGAACACTACTCACCAAGAAGTTGAGGAATCACTATTCCAGGACTTCCATGGCATCTTGAAATTATAGCACAATCAAAGGAGACTGTTTGGGGGTCCCCGTAGGGATGGTGATCCAGTCTTGACAATTTTTCTCGTGAATAGTAGTTATGGCTTGCTAGTATGGATAATAGAAGAAATTAGAGAGGGAGCCACCTGATTCTTGGTAATGTATTAAAAATTCTAGTTCTCACAAATAGGACATCTAGATAGGATATTCCCCTTTGACCTTGTGTGTTCCAAGTGTTATAGCTGGAAAGTCCCATCAAGGCATCGAATTTGGTGATTGGTTTCAACCCAAACTGAGTGAGAGCCTACTCAAAAATTTCCAAAAGGGATCTTAAAGGTCTGCAAAAAGTTTTTCCATGTATATTTAGGTTTTACATTCATCTCTTTTAGTTGCATGAAGTGCTCAAATAGAAAGCCATCTTGGGTATAAGACACTCAGGGGATGTGATTCAACTGAGCTGGATGTATTTCCTGTAGATCCTGTCCAATCACCTTGTTCATATCATACTTAGATAGTGGGAATTGATTTGGAGCATCTAAAGAGTACTTGAAAGGGGGGGGGGGTGACTGAGGATAATCCCACCCACTAAAGAGCATGGAAGTACAGTTACTAGGATTGTGAGTGAAACTTGTGAGTTATTTAGTTTGACACTGATAAGATCCTAAGTGATTTTTTAATCATATTCTTGAGTCAAACTCGGTTTGACCAAGTTTGAACAAGTTAGACTTACTCCATTTGACCTCTGCTGGGCATGTGTCAAATTATATTTATAACTTTGTATTTTGTAATTGTGAGTATTTCCCAAGTTTTTGTCGAATCCATTTGGCAAAGATGTTTAAGTCCATGGTCAACTAGTGAACTTGAGCCTCCATTTGTGAACACAAATTATACATGACAACCATTTTATCAGCCCAAGAAAAAATTTGGTAAATATCTCAACTCCTCATTCTACAGACATAAATTATACATGATTTCATCGTTGTCAGCTCAAGAAAAATTTGATCAATATTGTTACAATATTTCCAGTGACTAAAATAATTGTCCACACATAATAGTTCATATTCTTTTATTTCCCAACAATGTGGCCTTCCAAGTAAGTGGACCTATTGAAAAGTGACCATAGAGATCCATGGCTCAATTCCAAGCCACTTTTTAGCTTTTTCCTTCCTAGAAAATAAAAAAAGATATTAGTTACAACCTGGCCATAGAAATCCACGTGCAAGGGATATTATTAGATATCACATGTGTTGGGCAAGAGAAAGGCTACCATGCAACAAAGACCATACAAAAATGACCTTTGGATCTAGAGGGGCATTCCAGATTTTGTTCAAGGCTTGTATAAGCAAGTATAAATTCTATAAAGTCCCAAAAATTTATTTATAATTGCATTTTTTCATCTAAAGTTGGTTTCTGATTGAACCATTTTGTACCCATCAATTCCTGACAAAGGATTTTTTTACTATTTCACACCCTATACTTATACCAATTATGTAGAGGATTGATACTAATCTTGGAAGAGACGGTATTGGAAATAATATTTTTGTCATTTTTCAAAATTAAACTTAACTGAATGTTTTAGGTGAAAGTCTTGCTTAAGTTGTGACCTTTCAATTTAATTTGTTCTGTCAGGGGATAAATGTCCTTTAGCATTCTATTTATCCTTTTGAGAAAAAGGCAGGCTGATGAAATAGAAGTTCTTTTCCAGTGGTTTGTTGTCATATTCCAATTCTTAATAGTCTGGGTTACAAATGAGCTTTATATTTTAAATTGGGCTGGGATAAGCCCCCTATCTAGCGAGCGATGATTATGGTCCTTAGGGGTGAGACCATCTTGATCATTATTTGGTTCAGGATTTGGAATGACTAGTCCATAGGCCATAACAATCATTTCCTTGCTTAGATTCTTCTGAAGGTTTCTTTGTCTAGATATCTCAAAAGGAAGATGTGGATATTTATCACTCTGGCATGGTGGAGGCGTATTTTACAAACACTGTTTTCATTCTTGTATAGCCTATTTGGGATGAGTTTAATTGTTGGAGAGTTGACAAGTAACTCTCTGCTCATGGTGCAAGGGGAAGTCCATAAATCTTACAAGGGGCCATAAATGGTGCAAGGGGCCATAAATCTTTTTCTAGAGAATTTTTGGGTGCCAACAAACTTCATGATGCATCTGCTAATTACTATGAAAGCAATCCTGACCTTGTTAAAGATGGAGTACAAGTCTTTAAAATAGGCTAATTTTCTATTCTTGTTCCATGTTGTATAGTTGGCCATTACCCAAATGTTATGTAGCAATACATCACGGTAACAATGGAACAACTGCAACAGCATTACATGCTGGGGTACCCCAGAGCGACAGTGGAACAATTGCAGCATCATCACATGCTGGAGTACCCCAGATATATTTTCCTTTCATACTAGACCAATTTTATTGGGTTGAATGTATGAATTGGATAGGGGTTTCACCACCACCATTAAAGAAGCAACATATTATCCCAGATAAAAATGAAGATAGTACTATGGAAGCTGCAAATCCCCTTTTGACTCAATCCATATGGCTATGGCCGCTGAAATGAAATATCGTGTAGTTGATATTGCAAAAATAATTTTTTTTGAGGATGGTGTTGAAAATGATATAAATATTCTTTTCAATAGGGTCTACATTTCAGGAAATAAGATGTTTTGAAAATTCAAGGTTAGGAATTAAAGTCATACCAAATATGTTGGCGATATTCGGTCCTAGTATGATACTCTAAAGATTTGTTAGGATCTCAGCGTCATGCAGGGTCATGATTTTTCCTTAGGGAGCCACTTTAACATGTGAACACTTTATGATCACGGTTGTATGTAGCTCTGCAATGCATTGTGCTTTTGGAGTCGGGATTTGGTTGCTATATGCATGGGAGTCTTTGGAAGATGAGTCTAGAAGGATTGATGATTGTTAAATTTTTAATATCCTAATATATCTTGGTTTGGTTAGGCTTGGGAGCAAGTCAGAGTATCTTTGTTTGGCTGGAATTAGGGGTATGTGAGAGCGCCATGAAAGAATCAAGTTTGTTACTAGAAAGTGTTTACCTTCTCAATAAACTTGAAGACAAGTGATATTATCATGGATTTGTTGTACTTGGGAGCCAAGTGAGAGTTGTCATGAAAGGATCAAGTTTGTTATTTGTGTTTACCTTCTCAGCTAAGTTAAAGACCAATAAAAAAATTGAGCTCATTTGGTATTTACTTTCTCAACTTTTATGCTTGGGCCAAAAAATTGTATCTAAATTACTGCCTCAGTTTCATATCAACTGATACTGCTTATGTCCCTTCTGCTAAGAATATATTTTCTGAAAATTTAGTTATTGTTACAAATTACAATTGGTGAACAGGGTTTCATAGCTAAAAACTATGATTTTGAAACGTTAAGTAATTGGGGACTATTTAAATGTATTAATAAAATATGACAGTTGGTGCAAAACACAACCCAAAATAAAAAACCTTCATATTTCCTTTCCCATCCAGGAGTAGGATTTGAGGCTGCTCACCAAACTGAAGCCAATTTTACACCAAATTTCATCTCAGCACAAAACATTAACTAAACTCTTCGAAGATCATATGAAGTCCATATATAAATATTAATTGTCATAAATTGGATTGTTTCCATCCTTGAGAGTTTTAACCATATAATACATTTGTATATTAATCTTTGATCTATTTGTGTTAGTGATTATTTAAACTGTTTGACTTCTATAAAAATGCCTTGTTTTTTAGAATACCAATAAATCAACAATCCAACCATTTTTTGGACACAACCTTTACATATATGATATATGCAATAGCCCTTAAGGAAGAAGATTCATTCTAATCTTAGAACCCTCAACCATATAAGCATTAGATTTAATGTCCACTACATGATCTGTCATTGATCCACCTAGTACATGGAATCTGTCACTGTTTTACCTACTCAAAACCAAGGACTGCATCTATTAGTTTCTAGGGCCAACTTCCTTAGCTCTGGTTTTGTATTTTTGTATCTCCAATTGGTTTCATATTTTCCAAAATAGGTGGAATAACTTGGATATCATCTCTATTCATTCGGTGCCACCACGTCCTTCATTTTCATGTGTAAAGATTATTTTAAACAGTCGATGATTTCCAAACTTAGACAACCAAGTTGCATGGCTCACTAGAGAGAGATTCTATGAAGATTGAATATTTACTTAAGAATTTGTGATAATTTTATATCCAATTTATAAAACCCCAAGCGTGGACATTTATGGATAGCCTTTTGATATATAAAATGCTTAATGCAAAAACAACCTAACAAGTTTAGGTTTGGAACTAGTGCTAATGGTGGGGAAGAAGAAGTTTCACACCATTTCAAGGAGGTAAGTATTATGCTGATTCTCAGAAATGTACAATTGGGATGGTAACTTGCATTAGAAAGGGCTTGAATCATATCCGTACTCACATTGAGGTCAAATGGGTACGTAGTTGATGTGGTGCAGTAGTCTATGCTAAACTTTTCATGCTAACAACTTGCAAGGGATGTGTAGTGTATTGTGTTTTTTCTACTGTTAATGCTGATCCTATTATGGACAAGTTTAAACTGTTTCGCTTCTCCTGTCTTATGGAAAACTGATATGATATCTATTGTATGAGTATGTTCTTGATGCAAGTATCACACACAGGAAGTAAGGCCTCTATCACATTCCATTATTGGAAATGTGAGATCGAGGAAGAACTGTGAATAAGGTACATAAAAAACACCCAAGAGAACAATCCAATGTGTCAAGGGAGCCCAATATTTAGACAATTACCCTATATGTGTCTTCCTTGCTACGTGATCTAGCACAAGTTTAGTTTTACCCATCTACTTCCATAAGTCCAGGAAACTTACTATTTTATACTCAATGACGCTAGTGATTCAGAATCTCAATATTAGTAGATGTGGAAAATCAATAGCCCTACTACCTTGCTGGATTCCCCTGTTCTGCTCTCTAAATCACAGGTATGAAAAAATCAGGTTTCATGATGTTTTTTTGAATACTCACAATGATTACCAAATTTCAGAATATGAATATGTCATTACAGAAACAAGTGTTCAATTTTTTTCTTCTTTTCTAAAAAGGCAGAGAATGTTACTCTGTTACTCATTTGCAAGAGTCCAGTTATATTTTGTACATGTCAGACCTGAGATTGATAACGCTCCAGAGAGCTCTGTTGGAAGTAAAAAGGAAATCTTCTACAGCATCCTATTACATGTACCTCTGCAAATTTTTGCAACTTCTCTTCAAACAATAAAGAATTACCTCTGCCATCAAGTTTCCCACAGGCCTGCAAAGATGAGCAGTCCAGTCACACCTGTATGAGTGTTCAGTTTTTCTTAGACCGGAAGATGCTAAAACTCCAATATGTTATGGTATCCTCTTGCTCTCAAGCAGTTTGAACACCAGAGAGCATCCACTGTAAGCAGTCACATCATAATACTCAGAACATCAGTATGAGGAATCCTCTAGGAAAAAGTAAATTTCTTCTACCGTTGGCATTCCATTGCTTTTGAATAACCATTGCTTTTGAATTTTTTTTTACAGGGATGCCATTGATTTCTTAGCTTTACAGTAGCATATTCTCTTCTTTCCGCTACTCCAGCGACCTCTTGCAACCGATACCTTCTTTTCCACAGAAGGATTATTCCTTTTCCCCCTTTTGCCTTTCCATTAATTTATACATCTCTGTGTTACAGATTTCATAACCAAATCGCAATTTGTCAAATGTCTCCGCCGCAGAAGTTGTCCTTAGTGCTGAAATGTCACTCCTCAGTATTTAGACTTCATTATTTCTACGAAACCCTTCGTTTCAACCAGGGTAGGGTGAGCAGACCCTACGCAGAGGCAAAACATGGTGCTCCGATGCAAATTATGTGACAGTGACCAGATTGTTTTAAGAACAAGTGCTTGATATACTTCCTATATCCACTAGTGAGGGTTTCCCTTCTTAAGGATTGAAGGTACCTGAGGCAGCGAGGATATTAATCCACTCTGTTACACCTGAGTTCCATTACAGTCTTAGTTTTGTGTCAGCCAAACCTTATCATAGCTGAATCCATTCCAAGAGATGACATCTCTCTTGGGCATCTTGTTAAACAGTTCTCGTGCATCATCGACTCTTCCTTCTCGAGCATACCCATTAATCATAGTAGTCCATGAAATCACATTTCTACGCGGCACATAAGGTTTAATTCTTTTTTATTTGGGTTTTATGCTCTAGAGATATGTTAACATTTGTGGTGAAAGTTTGAACATGTTTAAAATTGTGAAGAGTAATTTCTATAAATTGGAATGGACAAGAAAAATTGTATTGATGTCTAATTCCTATAGACTCCAACCTACAAGAAAATTTGAATATCTTGTTATTGAGAAACAACTATCTTTGTAATTTGATCCTTACACATGTTTAATTGAATAATTTCAATAAACAGAAGAAATTATTCTCTAACACATGGTATTGTATATTTTTTAAGAATAGTATGTGCATAATAAAGATTTCATGGAGGATTTCTGTCATGATATCGCAGGAGATGATTGTGTATCGATCATTTCTGGTTGCTTAGACATTGAAATCGAAAATGTGACATGTGGACCTAGTCACGGGATCAGGCATCTTTCTTTCCCCCTCCATCACATGTTGTCTTATATGTTGTCTGCTATCAACATTAACTAGCAATTGCATCGGGAGGTGCAAGGGAACGCCGAAAGGAAGAGGTGTGAATTATGTTATGCTATCAATAAGGTTGTTTATTGGAAGGGGGAGGAGTTGATCAGAATTGGATAGCTTAGCAGAGGAGTTGAATTACTGACATTTCATAGCATGGAGGCCATAGTAAGAGTATGTGCAATTACAATGTTGCTTCCACTCTTCATATATTGCATCCCATGTAGAGGTAATCCTCCTTTTTATTTATAGACATAGAATGGTAGAGGTCACTCGATATTTACAGCAAATGAATGCTGATGGATACTGGATGGCATTCAAGATTTATTTGTCTGTAATTCAGCAGTTGTAACTTGTAACCCTTCTTCAGCCATTGTCTGGTGCATGCTCTTTGTTGATATGATTATTAGTGTTTATATAGATCTGAAGGATATTGATGTGATTGTAAATGTTGGTATTCACATGATTGTGCTATGGAAAAGATTTGAAAATTCTGTTGTGGGCCTGTAAATTTGTATGAGTAGGTATTCATACTGTTGTGTTGTTTATAGGATTTCTAATACTGGTTACTGGTATGATTATGTTAATATGCGTTTCCTGCAGTGGTGGCTTAACTAATAGCATGGAATTGTTTTGGATGTTTGTTGTGATGTAATTTTGGTGTCATTATATTTGTGTATGTTTGGGATTGCTAGGTCTGGCCATGTTGTTACATGCAAATTTTAATAATGGCATTCTCATGGTTATTGGTTTTTAATACGGGTATTCACATGGTTATGTTATTTTCATCTCTGTTTTTCACTTTATTTTGTGTTTATGTGAATTGTTATAGAAAGAATAGGCAGACGTAGGACGTTGGTGGAGCATTCACCAGCTCTGGGTGTCAACTATGGACAGACGGCAGACAATATTTGTCCCCCATCTGCAGTAGCAAAGCTGGTTTAGAGCAAAACTATTTCAAGGCTGAGAATACATGGAGCATATCCTGCAATTCTTCAAGCCTTTGCTAACATAGGAATTGGGTTACTTGTAGGTATTAGTAATGACCAAATCCCATCTCTGAACCAGCTGGATGTAGCACAGAATTGGGTTAAGAACAACATTGTTCCTTTTGTCCCTACTACTGATATAATTGGGATCTCAGTAGGGAATGAGGTTCTGTTCAGTGGAGATAGGGTTCTGATTTCTCAGCTCCTTCATGCTTTGCAGAACCTACACACTGCCTTTGTTGATGTTTCACTCGATCAGCAAATTTAAGGTCCCTACACCTCATTCTATGGCCATACTTTCTACATCTGCACCCCCATCTGCTAGACGTTTCAGTGAGAGTTTTGACATGAAAGCCCTGCTTGACTTCCTACAGAAGATAGGAGCCCCTTTCATGATCAACCCATATCCTTACTTTTATTATAAGAGTGACCCCACAGATCGAACCCTAGCTTATGCACTCTTTGAGCCCAACCAAGGGTCTTATGACACAAACAATGGCCTAAAATATACGAACATGTTTGATGCTCAGCTTGATGCAGTGTACTCGGCCATGAAATATCTGGGTTACACAGATATTGATATAGTGGTGGCAGAAACGGGATGGCCATCTGCAGGGGATCCTTCAGAGACAGGTGCTAGCTTGTAGAATGAAATTGCTTACAATGGTAATTTGATCAAGCATGTGACCTCCATGACAGGGACCCCCATGATGCCTAATCGGTCCATTGATATTTATATTTTTGGTCTCTTCAACGAGGACCTGAAGCCCAAACCAAACTCGGAGCGCAATTTTGGGCTCTTTAAAACTAATTTGACAATGGCTTATGATGTGGGCTTGCTACAATCTTAGGTAAAGAAATTGCTTCTTTTTCTGCTTCTTTGTTTTCATAATATGTGCAGTTTGTATTCACTGAAAGTTCAGCGCTTCACAGAGTTTGTACAGAAAGGCCTTATTGTGTTGGTCCTGATTGTGGTTTGTTTTGAAGGCTAGACACTCTGACATAGTTATTAATTTCATTGAGACTATAGCTGTTGTTTCTAAATGAACCTGTGAATGTGGCGGAGTGCAGGTCAATCTCTTGCTGCTCCATGCGCTGGTGGTCTTGTTGCAGCTCCTCCTATAGGGAAAGCTTGGTGCATTGCTAAGCCCAGTGTTGATGAAAAATCTTTGAAAAGAAATTTGGACTACGCTTGTGGGCAGGGCATTGACTGTAGGCCTATTCAACAAGGGGGTCCTTGCTATTTACCAAATACAATGGCATCTCATGCTGCTTATGCCATGAATGCATACTATCAATCTGCAGGCCGGAAAAGTTTGAACTGTGATTTTGCTCAGACTGGAACTCTTACTTCCAAAGATCCAAGTATGATTGTCAAAATCTCTTTTCCATTATGCATGTCAAATTCTCTTTTCCATGCCATTAATTCTTTTTTTGAAAACTCGATTTTACTAGTCTACCAGTTCTCTGCATAGGATACTTGGATATAAAACAAGGAATTTCTCACTAATACAACAGTTGTTTTTACTTTAAACACTAAAAATCCATTAGGGAAACATGATTAGAAAATATTCGTAGAATCATTTTTTAATTTTTAATTAAGTTACTGTTAAAATCAAGGGAGGAGTAAATATTGTTTACCCTCCTTTTCATTTGAACTTGTGTAACCTTTTAGAAGGAAACACATGTTATTACCCTCTTTTGCATTTGAACTTGTGGCCTTTTAGAAGGAAACACATGTTCTTAACCATTAACTCATTAAGGACAAGATCACCTCCCATTCAACACTACTACACAACTAAACCTATCTATCTTACCTTAGTACCATATGTACCTAGAAGTTGCATATCCCAGGTTTCAATATTTCAGATCCATATGTTGATTTAAATGGGTTTGTGTTAACATTTATATTCAACAAGTCCCAGCTAACCATCTAAATTTAGTACATCATTACAATTACACAATACACACACAAAGAGTTGATAAATACACACCCTCTGTATAGTACAGAATTAGAATGACACACAAAGTTGATAAATACCCACCTTCTGCACTTCTTGCAGCTCAGTTATCCTCCCTTGGGCATCTTGTTTGTATGTATATAGTAGATCTTATAATTCACAATGACACACATATACAAAGAGCTGATAGAATTCTCATGCTGACGTATTACAATGGCATCAATATACAATGATGATAAATTCTTGTTTGTATGTATGTAGCAGAGCACATAATTCACAATGGCACACACATATATAAAGAATTGATAGAATTCTCACCCTGATGTATTACAATGGAGTCAATATACAAAGATGATAAATAGCTAGTGCAATTATCCTCCCTTGGGCATCTTGTTTGTATGTATAACAGAGCACATAATTCAAAATGACATACACATATACAAAGAGTTGATACATTACCCACCCTGAGCACTTTTTGCAGTGCAATTATCCTCAGGCATCCTGTCTGTATATATAACAGAACATATAATTCACAATGACATACATATATAGAGTCGATAGAATTCACACCCTCATGTGTTACAATGACAACGATAGTCAAAGAGTTGATTCAGAGCACCCACCCTCTGCACTTCTTGCAGTGTAATTATCCTCCCTTCAGCATCTTGTTTGTATATGCAGCAGAGCACATAATTCAATTTATTTCTTATGATGGTTAATACTTTTCATACATTCCTTTATAATCCTTTATATCTCACTGAAGATTTCTTCTTGGATTTCTGTGGAATTCAAGTCCTAGGTAATATGAAATCAAGTAGAGCTGATGCCAAAAACTCTCTATTGGAAAGATATCTCTAGACTGAACTTTTGTATAGAGATTCCATCCATCACAAGACTTCCACAAGTCCTCGTTCACAAGGATTATGTTATAAACATTTTGTAATGATCTTCCACTTCTCTAAAAAAATCATTTTTTTGTTGGGTACACCTTTATGGTATCAAAACTACAATAGCCAGGAGAAGGAAACCCCTTTTCCTTGGTGAAAGGAAGAGCCCTAAACTATAGAGAAGGCAAGGACCTTTCTTCAGCAAGGTTTACTTAGCTGAGGTAACGGCCATTTTAGGGAGGGTCATCTAGCCAGCCAATAGCTACTTTTTAATTATTCAAAAGCTTCTTTGATTTTGAATTAGCTAAATTTATAATTTAAACCCAAACTTGTGTTTACCACAACATTTTTACGGAACTCTCTTTATATTAGACAAACAATTTCATCAAATACAACATTTTATTTCCTCTTGCTAAAGTTAAACATTTCACACCCCTTTTCTGTATGTTACTAAAGCCATTGTTGCTAACTATTTATAGTTGCCTTACTATGTATAAGCACGCAAGGCGTTTTCTTCTAGGAAGCTAAATGTGTGTTAATGGAGATTCTAGTTCTATACGTTCAAAAGTTTACATTGAAGAAGTGGTCAAAGAAATTAGTAACGGTGAATGAGGAGAATGCCCAATCTGTCTTGAATGAGTTGACGATGCAGTCATGGCTTGTTGTGTACATCATATGTGTCATCAATGCCTAGTAGCAAGTTGGTGTAGCTCTTTGGGTAGTGGTTGTATTGCTTGTGCTAATTCTAGTTAATTTTCTTTGTATGGCTAGATTAATTTGTTTGTAGATTATTGTTTATTATTAGCTTTTTGTGCAAGTCAAGCTACAAGGGTGTCACACTGAGCTAACTCCATTGAATTATTTTTTTATTAAGTTAAAAATAAGGGCTTTCATGACTATAAGAGCTTATACAATGATGTAATCTTGATGCAACTTGCTATTTTCTATGCTGAATTTGGTAGGTGCATTATGGTTCAGTTATGGAGTTGGGATTGGTGTTATGTTCATGATTTCATCCGGAAAATGTGAAATTCACAAGTTAAATTTATTATTACATCAGACAATAGGCTTGGTTCAGGAATTAAAAAGACAGCGTGATGAAAGAAAGGATTATTTGCAAGACAATGAAATGCACAAGGGTTGTAATGCTGAAAATTACACATATCAACAAGAACATCCAGGAGCAGCTGCAAATTGGAAGTTAGAAAAAGAATATTCCAACTCTGTGGGCACCCCCTTTCAAGCTAATGAATCTGTTGTAAGTGTTATCACTGATGAACCTGCACAACAGGTCACTGGAATGGTTGAGATTGAAGCAGAATTGCAAGATGAGCTAGAATACATACAAACGGATTTTCTCCAATCAAATTCAAAGCATCAAAGGAGTACATCAGGTTCTAGTGAGGTGAGTTTTATGGTGATTCTATAATGTAGATTTATCATGATCCTTTTGGGTTTGAGTAATTCAGTTGATGTCTAGTGTTTTCCAGTTTCCACACATTAAGTAGAATTTTTAATGTTGATTTTCCACTAAGAAAGCTAGGTGCCATTAAGGATATGTCTATTTCAGGGATTTTTAGGATTTCATACTAACTTGCAGGCTATTTTAAAAATCCATTTAGCATGTGAATGCCTCTAATGCTGCCTTTTTTCAATAGAAGCTGTAAAAAGCTTTATATCTTCTAGCAGAGTGAAACAATGCAACTTTTTTCTTCCAGCCCTACTTTCCTTAAGAATTTTGTTTTTGTTTGCATTAATGAACACCTCCAAACTAAGGGGAACATTATTTGTAATTTTGCCTCATTGCAATTTTCAATTAAAGTTGGGACTTGTTGAAACTTCAATGTATTTTCCCTTGTTTTATCCTTACCCCCTACACAATTTTGCATAGAGTTTGAACCACCTAAAGCATTTTCCTTTCTTTTATTTACATACCACTTGTTTTGGACGAGTTATTTGATAAAGAGCACAACTTATTGAAATTATTTTAATATTATGTGTCACAATATCAAACATTTGGTAATGACTTCTATAGCATGATTCTTGTTCTAGATTATTTCCTTTGTTGTGATATAATTCTTCTTCTCATGAGGGTAAATTGAAGCATGCCAAACTCAGTTAGATGTACTTTGATCACTAAAAAAATTAATCATAGATACATGTTTTCACGAGGGTAAATTGTTTGTTCTCATGATGGTAAATTGAAGCATGCCAAACTAAGTTAGATGTACTTTGATTACTAAACAGATTAATCATAGATACATGTTTGCATTCAACAGTTTCATGACAAGAGGAATAAAGCTGTTAAGAAGCTACAGGATAATAGAGATTCACGCAAAGAACATATTTGTGATGTTTTGAAGCTTAGCAGTAGAGCCAACAACAGTTTTTCCTTTGGGAGATTTTGGAGAATGTTGGCTAATAGTTTAGGCCCTGCGATATCACAATTTTTGATTTTAGGCCTTGTTCATGAAAAGGCTACTGAACAGTAAAGCTGCATGTGGCCTGACTTTATATAGCAGTAGACTATAGTTGTAAATTACCTACATTTATCAATTTGAAAAAAAAAACTGTAGAGGAAAATAACCTTCTTATGGGTCTAAAGAGAGAAACAGTGTCTACCTCCAAATATTGTGGTGTGTTTGGTGGGCTGCGTTATGTCAGAACTAAACACAACTAGAAAGGTGGCTTTATTATCATAATGGAGTGCTGTTTATGGTAATCTCAAGACCAGGATCATATTACTCTGGTACAACATGGTGATTGGCGCTTGTTTTCTGGGTAACTAGAATAAATAATGATGTACATGATTAGCCCATTCAGCCACAAATATCACGTGTATTGTATGTCAAAAAATCTTCATTTGTATTTATATTGTAAAAATGTGAATTCTTTTGTACATATTTGGTGAGTCACCAAATTGAGCAATTGGGGAAAAAAAAAATTGCGGCCATATAATATTTTTGTGTTTGAGCTTGCTAGAATCTCATATCACATTATGCCATTATGTGTTGAACATTTACTAAAAATCAATGCCTATTATACAATTTCAAGGACGGTCATAATTCTTTAAAGAGTGCTAGCTCAATGGAAGAGCGCCTGCCATGCAGGAGGTTGGTGGTTCGATTCCACTGTACTCTAATATAAATTATTCAATGATATTGTAGATTTTTTTTTAATTAAATAATTTTATATTGATTTATTTTAATGGTGAGATATTTTTCTGGATTCATTGTTTTATATTTTCTCTATAAAGACAATAGATAGGATTAAAGACATTGTCTCCATAAAGACAATATGTCTTTAATTCCAACTATTGTCTTTATAGAGACAAATTTTAAGACAATAATTTGAGACAATTTACTCAAAAATTGTCTTAAAACCCCCTTTTGTGTTGTAGTGCTACTATTGTCTCTAGAGAGACAAAATTGAAACTGTCTCTAGAGAGACAAAAATGCTTGTGTTATGTATTGTCTTTATAGAGACAATATTTTAAGACAATTTAATTTTAAAACAATTTAATTTGAGACACCCGCTTAAAGACAATATTTAAGACAATACACAAGTTTTCTTTTGTCTTAAGTTAAGACAATTTACCCAAAAATTGTCTTAAATATTGTCTTAAAACCCCCCTTTATGTAGTAGTGTAGTATTCTCATGGTGCATATCAATGAATTCTTACGGAGTTTATTGTATATAAGCCAACAGTTAGATCTCATCATTAAGGAAATAATAAGGTAAAACTAAATCATACGTTATTTTTCTTTGCATATATTTCGGACATTGCAGTCACCAAACATTCTTGGAGTATCATTAGGGGTGTGTCATAATGTTTTATACTATTTTTATCACGACAAAAAGAATCAACATCATGTTGAAGAGGCAAAAGTGTTTGTAGGCTCGAGAAGGACAAAACAAAGTTCCGCTTCGACTATATTGATATCAAAATGCAGCTGAAAATATCGCTGGAGGGCCGGGCCCGGAATTTCACAGCTCCTTTAGTCATTTGATGAAAGTCATTTATTTTTTATGTTTATGATTTTACTTTTTATGTAAATTTACGAGTGTTAAATATTTTCATTCACTTTTCATTAGGCTGTAAAATGTTTTATTTCTCTCAAATCCGGCATGCCTATTTAAAAAGTTACCATTCCAATCGCAAACCAGTTTACTTAATGTTGTCTCTGCGTGCATCATAATGAATCACTGCATTGTATAATTTTCAGTTCACCAAAGTCCAGAACGCTCCACTCTACAAAACTAATTAATGAAATAAACACGATATTCATTGGCAAGGTTGTTGCAAAGGAAAGAATCTTTACATTTTATAATTTTAAACTCACCCAATTCAACGAGAGCCTACTCTAAATGTCACTGACAAAGCTAAGTTGTCTATCCATTGACAAAGTTCGCGCAAACAGCGAGCTATTCAAATACATTTATAAACTTAGTCTAACCAATAGAGGTTTTGCTATTTCTTAGGATCCTATAAGTTGTAAAACTTTATTGAAAATTCAATTGAATAATATATTCAAAAAAGGCATTTTAAATAATAATAAGTGACAATTTTACTTAAAGTTATATATTAAATAAAAATCAAAATATTAATTAATTAAATTATATTTATATGTTTATAAGACTTTCCAAATTTTAGTTTAATTATTAATAATTTTATAGTGGATTCCGAAAATATATATTTTTTTAAATTGCTAGACATTCTTTTATCTTTTCACCTCAATTTGACATCTGTCATGAGTTTATCTATTCATGTCTGTTTGACATATATCCATTTGCTATATTTTCCTTACTGCGAGTTAGAATTGGGCCTTGCTCTTTCAGGTTAGACGAAAGCTAGGGGTTCAATGGCACGCCTGCTACACTCCAATCCCGAAAACCTATCCATCAACCCATCTCGGAAACGAAAATACCTGCCCCTCTACCTTTTCATTTCTTTCTTAATGAAACATGAATATTGATACTCCCAAACGCGAGTTCCCTGTCTACTAATATATATGTATTAACAACTTAGTTTCTTGGCCATTCAGCTCCGGAACGACCAGTACTCGACCCTTGAAGCATTGCATTGCCTTGCCATCCATCAGTTAAGTTCTTTTCCGGAACTATTCTCCCTAGGTTTATGAGTGGAGAGATAAAAAAAAAAGGAGCTATAAATTACCGAGAGTGCAAGGTATGGTGACTTTTAGACTCATTTCACTTATCTTGATACCTGTAACTCGCAAAACTGGGTGTTGCTACTACATTTGACACCATAAAATTACAAAAAAAACTGGAAGTCTAATTTCAGCCGCCCATTACAAGGGATCATTCCTTATTGCGCATTACAATGCCATCACAGCCTTGGCATCTGCAGCTTCACCTCTATCTTGGTGGCTGTTTGGGTTTATCTTTTGGTCTCTTTTATAAAAACTGATGTTAACATTTGTGTGAAATGTTGTATTGTGTTATTTAAAATGTTTTTTCTGAATTTCACATTTTGAAAAAATTTAAGAAATTTTAATTGTGCCAACATCAATTATGCAGCTGTTACTCATTAAACTTATGCAGCTGTTACTCATTAAACTTGTAAATTCAATAAATTCTTGTTAAATTTTAAGAAAATAAAATAATAAAAAAAAATCCAAGAAAAACTTGCAAAAAAATCTAACTAAACACAACTAAATTGTTCACTATCCAAAATTAAAAAAAAAAAACCCTGTTTTACTTATTTTTCCAATAATCTCCAATTCGTCTAGCTGTACGCTCCAGGCATGGAATTCAATTCAAGGTACACCGCAAATGCCGCCCCTACGGAAGCCAGCCTGTGCAAAAGAATAAATGCAAAACCAAATAGAAAATATTGATTATATATGATTAAGTTGTTGGTTCACTTAAGGTACTCATGGGAATTCAATTAATTTATTTTTAATTATTAGAATTTTCATTGAAAATTTTAAAAAATAAATAATCATTACTATTGATTTAGTTAGATCTAAAACTAAAATTATATTTATTATTTATAAATATAATTGTTATTAATATTATAATTATTTTAGATATTTTATTTAAATGATTTTTAAAATTTATAAAAAATTATTATTTGAATATTATTTTTCATAAAATTTGTATTTTTTTCTTATTTTTTATAAATCTTTTTATAAATTATTGTTATTTCTTAAAAGTTGTTGATATTAAAACTGGGAAGATGTGGTAAGAATTTTTCTCTTACCTTCAACCATAGTAAATGGAATTTAATGTCAAATAACATATTTTTATATCGATTTAAATTAAAAAGATAAAAGTCATTAAAAGTGAAAAAAAAAAAATATTGTTAAGTAAAGTGGCACATTTTAAATTTCAGTCTAACTTTTTTTAAATTAAAATAAAATATTTCTAAATATACATTTTTTGGTTACTTTAAATTAACATAGTATAAAATATCAATAATTTTACATAACCACTATTCATAATAAGAATAATAAAAGGGAGGTGTGTAATTCATTCAAATCTTATATAAAATTAATATATGGCATTTAAAAAAATATTAATAATAAATAAAAATCAAGGGGTTGAATTCATTAATACATGAAAAAATGTAAATTAAACAATGAAATTTTTTATATTAGACTATAAAAGAAATTTGGACTTCAAGAGGTTTGACATAAGAGCATTGATATTTAAATGTAGAATTATTTTAATATGTAAATAATTAAAAAGTTTAAGAGTAATAAATAAACACCAAAATTATTGCATGACACTTGTTTATAGTAAAACCCCATTTAGATTTGAACCTTTGACTTCTTAGAAAGAAGCACATGTCCTTAACTATTAACTACTTTTTTATAATTATTCCAAAAAATGTAATATACTTGCTATATGTTATTAAATTTATGATCATAATGTAATAAATAAGTATTACGACATAAATATTATGTAACAGTAGTCATATGACAATTCTTATGTAATGTAATGACTAAGATGTATTATTGATTAGTTATAGAACAATTATTACATGACATTGTTTTACCACATTATGATAATATTCTTAATAATACCTTAGGTATACTATATAAATCTTCCTAAAGTTTTAGAATATTACTTAAATCTGATGAGCTTTTACGAAATTGCTAGGAAAATTCAGTCATTTTGTAACTTTTTTTAATTAAAAGGATTTATTATACATGCCTCCTATTAAGATTCTATCCTTAAATTTGAATGAGTTCCTAGAGTTTCAAAAGTTTATCCACATAAAATCTGAGGAACCTTAAATTTTGATTTGAGGAGGTTGTTGAAAATTAATTCTATACAACCTACATTAGTTCAAGAAGGTTATTTATAATACATTTTGTGCCACCTCCTAATCTTAAATTTGGAGAGGGTTTAATTGATTTCTGCCTTACATTTGACTTGAGCATTCATTGTGAGTTGGTGCCTTCCTTGTCAAAAGTGGGAGAAATCCAATCAACACTAATCCACTCCAGCCAACACTAATCCACTCGATCCACCTAGAAATTAAAGGAATTTGGTATATCTCTCCTTGGGGGTGCATCTATATGACAATTAACTATTTTGGTTACTAAATTTTGACTAGTGTTAAAGGATATGATACTCACATTAGAAAAGGAAAGCTCCAACTCAAATAACTCATTAAAAATAAGGGAAAAGCATTGAACTTAAAAAAATCACACAGTATCAGCATGTGATGACCATAATGAAAATTATTGTGACAAAATGGGAATGATAATATGTTATATGAGGGAGTAGAAAGTGTAAAATTCACACTTCTGATAGTAGTAAATCCTTTCTAGTATGATTTAAGTAAACTCCTATGATCAAAAACTCAAGATTCATCGATATTTTAAATTATTCTAGAATTGTAACCAATTTTTATATCAAGCATACAAATTCACAAGTTTGAATAAATCATCTATGCCCTTGTCCCTTAATTCAACCATAATTCTAGAAATGAGATAGATAAAACAAGTAGTCTCAAATCTATCACTCTAGACTATCAGAGAATCCTTGTCCATCCATAGCACAAATATTTTTCTCCTTTGAGATAGAGGAAAGAAACTCAATAGATTTAGTCCCCACATACATTTCGTATTGGAACATAATCACATCCAACCTATACATAGAAAGCAACATTATGAGGGATACATTTAGTAGGAAAACCCCCTGATTTGTTAATGTTAAAGGACAATTAAATCATGATTTAAAAAACTTCCTGGGTTTTCTTACTCTAAGTATCCCTTGTAAGGCCAATTATTTTCCTACCTTGAACTCCCATCAAGCCTTCAAATTGTTTTTTGAGATACGTGATTTTCTCCCCATTTGATCGAAATTATACTACATCAAACCTAAACCACCCTTGGACCCCCCTCCCTCATTTTCCAAGTTGTATCTACCATGGGAAAAATGAAGTAGGAGATAAAAGAGTTTTTTATGTAAGTATCCACAACTTATGCAACATTATTTGGCGTCCACCATTAATGAAACTCTAGCAATGCATTAATGAAATACCATTAGGTATAAAAACTATTTGAAGCTTCCCCTTGCCAATATCTGCTTTAGGTGATAAGTTCGCTTCATTAGAAACAAAGTAGAGGTTGTGAATCCAAAGAAAGATACTACATTCCTCTATACACACCAATTGAATTTAACTCCTTATGGGACACCACTTTTTTAGTTGAGAAGTATTGTCTCTAGTTCGACCGACCTAGGTTAATGACAACCCCCATTCATGTCAACCCCCATTCATGCCATCCCCATGAATGGGTTACATTCATCCTTTTTCTTATTCTTGATCCAATCGAGTCTAATCATTGAATATATATTATTTTATAATCCACCAATTCTTCTTAAGATACCATTAAGGTCTTCAAAGGATACACTCCCTCCACAAAGGGTCTTCAAAATCACACACTAAACAATGAAATTCCAGCAGATCTGACCTTCAAATCCCTATCCTTCCCGACTATAGATCCCTTGGCCATTTTGTGTGTTTTGACTACATTTCGCCCATCCATAGACTAATTATTGGGAAACCCTCCTCCTTGGGTTTAAATTGATGCATCTTTAGCAGTTTATTTTACTCTCACATTCAGTTTCCTTTATTGTCATTTTCAGTTTTATTTATAGTTATACAACATCTTTTTTATTTTTTCTCTAAAAACTTCTAGGCTTAATTAATATTAGCACGCTTATCACATACATGCACACCCTAAGCAAAGAGCACCCGGTTTATACCGCCAGGCCAAGACTTAAACATTGTAATCAATTGATCCTGCCCATCCTTGCCCTTTTTTTGCCTCTCTTCCTTATTTTTTCTATGTATATTTTCCATCATTGCACCTATGGAAAATTTTAGGGGCTAATATTCGCAGGTGGGCTAATTTTCCATGGTTTCTCCAAAAAAAGATTCACCAATTTCCATTTTTTTTAAAAAGTGATTCGCCCAAATTTTATAATATAAAATTATTTTACCTTACAAATCACCAACATTATGTAGACAATATATATAATATCATTATAAATTTGAGTAATTTTACAAATAAATCAATAAACATTTTATATTCTTCACGTTAGGGACTAGTGAGATTCGCTAATTTTTTAAACTTCAAAATAATTTTCCATCCTTAAAATTTTCCCTAATTGCACGTCCAAGGCTTTCATCCCAGAGACTCCAAGGTCTTTAGCCTGAGCTTCCATTAGGATCCCTTTCACATCCATACACTCATCCTCCTATGGGTTATGGTTTCCCTCAAGGAGATACCAACTCCTCTAGCACTTTTCCCCCTCCCAACAGCATGTATCGAGGACACGACATGCCTCCTTTTACCCAACCTATTTACCCCAATGTTGTCGAACCTCCTTATTTTTCGTATCTACAACCTACTGCTCCAAATCCTCCAGCACAAGCACGTCATCCTCCCTTTCTTTCTCAAACTCTATAGTCGTAGCCAACCCCCCCCCGCTTCGGGGTCAAGTGTATGCTCAAAAGAGTGCGAATAATCCTCCTAATTCCAAAAATAAATGGAAAGGCAACCAAAACCAATCTTCCCCAGGTAATCAATAAAACAATCCCGAAGGGAATACATATAACATGGCGACCCAGCAATAGGGAACTCGGCCCAAGTAGGACAGGCCTATTCGCATGAATAATCCTTGTTCTTGTTGTGGTGTCTATGGTCATTATACCGATGATTGTCCCCTTTTACCTCAGATACGTCAAATGTGGGAAGCTCAAGCAACATCCTGAGGAAAACAAGCCTCTTCTTCATCCCCTCCTAATGTTGTGCCCATCCAATCGACTGTGTTTACCGGTCCTTTCCCCCAACAAGGATATGTGGGTGCCCAACCCCCTGAAATTCATGTAGTCACTCAAGCCCCTTCATCTGGTACCTTTGATTACCAGATCCTCATGATGAACTCTAACTAGCCCAATACAACTGACCTCAACCTTAAGGCTCTGTCCTATGATTACAACAAGCCCCCTGCTATGTTTTCTACTGAGCCCCCCTCTTCAGGTACCACAGAGCCTCTTTCGACACCCAATGGTCCATTATTTATCCCTCACCCTAAGGTAGAGGTTCATACCAAGATCCCCAAGGGACCATTACACTGAAATACAGCTTCTGCTAAAGTTGCCCACTCCTACAATATAGTAGATGAATTGGCGCAATCCCCTGTCACCATGTCAATGCTGGAAGTCTTCCATTCATGCCCTTCATAATAGAAATATATACTAATTTCCATGGGCACTATGGATCCTTTATATGATCATTTCATTATGTTTGATATGGACAAGTCAGAGCAACCACCCCTTCCTACATTTATTGCCTTCCAAATCCCTTTCAAGATCTAAAATGCCAAGGTCTCTCATTGTATCATTGACGAGGGGGAATATACTTGCATGATGTCCAATTCTATTTGGAAGTGGTTCGGATCCCCTAAGTTAGCCCCTTCCACTATTACCCTTTTTGCATGGTGTGATCACTCTTCCCAGCCCCTTGGAATGTTCCCCAATTGTCCTATTACTCTTGTGGGCAAGACTGTTTGTGTTGATGTTGAAGTCATTGATTCCCCCTTAAACTAAAACATTCTATTAGGTCATAGCTACACTTATGCAATGTCTGTTGTCTTATATGTGGTTCACCATAATATGTTCTTTCCTCATAATGAAAATATCATCACCATCGATCGGTTGACATATTACGAGCCGACGTCCCATACATCTCCAAAGTCCATTATTTCTTTGGTGGCCAATAAACAAGTAGTTGAACCTACGACTAGTGTCTCACCCAGAGTCTTCAAATATTCTTCTTTGCCTGGTTTATTCCTTGGTCTTCCCCCTCTTATACTTGACCCTAGCTTGTTGAATGTTTCCATGGTGCAATCGTCTCAGTCCATCCTCAAAGGTGGAACTTTTACTAATCAGCAGTCCCGCCCTCCACAACCTACTCCTAGTACTTCGTCTCCACCTTCAAGACCTCCTCCGCAAAGCCCCTCATTTGTAGCTGGTGTCCATGATCCTATCTATCCTCCTGAAATGGTTCCCCCTAGCCTTAACCATCTCGGAGCTGTCCTGCCTGGCCATTACCCCTCCAGTCAGATACCATTTCTTACTCCCCCTCCTGGACTATTTTCGGTACATGTTATGGCTACCCTGTATCTTCCTAACATGACCTTGGGGATCCTGGTCTGGTACATTGATCCCCCAGCCAATATCCTGCCTGGTCAACCGAAACCTTACATTGCTTTGACCCTAGTCCAACTGATCGCCATGACCTCTCCCTTCGCTTTCGTGCCTCAGCCACCTCAACAGGAACGTACTCTTGTTGTGAAAGCCTCATGTGAGGGGGAAAATCCCGTAAAAAGGCACCTAAAGACAAGGCTGCCCAAAAAACCCCTACTCCTTCTTAGCCTCCAAAGCATCACGCCCCATCTGATTTGTGGGATGTTGTCGGTCATGCCACCCATAATTGTCCTGAATTGCCTCGTCTCAAGCCCATGGTCAATGAAATGTTTCCTGAGTTTGATATCCTAGAGGTCCATGTCATTTTACTTGATTCAGCCTTGAAACTCAAGTATTTGTGCACAAATAATCCTTTTGCTTTGTGTGATTTCCATGGCCATTATACTCACCTTTATCCCCACCTCAAATATTACCACACCTCTTTGGAAGAGGTCAACAAATTCTAGGCCAAGCGCAACGAGTCCACCACTCCCTTATTTACATGTTTTTCTTTGGGAGAACTAGAGGACACATCCAATCCCATTGACATTCCCCCTTTCGATGTCGAGATGATGGAGTCTTCAGCCACTATCCTCTACTTGTAATCATCTATGAGATCCATGGTGGAAGACCCCTGTGGGGATTTCCCTTCTGTTTGCCTTGAACTCCCTTCAATTATCACTCTAGGGTTAACATTGATGGATCCTTCATCTAGTTGTTTTTCGGTCACCCTTAGTGACGATGTGCACGTGAACCTCATTTCTCATGATGATGAATCACGTAGCTTTGCCGCATCACATTGTATTTCTTCTGCCAATCACCCCATATTCTATTGCGATGACAAAATTATGAAATAATTTAACACCCTTGACTTCATCTATCCCCCCTTACATCGAAACCATGAATTCGAACCAGATACACTTTGTAGCAATTACATTGGCACCAAATGTTTAGGTAAGGGGGCACCCATATTTGAGAGTCTAGGAGAAGCAATTATTCAGAACCCTCCTATTAAATCTAGTAGTGTCAACTCTATTACCATTATTCTTCCCCATTTAAAAGAATCTCTAGAGTTCCATATCACTTCAAACCACTCTAGGGATGACCCTTCATCATTCCTTCATCTTACATCAACAGCCTAGCCCCTTATACATTGTTGTTGACCAAACCGTATCTTTTGTAGATGACACCAATTTATTATAGCCAAATCCACTCCTTTGGATAGTGACACCATGTATGCGGACCTAGAAATTTAGTCCATTTGCTTCATAAATGGAGTACCTAAAGAGATTGGTAATCCTCCATTCCCTTTCTCGAACTGCATCTATTAATATTTCCCTGAGAAGATAACCATAATGTAAAAGGACGGCAAACCACATCATAAAAATGTGTTTATATTCCATTCTTCTAAATACATTTGGCATGACCATAACATGCTTGGGGGAACCTATGCCCCTCAACCATAAAAATCCCAGCTCTCAGCCAAAAATAGCACTAAAACCCCGTTTCTCTAACAGGTCGCACTTTTCAGGTCCTTTCCTAGGACAGGTTGCAGTTTTCTGCTCAGTACCTGTTACCTAGGTCGCAGAATAGACCCCAAAAAGTGCCACTTGGCCTGCTCCTGGGCTCTGAGTGCCTAATATGAAAATTTAGTCCATTGAATTGAAAGAGTATGGTTAGGCCTCTTACCTACAATTGATGAATCTCGATCGCAAAGGTTAGTTTGTTTGCTACGATCATCGCAAGATTTAGGGCCTTTTATCCTTTCTACATTCACCACAGCTACACTTGCAAATGAATCAAATTGGAGGGAAAATACCATATTAATTGAGAAACCCCATATTTTTCTTTCGCTAGCTACATCTAAACCATAGCTTAGTTTGACAAATCGTCAGTACCATTGGAAAGCTCTCACCATGATTTCAAATGGGTATCCTTTCTTTTTTGGTGATTTTCTACTTCCCCGAGACACGTTTTTTCCAAGAGGGGTCACTTCACCGCTTCTCAAAATCTAATTTATTCACTTGCAACACTTGTACTTGGGACAACACCTTGCCTTCATACTTGTCCACGCTCGTGTCAATTTTTTTCATGAGTAAACATCTTGTACTCATGTTTTTATGGTCACCACTGGGCCTATTCTGTGTGGCAACATCATCGAGTTGCCCTAGTTAGAGCATTCGAGTTGAGTCATCATCACATCCATGGAATCTGTTTGGAGTCCCTTTTGTCTTCTGCCACAGTCTTCCATCCTTCAACACTTTGTACCTCTCTCGCGTCGCACATTTTGGCCCCTAGTCATACTATACCCTATCCCCTCTAGATTCAAGTCAGTAGCTGCTAGGTCATCCATGCCCTTTATGCTCTAACAAGGGAAGTCATCAGCTCACTACTCAGTACCCACCCATTCTACCATCATCCCTGGTGTTAGTCTATCAGTCACTCTACTATTATCCCTCATGCCTTAGTTGAGGATTTCTTATTACCTCACCTATGGTGGACTTCCTTATGTCGACATCAGCTTATTTATTCTAAAATACAGGTCTAGAGGGCAGTGTACCTTGGTTCCATCTTCCACTCTTGTTCAGTGCCTTGGATTAGGCAAAGGGACCCTTCATTGAACTTTACATGATTGTTTCTCAGTTCCAAATCCTCATGGCATGATCCAGATCTATATACTTGATAATTCAATGATGCATAAGATTGTACCAGTGATGCCCAGGTGTGTGTCATATGTTTCAGATCAGATGAGGGGGTGGTCCTTCAGGTAGCTCCCTACATGCCCGGATGACTTCTCTACTACAATCTTGGATGTAGCTACATATATTTGTTGGTTTCAGTCTCAGCCACTTGTAGCGCCTTTTTAGTTTGCATGTATCATTCA
Source organism: Pinus albicaulis (assembly GCA_034641835.2). Classification (NCBI taxonomy): domain Eukaryota; kingdom Viridiplantae; phylum Streptophyta; class Pinopsida; order Pinales; family Pinaceae; genus Pinus; species Pinus albicaulis. Next base: position 636,126,506 of record CM076575.1, read on the forward strand.
TATTTTCAGATCCCTTTCCTATTTTACAGGGCTTCTTTGGTTGTACTTATATCTCACGTACTCAGGTATTATTGTATAAGTATTGGTTTTTGTCCCAGGAAAAGTATGTATGTGGGATCCATTATCATGTTTTTTATTTGGCCCATGTCTATGTCAACATGTACTATATAGTTCAGTCCCATATTTGTTGGATGCACCATTATTCATTGTAATTTGTTATCTCAAAGGGAATAGGTATGCCTCCCCGCCTCATGTAGAATAGGTACTCATTCATAAAAGAGACTTGTCACACTTGTAAGTCTTGCTTCCTCAGGGTCTTTTACTCTCTCGCTTCCATCCACCTAATATTTCTCTCTCTCTAACTCCCTTTCGGTGTCTAGTGATTGAGTTCTTACAACGTACTTTGTTCATACGATTAGCTCCTAACAGTCGCATGTTGTGGGGAAATATGTTGCACCAAATTTTGGTCATCTAACCTGTTACTATTAGATGGACTAAGGAACACAATGTAAGACCAATTTTACCATAGTAAAATTCCTTTCACTATGAAAAATAATTTAATAACCCATAGTTTATTAAGTTATTTCTAATCCAAATAGGAAACACCATGAGGAACAATTGAATAAATCCCTATTTGTTTGATTTTCCTCAAGGGATATTTAATTAAACCATTTTTTAATTATTATTCCTGATCATATTTAACCCAAAACAGGAAAATTAATTAGATAAATCATTATTTATCTTATTATTTTATAAGAATAATTATTTAAAACCTTATTTAATAATATTCCTAGTTAAATTTCACTATATCATTTATAAATAATTGAATAAGTAATTATTTATTTAATTATTACTTAATCACATTCTTAAAGTAATAAATAAATCATTTGTCTATTTATTATTTCTAAATAAAGGGATTAGAACAAATTCAAATTATTTTTCCCTTCGACAAAAATAATAAAATATTCCATAAAAGTTGGATCTAGATTTGGTTAATAATATTTTAATTACACAACAATATCTAGACTAACTCAATGTTTTGTTATAAATAAAATGCTTTTTCCATTCATTCAATACCTTTTGTTTCTTAGAGAGCAGTCTTGATCTATACTTTTGGTCTGACTTTGATCCTCCATCATTGTCATATTTTTCTACTTTTTTCTTGTGAGCTCCCTTTGAGTTCCAATTTTGTCTGGGTTTTCTGCACCATCAAGAGAGATATCTTAGATCTAAAGCACTGAGTAGATACTATAACCCATTCCATTGAGGGGGACTAGTAACATCTTTCTATGTTCCCTTCCCAGGTATCATAATACAAAAAATTCTTTAAAAAATCGTCTGTTGCTCAATGGAGGCATGGAGCAACTCTTGCTTCTTATTTTATTTTTAATGTCTTTAACTGCATCAATGTGGATTTCTTTAGCATTTATTAAGATCACTAAATTCATATCTAAGGAAATGTACAACCATATTTCGTGTTATGTTTTTTTATTATGCACAACTAAAGTGAGATTTTTTCCTATGCTTGCGATTAGAATTCACACTAAAACTAGTAGTCTAATGATCAAATTGATAATGATTCCCCCTAAAAAAATTAATTTATGTTGACAACCTATCTATAATATTAAATTTGATGACAAATTTCTCCATTCATTTATTAAAGGAATACTAGATATTTTCCTCAACCATAATGAAACATCCAATGTTACCTCCAATCAATTTTCAAGCTGCTTCATTTCATAATTCTAGTGCTATCCTAAGGAAAAGTATCCAAACATGTTGGATACTCATCAATTCACAATAGGTTTGAAACCCTAGCTTCCAACTATGTAGTACTGAAGTGTAAGTCCCATACAAATAGTCATTTTTAAATATTATGGTATTAATCTTTACTCTATTGACTTTGAAGGATATCCATCCCATGACCATCAACTTATATTGGGGGGAATATCCAAGAATATTTCACCATGCTGCTTCTAACCAAAGCATCAGAGAGTATTCTTTTACAAGTTTTCCAATAATATTATTGATCAAGGGTTGGTACATTAATACTTTGACCCTATCCATACAACATCAAGTTTGAGCACTAGTTTCACCTCATCCTTTTCTATATATAATAAATTTTCTCCTTTTCCAAGTGTTGATGAATATTGGATTGAATTTGTCTCTAAGATGAATGCTTTAGGATTTTAACTTAGCTCCATCGTTAATAAGACCTCTCTCACTCCTTCTAGAACCTGACTAGACTTAAGGACTTAAAGCTCCACACTATGTTCTATACTCAAAACTATAGATAGAAATGGCTCTAGCACTTGTAGTACATCAATTCTTGTTTCATTGCCTATTTGGTTGGACCAATATGAGATTATCTCACGATATCTACCATTGATCAATGGAATGTCTAGATTTACCATTAGGCTTTCCATCTATCCCATGTCTCAAAGTTCAAGGTATTATCTAATTTACTGATCAGGAGTTCATAATTTTTTATCAAAATTCAAAGTTACAGGATTGGGTTGAGACCAATATTTTTGTGTAGATCGCGTCTTCCTGATTCTGGCACTGCAAATGGTTTAAAAAACTGATGTCGTATGAGGAAGATATTGCGTTCTAATAGAAATGGAAAATATGTAAATTATGACAGTTTGACCAAGTTTGACGTGGATGCACAGTCAGAAAAGTGGATGCATATTTAGCAGAAAAGGGAATATTCATTGGAATATTTGTTCTATTGGACCACTTGTTGGATGAAAAATTTCATGTTTCTATTGGGTATTGTTTGAAGGTATGGGTTGAAGAACTAATTATAGGGTGCCATGTGGCGAGCCCTGAGGCTGCCACGTGTCCCTGTAACTGTATTCCAAAATTTTGTGACAGGTAGTAGGGCTTGACCCCATGACATCCCTCCGAGCACACGCACACGTTACCATTTGTGCTACGCATTTTTTCTTAACTGTATTAGGTGATAGGTTATATTTATGTTGTATTGTAATTATATGTGGGGGTGGGGAACCACCACCAGTCCTAACCTGCCAGTGGTCCCCATAGTTTATATCACATGAAAAACAAAAAACGTTAACAATCGCACGGTCTATGGAAACCCTACGACATTAACCCATGTTTCAACTCTTTCAACCATAATTTATAATGTAAGTTACACTAACCGTTTTGCTAACTAATGTTTTATGGGTGCGCATGTGGCCACTGCCCAATAGTCACCTTTAATATGTAGTCAGTTTCAGTAGATGAGTTAGGGGCACTACATTTTTGGCGGTTTACCTAGTTTTAACTCCAATTAACTGGACTTCTCCACTTTTAGTGGAGTTTTCCTAGGAGATACTAGGCAAAATTGTAGGAGGCCCAATTTTCGACCATTTTGAGTCAATGAAGAGTCATTTTCTACTATTTGGAGAATTCTGAAGCCATTTGTGCATAGAAAAAAACTATTACAACACTGTAACTACATGTAATAGCAAAATTTTGAGCATAATTAAAGATGGACGAGCCATTGCGAGTTGGACCAGTAAATGTAGCCCAAGAGTAGTGAACTGCTTCATCACGCCTGCTGTGTAAATTTCATGTCGTGACTTATTTCTTTATTTTACATTGTTTTTCAGTGTTACTTATGCTTTTTTTATGCTTCTAATTCACTAAAAATCATCTACAAATCATGGAAAAACCCTTTGATACTTATGCAAACTAATAAACCAATTATGCACATGTTTTTAAAACTAAAAGACACTTAGCACAACAAAACTAATACAATTATTTCAGATTAGATTGGTATTAGATTTAGAGTTTTTTCTTTGGTGTTGTTTAGTGTAAAGAATTTTTTAACTGTTTGCATGTTTTAGATCCTTACAAGGCTGAAGCTCAAAAGCAGAGAAGGAAAAGTAGTGGAAGCAGGAGGGTCTCAAAAGGAGCCAAATCAAAGGAGAGCAAGATTGCCATAATCTCCAACACCTTGTTCACCTCCTAAAGAAGAAAAACTTCCATTAAGAATGCCTCATGAGTAAGGAGAAATTCATGAATAATTTTACCCTAAAAATTAAGAAAGATTGTTCAGGCAAGCATTCCTTTACATGACCGAGATGATTAGAATTATTTATGAACAAAGGAATGAGAGACTGGAAGGAGAATGATCTAAAATCCAAAAGGAAGGACAAGGATCTTCAGGAGGTCAACATGATGAATACAAGTCAAAGAAAGGAAATGGGGGAAATGGAGGCAATGGTGAGCCATCATATTCACCCTCATCATCATCATCATTGTCCTCTACTTCCTCTTTAGTACATCAACCACACAATTACAAGAGCACTGGTAAATATCCTTTAATAAAACTTGATGTTAAGGTCGAATTGCCAATGTTTAATGGTGAAGTAAATGTAGACAAGCTAGATAATTTGATAGACAATTGGAGGTCTATTTGAGAATATCGAACCTTTATGACGATGATAAAAAAATTCAATTAGCTTCACTGAGAATGGAAGATGCATCACTTGTTTAGTGCGAAGCAAAGACAAAGGAGGAAATCAGGAAACATGGTAATATTATTATATCGTGGTTAGATTTCATTACTGCTATTAAAAAACTGTTTTATCCATTAGCTCATATGCAGAAATCCATCATGAACTGGAAGAAATTTAGGCAGTTGAAGGGACAAAATGTGCAAGAATACACCCAAGAATTTAGGAGAAGAGCTCTCTTATTATGGGTGGATTTGCAGAGCCAACACACTTTGATAAAGTACATAGGAGGATTACAGAACTACCTAAAACACACTATTCTCATGTTTAACCCCATCATTGTAGATGAAGTTTATGTTCAGGCCACATATCTTGAATCTAGAGGGAAGACCATTTCTGAAGAGGGTATAAAGAAACCTTTTAAGGTTAAAGCCAAGGAAACGACCTCAAAAGGTAAAAAGAAAAAGAATGCATCTATTAAGAAAGAGGGAGAAAAAGTGACTTGTAAAAATTGTTCAAAAGAAGGCCATGATGAAAATCATTGTTGGAAATTACATCCTTAATTGAGGCCAAAGAATCCCAATAACAAAGGGAAACATAAAATTGTTGCTACAACTCAACATGATTTAGGATCTGATTCAGGTGATGAAGCTAAAATCATAGCTATGGGATTGATGAACATGAAGCAAAAATAAATTGAAACTAAACCCAGAACCAATACATCAAACTGTCACATAAACACTCCAAATGAAAAGGAAAGAATAGAAATGTTTCATGTGAGGGTCATATCCAAGCATACCAAGATTGACACACTGTTTGACAATGGGTCACAAGAAAACTTAATCTCTGAAGATTTGGTCACAAAACATAATCTTGAGACCACACCACATCCAAAACCATATCCATTAGGATGGGTTTGTAAGAATTAAAATCTACATGTTTCAAAGAAATGTATATCGAGGTTGGAAATCACTTGAAGCTTTGTTGACATAGTTGAATTAGATGTGGTTCCGCTTGACATAATTGGAATTTTGTTAGGGAGTCCTTACTTGTATCACATGAAAAATATCTTCTATAGCCATGAGAAAAAGTATCATTTATTCAAAGATGGCAAGGAGTTGATTGTTAGAGCACATCGCAAGAAGACAAACATTTCTTTGGTAAATGTTGGATAGGTAAAGAGGGTAGTAAATTGAAGTAAGAATTTTCTTCTTCTTATGATTAAGCCTAAATATGATATTAATCATGAATATTTTGAGAGATGTCATACTAAGATAAAATTATATTTGTATGATTTAGTTAATGGACATCATGAGATGTGTCAGAAGCCAACATGATTGCCTCCAAAAAGGGAAATTCAACACGAGATTCAGTTGCAGTAGGATTGTACTCTACCAAACATCAGTATGTATCGCATGTTGATAATGGATAATTCTCAACAAAAGAGTAAAATTAAAGATATTTTGGATAAATGAATCATAAGGCCAAGCACCTCACCATGCGGTTCACCCATAGTCTTGATACCAAAGAAATATGGGACTTGGCGCATGTGTGTAGATTTTCGAGCTTTGAACAAGATTACGATAAAAAATATTTACCCACTCCCAAGAATAGATGATTTTCTTGATCAACTAAAAGAAGAAATTTTTTTCACTAAGTTATATTTACGAAGTGGATATCATCAAGTAAGAATTACAAAAAGTGATATATGGAAAACTTCATTCAAAACCAAACAAGGACTCTTTGGGTGGCTAGTTATGCCATTTGGTTTATGTAATGCATCGAAAAATTTCATGCGAGTTATGGATAATGTTTTGTGACCATTCCTTGATGAAATTTTTATTGTGTACTTATGTTACATTTTAATTTTCAGAAAAAAAATAGAAGATCATATCTTGCATGTGAATAGAGTGCTTGATATTTTGAAGAAAGAGAAATTGTTTCTTAAGATGTCAAAATGTGAGTTTGGAAAGACTTCTTAGGTATATTTGGGACATATTGTAGGAGGAGGAGAATTGAGGATTTATCCTTCTTATGTGTAGGACATTGTGAATTGGCCCACACCCAAAACAGTTACCAAGGTAAGAAGTTTCTTAGGTGCAACTCAAAATTGGAGGAAGTTTATTGCTAACTTTTCTTCCATGCAAATCCTATGCATGCAGTGACAAGTGTGAAGAAAGGCTTCCAATGGGGTGGAAAACAACAACAAGCTTTCAAAGCTTTAAAAGACAAGATCAGTTCAGCTCCAGTCCTTGCATTACCAAATTTGAGACAACCATTCGAGATACAAACCGATGCTAGTTATTATGCCATGGGCACAGTTCATTTGCAACATGGTAAGCCTATCCACATTAATTCAGAAAATTTTAATGGCACTATGAATCATTATCATAAATATGAAAAATAAATATATGCGTTGCTACAAAGTGTAAATAATTGGAAACACTACTTGATGGGTAAAGATATATTGTACACACCTATCACGAACCATTAAAATACTTGTCGTTGCAAAAAAAATTGCAGCAATCAAGACATTTCAGGTGGTTGGGATTTCTTCAGCAATTTCACTTGGTTATAAGGTACAAAAAAATTATATTCAATAAAGTTATAGATATTCTTTCTATACCAATCATTATTGCTTCTACTTTACTCAAAAATGATGTTGTTGTACATGAGATTTGCATAGAACAATATGCACATGAAATTGATTTCCAAGATGTGTATGCTAGTTTCAATGAAGGGAATCAAGTTGAAGAAAAATATTATCATATGCATAAAAATTTTCCTTTTCATCTGGGCAAGCTATGTATTCCACAAGGAGAGAGGCTAAGTGTCATGAGAGAAGCTCATTCTTCTCTTATTGCTGGACACTTTGGGGTAAGCAGAACAATGGAGCATCTACAGAGGTATTGTTATTGGCCTCGCATGATAGATAGTGTGTCACATTTTATATGAGGATGTTCTATGTGTGCAATAGGTAAGCCTAGTAATAGCAATCATGGATTGTACATGCCACAACTGGTACCATGAAAGCCATGGGAGAGCATTTCCATGGAATTTGTTATAGGTCTACCTATGTCAAGAAAGAAAGATAATTACCTTTATGTAGTTGTGGATTCATTATATAAAATGTGTATACTTATGCCATGTAAGAAAACCATTGCTGCTGAACAAACTACTGAAATTTATTTTAAAAATGTTTGGGTTCATTTTGGATTTTCCATTTTGATTCTTAGTGACAGGGCTTCCAGGTTCACTGGGAATTTTTCGTCAAATCTATGGAGAATGATGGACACAAAGTTGAAAAAGAGTACCACTTTTCATCCACAAACTTATGGACAAATTGAAGTGTTTAACATAGCAGTTGTGCATCTATTGAGAGGATATTGTAGCAAAAATCCTACATTATGGGATGAAAAACTGCATTACATTCAACACGCCTACAACTGGGAAAATCACTCTTCAACATAAACCTCTCCTTTTGAAGTATGCTTTGGGTATTTGCCAAAATCGCCACTAGACTTCATCTTTGGCAAGGATGTTGCAATTGATGGCCATAGTTATATTGATAAGGCTCAAAAGTTCATTGAGAAAATTCAGATGATACATGAACAAGTTCAAGAACAACTTGAGAAAAGTCAAAGGAAATACAAAGAGAGGCATGAAAAACATCGGGTTGATCACATGTTTCAAGGGGGAGCTGAGGTTTGGTTTCACATTAGCACAGAAAGGATGCAAGGGGAAGGTAAAAATCTCAAACCCATTCACTATGGTCCTTTCAAGCTCATAAAAAAAGTTGGTAATAATGCATTCCATTTTGATTTTTCTTCTTACGTGAAAATGTATTCAGTTGTTAATGTGGAAAACTTACACTTTTATGAGCCACCTTTGATTCATGATCAAGGAAGTGATGTTCAGCTACCTTTTATTGAATATTTCTCGCCAGAAATTATGGATAAGCTCAAAGAAGAAACAATTCTTGACAAGAGGACAAGAGCATCAAAGAGGGGAAGTGTTAACTACCTTTGAATTAGGCTCAAAGGTAGTAAACCAGGTAAGGAAAAATGGATTGAGGTTGGAAAGGTGTGGGAGTTATACCCTCATATAATGAACAGGTAATCAAGTCTTTTGGGGTCTAAAAACATCCCAATAGGGAGGAATGATTAGGAGTTCATAAATTTTTCTAAAAAATTAAAAGTTATATGATTAGGTTGAAACTAGGATGGTTGTGTAGATCTCGTCCTCCTCATTCCGGCATCGTGAATGGTTCGAAAAATCGATGTCATATGAGGAAGATATTGTGTTCTGATTGAAATGGAAAATAGGTAAAATTAGACCAGGTTTGAATGGGATGCACAGTTAGCAAAGTGGATGCACAGTCAACAAAAAAATGGAATATTCCTTCTACTAGACCACTCGTTGGATGAAAAGTGTCATGTTTCTATTGGGTATAGTTTGAAGAGCCAATTATAGGGTGACACGTGGTCAGCCCTGAGGCTACCACCTATCCCTGTAACTGTATTCCAAAATTTTGTGAGAGGAAGCAGGGCTCGACCCCTTGACCTTGCTCCAGGCATTCACACACCTTACCATTCGTGCCACGCATTGTTTCTTGACCATATTAGGTGACAGGTTATATTTATGTTGTATTGTAATTATATGTGGGGGTTGGGAACCACCGGTGGTCCTAACCTGCCAGCGGTCCCCGTAGTTTATATGAAATTGAAAACAACAAATGTTAACAACCGCGCAGTCTATGCAAACCCAACGACATTAACTCATGTTTCAACTGCAATTTATAACATGAGTTACGCTAACTATTTTTCTAAATAACAGTTTGGGGTGCGCATGTGGCCACCACCCAATCATCATATTTAATATGTAGTCAGGTTCAGTGAAGGAGTTAGGGGCGTGCCATTTTTGGTGTTCTTCCTAGTTTTAACTCTAGTTAACTGGAGTTCTCCACTTTTAGTGGAGTTTTCCTAGGATATATTGGGCAAAAGTTTAGGAGGCTCAATGTTCTACCATTTTGAGTGAATGAAGAGTCATGTTTGACTAATTGGAGCATATTGAAGCCATTGGCACAAAGAAATAACCATTACAGCACTGTAACTATATGTAATAGAAAAATTTTGAGCATAATGAAAGATGGACATGCCATTGGGAGTTGGACCAGTAGATGTAGCCCAAGAAGGGTGAACTGCTTCATCATGCCTGCTATGTAAATTTCATGTGGTGACATATTTATTTATTTTACACTATTGTTCAGTGTTATTTATGCTTCTTTTATGCTTCTAATTCACTAAAAATCATCTACAAATCATGGAAAAAATCATTGATCCTTATGCAGACTAATGAACCAATTATGCACATGTTTTTAAAACTGAAAGACACTTAGCATGAAAAAAGTAATACAGTTATTTCAGATCATTTACTAGGTCCTGTTTACTCAATTTAATGTTCTTAAATTTCTATCATAAATTATCGACCGAAGTTGGTAACACTGTGAAGTGGAAGTGCATTATATATGTTAGAATCATTTCTTACTTAGTTTATTATGATGATTGTATTTGTGAAGATTTTTTTTAAAGATTTTTATTTTTAATTTGTATGTTCTTAATGAAATTGATGAACTGAATTATAACTAAACTAAATTCGAATTTAACTAAGCTTCAAAAACTACAAGAAATATTTTTAAAGAAAAGTCTTAACTAATTTATCTATTAATATCTAAGAATTCTGAGAATTTAATATAAGAAACTCAAGCTCTAAAAAAATAACTATGATATTTTGTATTTTATAAATGGAATATTATGCAACTGAGACTAAGAAAAGAAATGAATAAATCACTTATTGTGCTGGCCAAAAGTAACCTTAAAAATAGAAAGAATTCTCATCCTTGTACCAAAATGTAGATCATCAAATCACCACTGCTTGAAAGGAACTCAATGAAATCTTCCAATGAAATCTTCCAATGTTATTGAAATAAATCACATAGGAAAAACCAATCTACCATAAACGATGATGCAAGGAAAGAAAAATAAGATTAATTCTGCAATTCAACCATTTAAAAATAAATATGAGCCTACATTGAATGACAAAACCAATTCATTTAAACATCTATTCTAGCAAGATGAAATTCTGGAAATGACTACAACACAATAAAAAAATAAATTGAAACTACATGAAATGATAAAAACAAATCATTTAAACATCTATTCTAATAAGATGAAATTCTAGAAATGACTACAATACACTAAAATCATAAATTGAAACTACATCAAATGATGAAAAAAAACCATTTAAACATATATTCTAACAATATGAAATTATGGAAATGAGTATAACACAGTGAAGACATAAATTGAAACTACATAAAATGATAAACACAAATCATGCATCTACTTTAAATAACACTACAGAATTATGGAAATAACAAAGTGAAAGCATAAACTTGAGGTTGTATCAAATGATAAAAAATAAGCTATGGAATATATCTAAACAAAAAACATAAATGAAATTGAACCTTCTCTATTGGAGAGGCCCTCCACAACATATGGTTTTGAGTCTAATCCAACACTAGTTGTGTATTGAAGCTCCAAAATTCTTCTTCATTCAAGAAATGGAATAAAACAAAATTTTGATAAGTTCACAGTCACGTTATAATTCACACACTTAATACATTTGTTGGCCCCGTATATATAAAATTATGTCATTAATTTCCTTGAGGGTTTTACGCCTATTTGGACTTAGAAATTCTATCTTAAACTATAAATAGAAGGTAGAATTTTGCTGCTTGGAAGAGAAAATCGTGAAGCGTGATTTCTTCATACTCTTTGCTCGCTTGTTCCAACACTTGGTTGACTGTACCTTTCACTACGCATTTGGGCGATTTCCTGCTTGATTTCAGTTAGATGGATAGGTGGAAATCAATGAGAGTATCATTATCCACCTACCCACATACTTCTTTGATCAGTTGGAACCTTAAAATGCATCAAACCATGGCAGCGGGTACATAAATGTGGATCAAATGTAGAATTGCATTAATTCTGTAGCTAAATACAATTTTTAATATAATAATAAGGAATATTTCAAAATATTGAAAAAAGGTTATTAAAATACCTTACCAAGTTAAAACTTGTAGTCTAACACTTCGCTAAGTTGCTAGTGATGAAAAAATAAGGAAAGATAAGGCAAAGGAAATGTTAAAAATGAGACAATCATGAGGCTCTAAATGCTGGGTATGTGCAATATTCTTTCCACAACTAGTCACGCGCGGGGGGGTCACAGTGGGGGTGGTAGCCCTCCCTGTTCAGGGTCCGGGGCATTGCCTTGGGAAAATTTTTTTGGTCCTTATTTTTCGGTGGGGTGGACCTGCCCATGGTTTTGTGCATGGGTTTTCACATGTTTTTGGGGTATGATGGTTTTCAGCCCCTGGTAATTTGTAGATCCGGTCAAGGGAGCTATGGTTATTTTCTAATCCAGGGTTACTGGGTTGGGCTTTATGTATGCTTTGGCATGTATATATATGTGTGCTGTAACACTAAAAGGAACACAATGAAAAATCAAGCTGGTCATCCCAATTTTGGATCCAGGGGAAAATATTTGTGTTTATCTGTATTACATTTTTAGTTCTCGCTATTGTTTATTTTATGTTGTAAGATTCATTTGTAGATAATATTTGTATAGGGTTAAAACCTACACTAAATTCTAGCATGAGGAGGTCATTGCATGTCCTCATGCAAAAACACAAAATTGATGGTCCTTGTCATGCTACTACATACACCCTGAAACTTCTACTAAAACATCCAAATTGAACATATTTTCCTTCTTTCTTTCCACAGCTACAACTATCTTTTTCTTTCTCACCAGGATTTTTTATTTCAAATTTCTGACTTGTATTTTAAGATTTTTATTCTTTTTATTCAATTCTTTGCTTTTATTCTACCATAATCCTATATGTAAAAGGATATAATCATTTTTAGTTTTCTAAATCTTGTTCTGCAACTTTAAGGCCTCATGCTCCTGTTTTATATGCCTGTTTAGTATCTCAAGTTCAAATATACCTTGTCTTAGCGTCCTCACAAATAGAGTTTCTTTTTTAATACTAGGTTTAGCTTCCTGTCTTTGATATAGGACTGGTGTTTTCCCTCTGTCTCTTTTCTACATATATTAAATGTATTCATAAATTTGTTGTTGCACAAGATCAATTTCTCAGGTCCTTTGGCCTGGAATATGAGTAGGTGAGATAAAAATGGGTGATGAAACCCCAGGTTTCTCTTCTAAGTCAACAAATTCTATATCTTTTGGAGATGGTTCTTTTCCTTCTTGGCTAAGCCTAGAACTTCTTATTACTAAAGGAGGAGGGTTTTGAATTTTTTCCTTTCTTTCTTATTTTGGAATCCTCTGTTTTATTGGATTTATTCTTTTCTTTTGTGTTTTCTTCCTTATTCTCATCACTTTTCTTCTTAATTTCCTAATTTTTTACAATGGAGACCCCATCTTCTGATTGTTCCTAAGATGGTTGTTCTTCACTTTCAACAGGGTCTTCAATTTTTATTTTCCTTCTCATTTTTTCTTTGCTACTGATGGGTTTTTCTTGCTTTCCCTCTTTGAAATTATTCTTAATTGGGAAAATTTCCCAAGTATCCTCTATAATTTTAAGGTGAAATTCAATGATAATTTTAATAAACGCATGATGATACATTGTTTTGTTTATAAATTGGATTCTCCTTTTAACATTTCCAAACATTTTCCTTGAGCTATTCAACAAGAAGTACTGGAGACTTAACTCACTCCCTTTAAGAAAATTCATCAACAATCTAACATAATAAAAGAGAATGCATCCAAATCTTCCCTCACAGGTGATTTTTTTTTGAATTATTAATAGCAAAATCCTCCATTTTCCTTTAAGTGTTGTGCTAGGTATTCCCTTTATAAATATGGTCATATCCATACTTGGATTTTTCAAAAATATTTTCCATACTTCACCTTTAATTCCTCAGTTTTTGAACCACCTCTCTCCATTTCTTGGTAGTCTGGTTGCTTCAACAATGAAAGAATATGTTATTTAAAATTTTCCATCTCCAATTTCGACTTCCATTCCATCGAAAGCTCTAGAAAATGACTTATTTACATCCTTATTAAAACCTTCAAACTTCTCCACAAAATTGAGCCACTATGCTTTCTGTAGTACCTCTTTTACTTGTGGGTAACCTTCCATGAACTTCCATCCTTCTCATTCTATCCTTACTATTACTCCCATGTTTTGAGAATTTTTTCCTTAATATTTCCTCTTTGATAGGGTATGAGGGTTTTGGTTGATGGAAAGAAGGAGAACTTTTGAATGAATGAGAGTGTGAGTGAGTGAGGCTTAGATTTTAACAAGATTGTGAGTGTGGTTAAGAAGAATTTACTTTTAGAGTATGAGTTGGGTGATTTCAATAGTTAAATCAGTATTTGATGTTCGGGTACTCGTGTAATGATGAGGGGTTAAATGACGGAGTTTTAGATTTGATTTGATTTGACACGATCAAATATTATTAATAATGTTTTTGAATTGGTTGTATATAATGACCATAAAATTCATATGCCCATGTTTAAACCCTAATCATTAAATAAAATATTTTCATTTGCATACCTTGAATTGAGCTTTCCAACCCTACTTGTTTCTCTTTGTATTGTCTTTCGGTGCTCTTCAATGAATTATTCAATTGCTTCAGTGAAATAGTTCTTGTTACATACTAGCTGTAGAAATCCATCAGAGCTACAAAATCTCAATACTTCCATAGCCATCTTTATTCTTTGAAAAAGAAAAGGGATGCAAAGAAAATGTGATTTTAGAATAGGAATAAAGAAAATTTAATGTGTCAAAATTTTTAGATTTTCACCTTAGATTTTATATATAAGCATATCAATCAATGATTATTTTTCATGCTTATAAATCTACTATATATATATACTTTATTTTTAAGTAATAAAATAAAAGCAGGTTTCTAAGTTGGAGAAGAAGAAGGATCCTTCTTAACCAATTTTACATCAGAATTGTCGTGAAAAATCTTAACAAATTCCTCCTTTGTCAATGTCTTATGGTAGATTCTCAGTCGGTGTCCATTTACGATGAGATGAGTTTTTCTTCATCAACGGTTCTAGTCATTACTGATACATTATTAAAGACTCGCTCAATATCATCAGGCCTAAGCTAGTGAGTTTGAAATTTTCCTTGAAAATCCTTGAACTTTGAATCAAAGAGTAGTTCCCAATATCCTACTTGAAATTTTCTTTCTTTGATATATTTATCATGCCATCTAGATCTTTTTTACTGCAACAGGATGGTCTTTTTAATTTCATATTTCATCATGCTCATTCAATTCTTCCATTCTATGATTTTGTGCTTCTGATAGGTTATGTCCCAACTTAACTATTGCATTGAAAGTTTTTATTTGGAACTCAATTAGAAATAGGAAATGCTTCCCATAAACAAGTTGAGAGGGATTATGTCATGTTGTGCTTCTCCATGTGGTGTGTTAGGCCCATAAAGATTCTGGAAGCTTTTCTACCAAATCCCTTCTATGAAAATGAACAGTCTTCATAAGGATTTCCTCAATCACTTTGTTAGTAGATTTTACTTGTCCATTTTCCCGCGGATGATATGGAGTAGACTTTCTATGCATGATTTTCCATTCTTCCATTCTCTTATATACCATTTTGGATGTAAATTGAGTACCATGATATGTCACAATTTCCCTTTGGACACCAAAACAAGTAAAAATATACTAAAAAATAAATGAAACTACAACATTTTCTATATAAAAAGAAAGTTCTTTAGCTTCTACCCATTTAGTTCCATAAATAATGCACACAAGAATATACATTTCTTTTCCTCAAGGTGGATTGATTGGTCACACAAAATCCAGAGCCCATTTTTCAAAAGCTTCAATAAGTACCTATGGTTGTAAGGGAATTTCATCTGAAGGAACAGGCTTCCCCATTCTCTAACAAATATCACATCTCTTAACGTATTCTTTGGAATCCTTGAAAATGGAAGTCAAATAATATTCTAAGAGAAGGAATTTGTAGGCAGTTATTTTATCGATGAAGTGTCCTCCACATGGTTCATCATTACATGCTTTTAGTATCTCAATTATTTCATCTTACCTCACACATATTCAGATGATAAGATCCAAAAATTTCGTGTACAATTCTTCAATTATCCAGGAATAAGATGCACTCATTATAAATATCTTTCTTTTTTTCTAGGAAACAAATATGATGGTAACTTCCCCGTGGCCAAATAGTTAGAAATATCTGCAAATCATGGGGATTTATTAGATATTACAAAAATATATTTATCGAGAAAACTATCTTCTACAGGTACATCTTTATTATCATTCTGAATTCTAGAAAAAAAATTTAGCAACTATGTTTTGTTTTATAGGTCGATCTAAAATGGTGATTTTGAATTATTGCAATAATAATAACCATCTTTTGACTCTCCCATTAGTAATTTATTTATTCATTAAATATATATTTGCAGAATGATCACTATGAATGAAATTTTCATAGCCAAATGTTATGTATGAATTTTTTAATGGCATAGACAACAACTAAAAAATCCTTCCCAATAATAGTATAGTTTAACTTTGTAGGAGTCAATTTTTTACTTGTATAGTGAATGGAATAAATATTCAAGTATTTTTCTCCTCGTACAGCTCCCAAAGTTGTATCTGAAGCATCAGTTGAAATATGGAAAGTAAGCTTCCACTTTCTTCCTCTTAAGATGGGTGCTTCAAAAATATTTTTCTTTCAAAGTTTCAAAGGCCTTTTGTCAATCAAAATTCAAATTGAATTAAAAATATTCTGTAAGGAATTTGAAGAGTGGAGATGCAATCTTTCTAAATTTCTCTATAAATCTTCTATAGTGTCGACTGAAACCAAGAAAACTCCTAACATCTCTTTGACATGTTGGAACTGCTAATTTGGAAGTAATTTCTACTTTAGATGAGTCTACCTTAATTCAATTTCCTGAAATATGGTGTCTTAAAACAATCCCCTCATTAAACATCATAAAAAATTTCTCATGACCTAATTAGAGATTTTCTTCTTTACATCTTATGAGAACTTGTTCCAAATCTTCAAGGGCTTCTTCAAAAGAATTTCCATGGACTGTAAAATCATCCATATACACTTCCAAACAATCATGAGTTAGATCAGAGAAAATTCCCAATACTTCTCTTTTGAATGATGCTAGTGCATTTCATAATACAAAAGGGAGTACTCGGTAGCTATAGACTCCCGATGGATAGATAAAAGTGGTTTTGTCTTTATCCTATGGAGCTACCTGAATTCTGTTATATCCACTAAAACCATCCAAGAATGAAAATTATTTTTTCTCTGCTAATGTATCTAAAACTTGATATATGAAAGGGAGTGGAAAATTATCTTTCATAGTAGATTTATTAATCTCCCTATAGTTAATACATATTCTACATTTTCCATTATTTTTAGGAACAATTACTAAAGGTGAAACCCACTCACTATCTCATATTAGATAGATAAAATTTGCATTCAACAGTTCTTGTAGTTCCTCAATAATTTCCCTTAACTTTGGATTCATTCTTCTTTGAGCTTATCAGATTGGTCTAGAATTTTCTTCAATATATATGTGATGCATACCAATTTTGGGATTGATTCCTTTCATGTCAGTGTATTCCCATGCATATGTAGAAGAGTGTTTTTGTAATTTTTCTATTAATAACTTCTTTTGAAATTCTTCCATATTTTTGTTTACGTTTAATGTTTTACCCGGAATTATTTCTATTGAATAATTGCTAAATTATTCCATATAATATAAATACATTTGTTTGGATGATAGATATTCAATATTGCATTTTTCTCGAAAATTTTGACTATTCTCACAGTGCGAAGATAATTCATTATTTTCTATCAAATTTAAAATTTGAAATTATTCACTAATTTTTGAGATAGTAAAAATGGGTTGTATATCATCATCCATCCATTCTTAATTTTATAGCTCTATCATTTTTTTGCAGGTAGATATAATGTGAATTTATTTTTTGAACGACCATAAGAGATAAACATATCAGTAGATCTACAACTGATAATAGCATCAGTGATAGCTAGCCAAGGTCTTCCTAAGATTAATGGATGTCCTCCTAAGTTATTCTTGGGTGTTAAGATCATATAATCAACGTCATATTGCCAAGAATGTAAGGATACATAAATTTCTTCTAACACAACACCATGTTTAATTACAAACCTATCTGCTAATTATAACAATGTTGGTGTATATTGAAGGTTTAGAAGTTTTAATTGACCCATAGTTTTCTTACTCATGATGTTCATGGCCGCTCCAAAGTCAATCAATGTGTTTGGAATTTAGATACCATTGATGTGTGTTTTCAAAAAGGGACTTCCTGGATGTAAATAATTTTGTACTGTTGTTTTTCCCATCATGATGTCTGCAATTTTTCCAACTTACTTTATTCTTTTGACTTCTCTTATTTTTCTTCCTTGTTTCATTATACTTAACTCCCTTATTTTATTTGCAAGGATTGGAATTTATTTGATAGCTTGTATTAAAGGGATTTTTATGCAAACATTCTTAAGCTCATCTAACATATCATAATCAGGCATCATGATTTTTTTCCACCCCTTCATCAATTTGTAATCTTTCGAGGAAAGGTGGTTTTGAGACAGGTATTGAATGTTGTTATAAAATGGGATTTGATTTTATTGGAGTATCATTTGTTTTTTTTTTGAAGATTTTCATTATATTGATGAGATGTTTCTTCTTCATAATAACTATTTTTATCTTGAGGATTTTCATTCTGATGAAGAGATGTTTCTTCATCACAATGATCATCTTTTACATTTTCCTAAATAACAACAAATGGTAATTTATTTTCTAATAGTCTACCAGATCTAAATTGGGCATTATTAATATCTAATGGCATTATCACAAGTCTAAAATTTTTTTCCCTCCATGTTGTAAATAGGTTATGTATTTTTATTGTTTGGGTTTGGAACTGGTTGAGTAGGTAATTGATTTGGTCATTGCGGAAATGGTAATGAAATTTGTGGATTTTAATTTTGAAACTGGGGTTGAGGTGGTTAACTAGACTGAGGAAAATGTTGTGATGGGAAGTTGGAATAAAATTGTGGATATTGGTGATATTGAGAATATCTACAATAGTGATTTTTTCATCATTTTTTCAAAGGTTGGGATTGAGATCAAGGCTGCCAGGGAATTGGTGTAGTCCAGTTATTTTGTGGGGGTTGAGTATACATCCGAGTGTTGAAACCTTGAGATTGTGATCCTTGCCACAGTGTTCTAGAAAAAAATAAAAGAGTTTCTACCTGGTATGGAACCATTTCCTCTTGATAGACAAATTTAAGACCATAAATTAAAGCACACTTATTTGTTTCATGATTTCTTATACATATAACACGGGTTTACACAGTTTTTAAATCAAGAGGGATTCTATTAAAGCATGTTTCTTTAAATCAAGAGGGGATCAGTTTCAACTCTTTGCTTATTTCGTAATTTCAAGGTGTCTATTTGTTCATTAAGAATCCATAAAATATCAATTTTAAATTCATCAAGAAAATAACCTATTTCAGCCCTACTTACTGTTCCAGGTGTAGATATATTAATTCTAGAGAGAATGAGATCTCTTGAATTGTTTCCAACTCTTGAATTACCTATCGAAAGGTGCATGCATAATTCATAAATTTCAGGAGATGATAACATAAAAATATCTCATTTTCCCATCATATTAAGGATATCTATCCATTCATATCCAATGGATTTCAGTAGGATATTTTCAAATTATCTTGATCCAAATTTTCCATTTTAGCCCTTTTAATATTATAACTAAATCTCTCAATTAAATCCTCCATATTATCATCTTCTCTTTGCATCATCTTAAAAACTACATCTTTTCGGTTATGGGGCATGCAATAATCCTTATATTTTAATAAGAATTCATTTTTGATCTCTTTCAATTTTCTCATAGAGTATGTTATTAAGCCCATGAACCATTTCAAAGCTTCATCCTTAAGGGTAGCTGAAACAATTTCAATTTTTGAAAATCGAGTCGATAGTCATATGATCTACATAACACTTTGAATTTGAAAATAAATGTTTCAGGATCCTCACTTCTTAATCCATAGAAGCTAGGAAGTATAGAGCATGATATATTCCTCATTGTGGCAGTAGTATCTTCATCAAGTATAGGAGATCCAACAAGATCTGGTTCTACTCTGTCCTATCCTCTATCTCTCATATGTTCACCTCTTCCTCTTCCTCCATATCTTCCTCTACCTCTACCTCCACCTCCAATTATATTTCCACCCCCACCAATTCTTAAATGTTCATCATTGTTGTGTACTTATTCTTCCCCTTCCCGAGCCATTGTAGATTATTTCGAACTGATACAAGATTCCAATATTGGGATTGTCTATTCTTCTTCTAATTCTTCTGGTTATTCTATCAATGGTATATTAAAGAAGATTTCTTCTTCATCTTATTCACTAGGGATTTCTAGTTCTTGAGCTAAAAAAATTTCTCCAGTAGAGGTTAGGAAACTTACTCCTTCTGTTGGGGATGTAGGATATTTGTTTTCCACAACTTCTTCAGTTGATGAAGTTGGTGAATCTCTAGGTTGAAATTGTGATCTTGATACCTCTTCAGGTCTATATCTACCTTCCAAGAATGGTATGCGATTTTGGGTGGATGGTGTGGCACTATGAGGTCTAGATGGGGTGAGTGGTGTTGCTGGAATTAAGCTCCTACCTCTAGCTACGAATCTACCTCGACAATCTCTTTCTTGATGCATGTTATTTTTCTAATTTTATGGAATTATTTTTACAAGAGAGAAAAGCCATCTATTTACACAAGTCCCTGAAAGAATATAATATAAGAAAATAAAACTCTAGAAAAGATAACTTTGATATTTTTTTATCTTTATAAATGAAATTTTATGCAACTAATACTCAGCAAAGAAATGAATAAATCTCTTATTTTTCTGGCCAAAAATAACAATCAAAATAGAAAGCATTCTCATACTTGTACCAGAAACTAAATCATCAAATCACCATTGCTTGAAAGGAACACACTCAAATTGGAAATGAAATATTTCAATGTTCTTGAAATAAATCACACAGGAAAAACTAATCTACCATAAACCATTTGTTCAAGGAAAGAAAAATAAGATTACTTCCACAATTTACCCATTAAAAAAGACGGATAAATCTACATCAAATGACAAAAACAATTCATTTAAACATATATTATAGCAAGATGAAATTCTAGAAATGACTACAACAAACTAAAAGTATAAATTCAAACTACATCAAATGATTTAAAAAAAAATAAAATTAAACATCTATTCTAAGAATATAAAATTCTAGAAATGACTACAACTCAGTAAAATCATAAATTGAAACTACATGAAATGATAAAAACAAATCACTTAAACATCTATTCTAACAAGATGAAATTATGGAAATGGCTACAACACAGTAAAGACATAAATTGAAACTACATCAAATGATAAAATCAAATCATGCATCTACTTAAATGACAATACGAAATTCTGGAAATAACATAGTGAAAGCATAAAATTGAAGTTGTATTAAATGATAAAAATGAAGCTATGGAAAATATCTAAACGCAAAAGATAAATGAAATATAACCTTCCATATTGCATGGGCCCTCCACAACAAATGTTTTTGAGTCGAATCCAACACTAGCTGCACATTGAAGCTCTTAAATACTTCTTAATTGAAGCAAGTAATAAAACAAAGATATGATAAGTTCACAATCACGTAATAATTCACAGACTTAATACATTTGTTTGCCATGTATTTATAAAAGCCTGTCATTAATTATCTTGAGAAATTTATGCCTATTTGGACTTACAAATTCTATCTTAAGATAGAATTTCATTGCTTCATGATTTGCTACTTGGCAGCGAAAATCGTGAAGCAAGATTCCTTCAGGCTCTTCACTCACTTGTTCCGACACTTGGTTGATTTTCCCTTTGACTACACGTATGGGCGATTTCCTGCTTTATTTGGGTGAGATGGACATGTGGAAATCCATGAGAGGATCATTATTCACCTGCCTTCATACTTTGTTTCATAGTTGGCACCTTAGAATGTATCGAACCATAGCACTAGCTACAGAAGAGTGGATTAGCTACATAATTACGTTATTTCAGTAGATAAATACAAATTTTAATCTAATAATAAGTAACATTTCAAAATATGAAAAACATGTCATTAAGATGCCTCACCAATTCAAAACTTGCATTTTAACAGTTATTTGAGCTGATGGTGATGACAAAAGAAGGAAAGATAAAGCATAAGGAAATTTAAAAAATGAGGCAATCATGAGGCTCTGGTCCTGTTTAAAATATCACCTATTTCTCTAGATTTTAACCAATTATTTATGAATATAAAATATGAATAATATATTCCATGAGTCATACTTTCCATTGACAACTATGTCTAGATTGTAAGCTGCAACTTTGATGATAAAGTATGTCAAACCTCTAGAGTTTAAATACCAAGAAATAAACCACTCAAAAAAATTCTAGGATGACCCATTACCTTCATTAGAATCCTCGAGACATATCCCTCGACTCTTTCATCTTTAAAATTACACTATAATATAATATAATATAATATAATATAATATGCCCATAAAAAATAACATATAAATGATATAGCAATATATTTACTAACATATCAAATGATATAAAACAATTATTTATTATTAACACAACATATGATATATCATTTAATACATTAAAATTTCTTTAATTATATCTTTCCTAAAGCCTCATAACTCTATTTTTAATTATAATTATAATTTTAACATGGTTAAAGAAACAACATTTTACAATTAATTACTTAGTTTACTAGGCAAATGTATCTTCCATCCCAATGATACATAGTCGTTATTTATTTAATAAATCCATTATCGGGTTAAATAATGAAGCTTGGTATGGATTTAAAATCTCAATACTATGGATGCCAATGTGGATAACCTAGAAGACTTACATTATGAAACATCTCACCACAAAATTGAGAAAATACATCGTTAAACAATAAATATTTTCAAAACTTTTGAAATTATGCAAAAACAAAATTTGAAAAAAAAAATTGTTGATACTTTAGGACTATAAAGATTCTAAATATGAAAGCGATACTTAGAAAATTTGATGATTCTAGATAACCACGTCTGAAACAAAGATATTTTTAAAAATAATCAATAAATATTATATTTCATTTCAAAAATCAAACATTCTAAAAGATTCTCATCAAATAAGTCTCTATGTTATTCTCAAATTTTATACCTAAATAATATATATTTTTGTTAATTATTTTTCATGTATGATTTCTTCTATCCATTTTATTTTTATTTAATAAACTCCATTTTATTATCTCTTTTTAATTTAGAAAGAAATATTTCGACAAGATTCTTGCATTTAAAAAAAAAATTATGTTCATTTCTATTTTAGCAAGAAATTTTTTGAAAAATCTAAAAAAGAAGAAGTGGTATATTAACAATACTTGTTACTGGCCCCAAGGCATTTGTTTGAAAAAAAGATGACAAACCCAAAAACTTTAATGCATTTTATACACTAAGGAGTTGTAGTAATGTTTTATGGATTAGTGTAGTGTACATGAAAACCATATAAATTAATATATCTATAATAAAAGATAAAAAAATTTATGATATTTTTTATTTAAAAATATTGTAAAAGGTTAACTATACAATTTATATAAAACTCTAAACTATTATTAAAAAAGAATTATTGCATTATAAGAGAAAATGATAATCGGTATTATTATAAACTTTTTTCCTATAATAGTAAAAACTTAATTAACTAAAAAGGAATTCTATTAAGCTTAAAAAAAAAACTTAATTAATTAAATTTATTTTATATTATTTACTTAGTAAATATTATAAGCATTAACTACATCTATATGTTTAATTTCGAATAGAGATTTCAGAATTTTAATTTAATTAGCAATAATCATTAGATGTGGATGATAGAGATTTAATCTCCATAGAATATTTTAAAATATTTGTAGTAGTATAATTTTTGAAATTTATCTCCAAAGCAATTATGCCCTTTTCACTCCTTTAATTAAATTGATTAATTGAAAAAAAAGACATATGAAAAAGTGTCATGTGGAGAAAATTATGATTTTTTGGGCATGCAGTATTGATAAGCCATAATATTGTAACAAAGTGGATTTAGAAATAAAAAATCTACATGGTAAATCTCCATGATTAAGAATGTTGTTCTATGTTTTTTTAAATCTATATGTTTAACTTAGGTATTAATTCATTTAATAATAATAATAATAATAATAATAATAAGTTTTTTGAATTTTTATTTTGCTAAGATGTATCATGAAATAAGTGTTACAATAGTCTACCGATGCATTTTATGGATTGATGTCTATTGACTTTATTTAATTTATATGGCTGAGCTAATAATATATTTAAATTCATATGTCAACTTCGGTACTATTAATTTTGAACTTAACACATAGAAGTTATACCTAATAGTATCAATATCACTCAAAATGAAACCTTTATGTAAAATCAATAAAATTAAAGACATGATAACAAAAAAACATAAAAGTACAAAATATGTTGTATACTTTTTCAAATGTTGTACTTTAATTTTAAATATATTCATTCATAATATTTTTTGGCACAAGTATCAACTAGCACAACCACATTAGTAAAGTGGTTCATATACTTTATAAATGTCATTTTCTATATGTCAATTGCCATATAAAAATATGTAAATGATGCTAATAAGTGTATATCAACCACTTTATTAATGTAATTATACTAATTAAAACCCAATATATTTAAATAAAATTAATAGCCCATAACTAAATATGATTAAATCTGAGTATTGATACTTCCACGTCCCACCCATAAGTGAGTAAGTTGCAACCAGGTGCACGCGAGTTCCTTGTCTATTATTATTATATATGTATTAAGAACTTCGGTTCTTGGCCTCAAAACGACCACCACTCGACCCTTAGTATTTCATTGCCATCCATATTCCTAAAGTGCTTTTTCGGAACTGTTCTCCCTAGGTCTATTAAGGGAGAGAAAAAAAACAGGAGGAGCGATAAATTACCCAAAGCGCGAAGTAATGGTGACTTTTAGACTCATTTCGCTTATCTTGATTCCTGTAACTTGCAAAACTGGGTGTTGCTACTACATTTGACACCATAAAATTACAAAAATGGTTGGACGTATAATTTCAGTTGCTCATTGAAAGGGATAATTCTTTATTGCGCATTACAATGCTATGAGAGCCTCCACATCTGCAGCTTCACCTCCATCCTGATGGCTTTTTGGGCTTATCTTTTCGTCTCTTTTACAAAAACGGATGCTGTTATTCAATATGTGAATTGTTTATAGAGTTGGAATTTTTGGACTTTCTCAAGTTTAAATGTGGTAAAAAAATTTGAAGTGAAATCTTGTATTGTGTTATTTAAACTGGTTTTTTTTACTGTATATATGGATTCAACACTTTGAAAAACCTACGGAACTTCAATTGTGTAGAGGTTACCATCAAGCTTGTGATTTCAATAATTTCTTGCCTAATTTTAGTGAAATTAGACAAGAAAAATCCACAAGAAAACTTCCAAAAAGTCTAACTATCACCCCTAAAGGTAACAAAACAAACACAACTATAAAACACCATAAACGTGAGACAAGCTCACTCAACACAATGAATTCAATCGCTCAATTACATCACACTTATATAGGGAACTGCACTCACCTAATCCTCCTGGAAACGAGGAAACAAACCTGAATATGTGCAACCAATTCCTAATTACACCCTCTCGTTCAACCACTCACAACTAATTCTATTTCTGCATTATTCTCACATCCTCCCTTAATGGAGAAATGGATTTTCTACAATACCTAACTGACTTCTAAAAACTTCAAATTTGATTTTACCAAGGGGCTTAGTAAATATATCAACCACATTATCCTTGGTGTTACAAAATATCAATTCAATTTCATTTGACTCAATTTTCTCACGTACAAAGTGGTACTGTAACTCAACGTGTTTTGTTCTAGCATGGTAAATTGGATTATGTGCTAATTTGATAGCACTCTGATTATCACAATTGATACATGTTGAACCACTTTGCGCTTCTTCAAGATCTGCAAGAATTCTCCGCAACCAAATAGCTTCACAGGTGGCATTGGTCAAAGCTTTGTACTCTGATTCTGTTGATGATAAAGAAACGGTTGGCTGTTTCTTACTACTCCAAGATACGACCCCTGATCCAATATGAAATGCATAGCCAGAGGTAGATCGTCTGTCATCTGGATTTCCTGCCCAATCTGAATCAGAAAAACCTGTCAGTGCAACATCAGATTCATCAGTATACATAATACCAAGATTCATTGTTCCCTTTAAGTATCGGAGAACTTTCTTTGCAGCATTCCAGTGATTTCCTGAAGGCTTAGCCATGAATTGACTAAGAATACTGACTGAGTATGCAATGTCTGGTCTGGTAGTGGTGAGATAGTTCAAACTTCCCACTAGCTGACGATATAATGTTCCATCTGCCTCTTTCGATCCATCTTCTTTGTACAACTTTGCATTATGTTCTAAGGGAGTTGACATAGCTTTGCAATCTGTCATATTGAACTTTTTAAGAATCTCCTTAGTATATTTGCTTTGAGTGATCAAAGTTTTACCAGGCTCTCTCCATACCTCAATTCCTAAACAGTAATGCAATTCACCCAAATCTTTCATTTCAAATTCCTGTGACAACTGAACTTTAATTTCTTCAATTAACTTGTGAGAACTGCCTGTGATAATGAGATCATCCACATACAAAGATATTAAAGCAACATTTCCTTTTTCATCTTTCTTAACATACAATTTAGGATCATTTTTGCTTTTCACAAATCCATTCTGAAGAAAGAAGGTATCAATCTTTACATACCATGATCTCGGCACCTGTTTCAAACCATATAAGGCTTTTCTTAACCTGCAGACTAGATGCTCCTGTCCCTGTTTGACAAACCCTTCAGGTTGAACCAAATAAACTTCTTCCTTTAAATCACCATTTAGAAAAGCAGATTTGACATCCAATTGATGTATATTCCAGTTATGTTTTGTGGCTAAGGCAATCAGTAATCTAATTGTATTCAACTTAGCTACTGGTGCAAAAGTGTCTTCATAATCAATTCCCTCCTTTTGAGCATATCCTTTTGCTACTAATCTTGCCTTAAACTTATCAATTGTACCATCTGCTTTAAATTTCAATTTGTACAACCATTTGCTTCCAATTGGAACTTTATTTTCAGGAAGTTCCACTAATTCCCATGTTTGATTTTTCATAAGAGAAGCATACTCATCATTCATAGCATTAATCCATGGTTCATGTTGTTTAGCCTGCTCATAATCAATTGGTTCTTCAACATTCATTATATTAGTCATTAAGGCATAGTCTCTATACCTTGCAGGAAGTTGAGTCTGTCGGGACGACCTTCTTGGTGCTTCAATGCCTGTGGGTGTTCCATCCATGATTCGTCGGCTTTGAGGTGAATCACCCCCTTGTGATGACTCACTGCTGCTAGATGTGCTCATACTGCTGCTTTCATCCTGATCCTGTACCTGTACCTGTACCTATTCCTGTTCCTGCTTAATCAAAGTATCAAGTTTGACATGTGCATCATTAGATATATGCCATGCATCATTCTTTGTATTACTTTTATCAGCCTGCTCATGAAACAACACATCACGACTTGCAAATAGTTTATGGGAACTTGGATCAAACAATTTATAGGCTTTCTGATCCATACAATATCCAATGAAAACACACTTGATTGACTTGGCATCAAGTTTTCTTCTGTTAGCCTTAGGAATATGAGCAAAAGCAGTACATCCAAAGACTTTGAAATGACTCACATCAGGTTTATAACCATGAAGAACCTCAAAAGGAGTTTGAAAAACTAATTGCTTAGTGGGACATCGATTCTTTAGATAAACAGCAGTGTTAATGGCTTCTGCCCAGAAACCATTAGAGATGTTCTTACCTTGCAGCATACTACGAGCAGATTCCACCAAGGTTCTATTCCATCGCTCAGCAACACCATTTTGCTGAGGAGTATGTGGCACTGTGAACTGTTGTTGAATTCCATTAGATTTACAATAGGTGTTAAATGCTTTTGACTTATATTCACCCCCTTGATCAGATATGAGTATTTTAATGCACTTGCCTGTTTGTTTTTCAACCATAGTTCGAAACTCTTTAAAATACTCAAATATGTCACTTTTCCTTCTAATGAAATAGACCCAGGTATACCTAGATTTATCATCAATAAAAATAACAAAGTATGAAGCACCACCAAGAGACCTAGTTTGCATAGGTCCACATACATCAGTGTGAATTAATTCAAGTATATCATACTTTCGTTTCTCAGTATGAACCGGAAACTCTTCTCTATGCTTCTTACCAAGTGCACAAGCTTCACATGGTAAATGTTCACACTTCATAACAGGAAGACCTTCAACCATTGATTTCCTTTGTAACAACGATAAATCATTGTAATTTAGGTGCCCATACCTGTGATGCCATAATTCTGCTGTCGATGTCTCTTTGGATGTCAATGCAACATGGCGCTTCACTGACACATCCAATCTGTATAATCCTCCAACCCTGGTACCTGTAGAAACAACCCTGTAGTGGTCCTGAACATCTTTCACAATACACCCCAGTTTACCAAATTCAACTTTTAAATGATTATCAGTGATAGTGGAAACATATATCAAATTCTTTTTGAGAGCAGGTACATACATCACATTATGAATTTGTCGCATTTGTCCATTAGGTAAGTACACATTTATTATGCCATAGCCTTGAACTTTAAGTGACCTGTCATCTCCTAGGTAAATGTGTGTACCATCATATTTCTCATAATATTTATCATACCATTCTTTATTACAAGTCATGTGTGCCGATGCACCAGAATCGATGAACCATGCATTCTCATCATCAGTTTCAGCAGACAATGCAGCATCAGAAAGAAATAACTTAAGATTTTTAAATCCATCATTCACTGAGGTGTCTCTGTTTATATAATTTCCATTATGCCTTCTATGTCTTTGATTGGATTCATTATTCTTTCTCCTATAGCAATCTTTAGCCAGATGTCCAGGTTTTCCACAATAATCACATTCAATGTTCTTCTTAACATAAGAATCAGGAGGTGCCATACCTTTCTGTTTTGCTTGAAATCGGCCTCTGTTCCTGTCCCATGGTCTCCCTCGGAATGGTCGTTTGCCTCTTGCAGTCAAAGCCAAATCAGAACCATTTGACTCCAGGTCAAAAATTTTCATGCGCTCTTCTTCTTGAAGAAGAATTCCAGCCAATTCTTCAAATGTAGGAGGTGTCGGTCTAGCTGAGAGAGCTGAAATAAATACTTTATAGTCTGGAACTAACCCCTTTAAAGCAACAGTTACCAAGTCTGTACTAGAAACCTTTTCACCAATATCACCTAGTTTATCACTCAGGTCTTTAATTCGGGACACAAAATTGCTAATGCTCTCATTGGCTTCCATTTTAATAGATAGCAGCTTTGTTTTTAAAAATAAAATACGGTTTGCATTAGTAGTTTCATACAAACCTTTGAGAGTGTCCCATGTCGCCTTTGAAGTTTCACAGTCCCGAATGTGAGGAATAATATTGTCCTTCACTGACATGCGTAGCAGCACCCTTGCTTTCATTTCACGCTTCTCCCAATCTTGAGTGGCAGCAGGAGGTTGAGGCTTGGGCTCATCACCTTTGACAATCGTCGAGAGATTGTATGCCTCCAGTACTGTTATGAGCTTAAATTTCCAGTTTACATAATTTTCTCCATCAAGTTTTGAAGACTCATTTAAATATGAATCTGCAAGGGGATTAGCCATTTCTCCACCAATGACCAAATTCAAAAAAAAATTGCAAGCTTTCTTACACACTCTATTTAGTTTGATGTTTTTTTTTTTAAAAAAAAACTTCAAACAAAACTTGCAAAGTTGCTCCCCTTTTGTTAAAAAAAAATGATGAGAACAAATATGAATTTGTTCAACTTTCAAGCAAAAACCAATACTATGCTCCAATGCATAAAAAAACGCCTTTAACTTCAAACACCTTTAACTTCTGAAATGGTATCAAACATACACCTCAGCAAACTTTAAAATTTCGCACACATCGGACAGAAGCGATTTCGCTGCAAATTCTCACTGCAAGTGCACCGAACTGAGGGACTATTACAAAGTATGAATGGCTCTCGTGTTTCTGTCTGTTGGAGGAGAAGAAACAGACACCCGATCTCAGATTTTGGGAAGCATCCACTTGATCTCAGCAAACTTTAAAAAAACGCTGGCAATGTTTTAAAAAAAATGTGCAGAAAGGTATGGATTCATCCAATTAAAAACGTTGGCAATTGAATGAATTCAACTCTGGATTTCAAACTCGACCTGGAACTTACAGGCAACGTAAGCTCCGTGGGCAACGCTGTCTCAAACAGCTCTCCAGCACCTTAGGCAGCGTAAGCTCCGTGGGCAACCTCCACTGCTCGGAAAGCCGCTCAGCAATAAAGCCACGCTCCACTGCACATTGATCACGTCCCACCGGGCGAATGGAGTCACAAACCAGGAGGGGTCATCACTGGTCGATTGCTGTTCCGAAAGGGCGTGGGTGCATATCCCACTCTCAACACCAGGGGTCGATTGCTGTGACAACGCTTCACGCGCTAAAAACCGCACCAAATGACAGTGCTTCACACTTTAAATCTGCGCACACTCTAATAGCAGAGTCTGTCACTGCTCGCGAAGAGGAGAGGGCGCGAGACGACTGCGCTTCCGATACCAAATTACAAAAATACACAGGCAGAAAACACCAGCAAATGTGAGACAAGCTCACTCAACACAATGAATTCAATCGCTCAATTACATCACACTTATATAGGGAACTGCACTCACCTAATCCTCCTGGAAATGAGGAAACAAACCTGAATATGTGCAACCAATTCCTAATTACACCCTCTCGTTCAACCACTCACAACTAATTCTATTTCTGCATTATTCTCACAAAACATTAGATTGTTTACCATCATTAATTTTTTCCAAACAAAAACATGTGTTAAGCCTCTAAAATCTGTCATTATCTCCACTTGTCTAGCTGGAAGGCATGGAATTCAATTCAAAGTACACAGAAGCCAACATGTGCAAAGAATAAATGCACAACTAAATGATTAGTAAGAAAATATTATAGATAAATGTCCTTAGAATTAATCACATCATTAAATCACAGAAGTCTTAGATCTAACAGGAAAATTTTACATATCATGTTTTAGGATTTAAGTCATTCAACTATAACCATTTCCATGAGTAGTGGTGGTAACTTAGTGATTTCTCATTATAAAATTGTTCTTCGAAATTCAATTAATTTATTTTTAATTAATAGAATTTTGATTAAAAAATTAAAAAATAAATAGTCATTACTATTGATTTAGTTAAATCTAAAAATAAAATTATAAGTATGAGTGATACTTATAAATATAATTGTTATTAATATTGTAATTATTTTAAAATTTTATTTAAATCATTTTTAAAATTTATAAAAAATTATCATTTTTAATATAACTTTTTTTTTAAATAAAAATAAAATATTTTTTAAACAAAAAAGCAATGTCAACCATAATTAAAAACAAAAGTGAATATAGTTATTTAGTTAGCGGTTAGTTTTAATTAAAAACATTATAAAATATCAATAGTCTTACTCTTATTGTGTTTGTTGTGTTTGAATCTTTCTCTCTTACCCTCAACCACAAATAAACTATTTGGATTTTCATGTAAAATAACATAATTTTATATCAATTTAAACCAAAAAGATAAAAGTAATTAAAAGTAAAAAAAAAAATTGTTGAGCAAACTTACACATTCTAAGTTTTATATGAAAAAGAGGTGTATGAATTGACAACTAACTTTTTTTAAATAAAAATAAAATATTTTCTAAATAAAAAAATCCTCTACTATAATTAAAAACAAAAATGAATATACATTTTTTAGTTCCTTTAAATTAAACACATTATAAATATCCATAATTTTATTCTTATTGTATTTTTAGGATTTGTTGTGAGATTACAACTCAAAAGGCGTAATCGCTCTCAACCATAATTAAGATATTAACAAAAATTTATTTAATTAAGAAAAAAACATGTCAAGTTTTGAGTGTCGAAGATGTAGGATAATAAAAGGGAGGTGTGTACTTTGTTCAATTATTTATTTAAAATTAATATGTGGCATTTAAAAAAATATTAATAATAAATAAAAATTTGGATTATAAATAAATATTTCAATTATTTTGGGTTTTTTTTTATATAGTTGTTTAGTCACACAATCCAAGTGCTCAAAGATATTTTCAAGGGTTTGAATCCACTTATAAATAATAAAAAAATGCAATTTAAGCAATGAAATTTTTTATATTACACTATAAAAGAAATTTTCACTTCAAGAGATTTGACATAAGAGCATTGACATTTAAATGTAGAATTATTTTAAATACGTAAACACGATAAATTTTAATAGTAATAAATCAAAAGAAATTTTCACTTAAAGGGATTTGACATAAGAGCACTAATATTTAAATGTAGAATTATTTTAAATATGTAAACACAATAAATTTTAAGAGTAATAAATAAAGACTAAACTTATTGCATGAGAAACTTTTTTTTATGGGAAAACGCTTTTAGATTTGAACTTTTGACTTCTTAGAAAGAAGCACATGTCCTTAACTCTTAGCTAATTTTTTATAATTATAAAGAAAATGTAATATAATTGCTATATGTTATTAAATTTATGATCATAATGTAATAAATATGTATTATCAAATAAATATTTTGTAACAATAGTCATATGACAATTATTATGTAATATAATCACTAAGATGTATTATTGATTAGTTATAGAACAATTACTACATGACATTTATTTACTACATTATGATAATATTACTAATAATATACCTTAGGTATACCAGAGAAATCTTCCTAAAATTTAAGAATATTACTTAAATTTGACGAGCTTTTCTGAAATTGCTAGGAAAATTCAATCATTTTGTAACTTTTTTTAATTAAAAGAAATTATTGTACATGCCTCCTATTAAGATTCTATCGTTAAATTTGAACGAGTTCCAAGAGGTTCAAAAGTTTATCCACATAAAATATCAGGAACCTTAGATTTGATTTGATGGGGTTGTTCAAAGTTATTTATATACAACCTCCATTAGTTCAAGAAGGTTATTTATAATAGATTTTGTGCCACCTCCTATTCTTAAATTTGGAGAGGGTTCCTAGATTTCGAAGATTTTATCCACATCAAATTTTAGGAACCTTTAAATATAGGAAACCTCTTTCGATTTGAGAAGGATGCTTAAAATTGACTGAATATGACCTCCTTTAGTTTGATATGGTTGTAGTGTGGGAGTTTAATTTTTAAAATTATGACACATTCAAATGTCAATTTGTGGGCATAAACATATAAAAACCAACATTGTATGTTTCAAACTAATACAAAACATGATTCTCAAGCAATGAAAGAAATTTTACAACCTAATTCTCTAAGGCATGCACTAGCAATAAAATTCTATTGGAATGAAAATTAAAGGACTACAAAAGTTCTTTCGATCACTGAGCTTATGTTTTCAAGTCCATTTTTCAAACTCTAATCATATTCTAATGTTTTTTGTTGTAGTCCTATGATTTGGCAGATTGGCATACCAAGTGACAAGGCAACATAAAAATCATTCTTTAGAGCTCTAGGACCTAGCCTTCCTAGTCTCAGAGAGGGATCTCTCAATTGTTTGCAAAGATGTAAGCTTGTTTGCTTTTAAGGTTTGATTTTAGGCTAGTTATGAAGCATGTATTTGTTTGATAGTTTGGTTGGGCATAATGATCTAGGCAGCATAGATAGAAAAGTTAAATCTCTAAGTCATTGGGTAATGGAGTCAAGTGGAAGTTGTAAAAAGTTTGTAAATAGATCAGGGGTATCAGAGGGCAAATCTAACTTGGCCAGTGGATCTACAAAGTCTTTCAGGTGAAATAAAATGGACATTAAAGGTTTAGAATAAAAGTAGAACTAAGGGCAATTAAGAATCCTTAATTATATTTAATTATCAATAAAGGTACTTAAAACATTATTTGAACATGAAGAGGCATTCCATAGACAGGGCTAACCATAAATTATATGAAACAATACTTCAGTAAATAACAATTTCAAGACAAAATTTTCAAATAAAATCTAGGAGTCGAGGAACGCTCTATTTCATCCAAATATTTCACTTACAAGGATAAGAAAACATTCAAGATTCACAAATAAATGCATTCATAGAAGAGGGAACTCCTATACATATTTGATTACAGCTCTAAAGGCCTTCAAAATAATTATTTGAGCAAGCACAAAGGGTATGATCAGAACGAAACCTCTTTGGCAGACTTTTGACAATGTTACTTTGAAGGGAGACTTCAGAAACAATTTTTAAGTAGCAGCAAGTAAGCAGGGAAAACCATAAATTATTCTTGAGGTCAACTGTATTGAATTATTTTTGAAATAAAAAAGCATAAGGGTTCAAGAGAGCAATTAAGAATTCTGTAAAAAACCTTAGCAGATGAAAACATAAAGACAGTGAAAAGCAAACAGGTCTAAGGTGCTTCTAAGAGACATTTCTTAGCCTAAAATTTTTTCTCTACTGTAACATAGAATAGTGAAACAGAATGAAAGAGGAAATAACAATAACCGATTTAGAGTACTTCACCAACAGCCATGCTCAGGGATCCAATGATAGAGCTTTCTCCATCAACAAACAGATTAAAACATCCATAGGTTATATAACATCGATTCCCTTTCAAATTCATCAGAGCTATGTATTACTTCAAAGATTCATCAAATGCCCCCTTTACAATGAGTTCGAATCCAATATTTATGCTGAAAATGAGGAGGTGGAACTCATCTAGGGTTCAAGTATCATTAATTACAGAGTAAATTCATTCCTGACCTTGAAAAACATGCAAGGCCTAAGGTGGGAACATGTGTGCAGCTATTTCTCTATTTAATAACTATGTTTTAACTTTCTAAGGAAAAATAGGTGAAAGATTGACTTTTAAGGTTTTATCCTATCTTAACAATAACTGTCCTAATAGTTTGAGATATTTTCTTTATTGTAATAGTTGTTTGTTTATATTTGTAGGTAGAAAGTAGGTCAAAGGTGTCAGTTAGATATTCTAAGAGAATAAATCCTCTTTTTTGATGTATTCGAGACTTTTTAGCCTAAATTTCCTTCATTTCACCACTAAACTATATTTAAGGCCTGATCTCCTTTTAGCCTTCATAACTCATCATGCTGCCTTTTTAACACTTATCAGACTTCTTTTAAACTTTTTTTCCTTTAATCTTAAGTTCTTTGATCTTCAGGTTTTGACTTTTAATCCTTTATCTTTAAATCTCTGATACTCTTCACTAATTTTCACTGTTTCTTTCGTTTTGCTGGGGTACAGGTGGCTTTCTGCATTGGAGGGTTTTTTTATTCGGTCAATATCATGATTTATCAACTAAAACCTGGAATTTAACCCCTGAATGTCTCTGTTCTTCGTTATTTGGGCCTCAAAAGGTTGTCACCTTCGGCCCTATCTCTTTATGGACTGTGGGAAGGCTCAGATGACTTAGAACCGCCATCAAACCTACACAGTCAACAACCATTAAATAAAACCTACAACTTAGGATAAAACTGCTTTCAGAGAGTTTTGGCAGGGGCAGAGGAGCTGTGCGGAAGAAAAAATATATGCAGGAGGAGGTTTCATGGAAGAAATATGCAAAAACAAGATTAAACTGTGGTAAATGGCGCACAAACAAGAACAACAGTTTTGGAGAATACTATAGGTGGTATTCGCGTGGAGGGAGAGTGGTAAGCAGTTTTCCGCAAATCAAACGCGACATGCGTCAACGCTCAACACGTGGCTTTTGCAAAACCACCTATTTCACGCTGAAGGTGTACAGAGGGGGAGGGGGAGCAAAGTGGACACGAAACAGGATCTGGGCCATTAGATCTGGGAGCTGCAGATCTACGGTTGAGAATGAACATGGAGGGAGGAGAGTAGCACAGTGGGAGGAGATGGTGGGGTTGGGCTAATGTAAGCCTATTTTGTCGTGTAGTAGAAGGCTCGAGGGTGGGTAGAAAATGCGATTGAGCGTTGGTCGTTGGATTAATAGAGATCAATGGTTAGGATCTATTGTGGGGGGACCGGGCGGTACGAGCTAGTTTCTTGGCCTGTGCCTCTGCAGTAAATCTCAGACGTAGATCTGAGATCTCCCATAGTCAAGTTGGTCAACTGCGGGGGCATCAAAAGGGTTGACATGTGGACCGAGAAGTGGCCGCAGGTCGAGTGGAGGAATGGTAATGACCATTGGATCGCAAAAAGATCAACAGATATGATTATATCGACGGGATGCACATTTTGGAGAGAAGGGAAGGCGGAACGGAAGATTGCGATGGCCGATGGAGCGTGGACCATCGGATGGAAGTAGATCGACAGTTAGGATTCCATCGGTGGAATGTCTATCGGGGGTGAGACATCCGTGGGGTAAAGTGGAATCAGGAGATTGTGATATGCGATAGCTGATGGGGCTTAGCGCCTGGTCACAGGACTAGTATATATGATGAAAAAGGGGCTAGGGCTAAGCCGAAAAAGGGCTTAAGGCTTGATTTCTCAAAAAGGGGCGGATTAGGCCGAAACAGGGTGTTTTAATCCTTTTTAAAGGTTTCGATAAGGCAAAAGGAAAAAAAAATTAAACCAAATAAAGGGATTTTCTAATGGTTTAAAGGGTTTTTAGAGGAAATGAAGAATTAATGAAGGGAAGATGGGTTTTTCCAAAGGGAGAATGACTGTTTAGAATAGGAGTAGAAAATGGAAAAATGGGGGGAATGGATTGGAGGTGAAAATGGGGAAAATAGCATGAAATCACTTTCTTTTTGAAGTAGCAGGTTGACTTGGGGAGATTTTGAATGAGGTTTATAGTGAAACAATATAGGTTTATAATAATGAAGTTAGTGAGATTTCTAGAACTCACAATGTTTCTTCAAATATTGTTTCTAGAAATCTGGGATTGTGAAGTTAGTCATCTTTAAATAGGATCAAAATTATTGATGACTAACAGTGGCTCCACTTGGGGAGGGAAGCTATATTTTCAATGTGTCCAGAACCTCAGTTTATGAAATCTATGAGTTTCAGCAGATCAATGCCTTATCCATTGGGCAGATTTATTCTTTTACCTGCTGATATTTCTCTGAAAAAGACAAATTTTTAACAATCTACAATGTATATTCCTTTCACACAGTATTTCTACTTACCCAATCCTATTTGTCCTAACATTTTTTCTTCCTTGAGTGAATTTGAACTAGCATACTCTGTGACATTTTCATTTTTGAAAATAGAAAATAAACTATCTAATACTATCCTTGTTTCTTCCAAGAGTCCAGATTAGACTATTGAACTCTTTTTATTCCCTACCTATACTAACTGATTGCCATTATTAAATTGTTTGGCAATATTGATTCGCTAGATATTTGACATGAAAATTTAAAGCATGGTCCAAATTAGGATTAGACAGTCAGATCAACCATGGTTGTGGCATTGGAACAAGCTGCACACAAACATTATTTGCATAAAGTAAATTTAGAAAGATAAGGTGATGATTTTTCATTAGTAATGCATCCTTATCTATCTCTTTGGTTCTGTTTTGAGCATGTGGAACCAATTTCTTCATTTTCTCCTAATCTACTCTTCTTGACAAGTTGAGTCTGAAATAATCTTGTCAATCAATGTTTCTACTAAATTATCAACATAAATTTAAAGCATTTTCAACAATGATTAGGCTACATGACTGAACATTATATCATTTTTGGATCAGTAGTGGCATTTGGATTGGCACACTTTCATAATTTATCTTTTTCGGTATGGGGTTGTACCTATTTTGAATCTACCCTCTTTTCCTTCTCTTTTTCTTTTATTGTTATTTTATTTTTCATACTTTATTTTCAAATGGATTATGTACAATGAATAAAAACTTTGAAGCTAAGACTCTTGACAGAAGTATTTCTTGAGCATCCTGCCATTTACAAGACCTCCAAACATATTTTCTCCATTCAACTCTTGCAAAAATAATGCATTACGACCCCTTATAGAATGAATGATGTATGACCCTTTCCACAGATTCTCAAACTTACCATGTTTTCCCTTTTCTTCTTTTCTAGAATCCCACTTCAGAACAATATTTCCAATTTGGAAATTATTTGCTTTAGTCCTTTTGTCAAATAATTTCTTGATGCTTTCTTGGACTATTTGTATTTTTTTGTACACTTCTTCTCTGGATTGCTGTAAATGAATGTTCTGATTTATCATTCTCTGCATATCATTCTCTTCATTTTGTACTTCTTGAAGGAGTTTCATGACTGGAACTCCTAGAGATGTTGGGAAAATTGCATCCATGCCATAAACCAGCTGATAGGGGGACATATTTATAGATTTCTTGGTAGTTAATCTATTAGCCCATAAACCATGAATAAGATTACTATGCCATGATTTCTGATTCTGCTCCAAATTTTTTTTGATAATATTGAGAAGAATTTTGTTGGAGGATTCAGCTAATCCATCTCCTTGGGGATAGTAGGTTGTAGAATGACCCAATGTGATATGATATTTATAGCAGAATCCAACCATTCTTTTATACTTGAAGGCAATAGCATTGTCTGTGATAATTTTTCTAGGACAACCAAATCTGGATAGGATGTTGGTTTCAAGGAACTTGATAATGATAGAGTTAGTATCATTCCTAGAAGGTAAGGCTTCTATCCAGTTGGTAAAATAAAAAATGGCAGTGAGGATCCATTTATGTTGAGATGAAGAGCATGGGTGAATTTCCCCAATGAATTCCAAGCCCGATTGCAGAAAGGGAGCCTCAACACTGATGGGATATAAAGTTAATGGTAGTATTTTTCTCTTGCCATCGAAAATTTGACACTTATGGCAAGACATGATGAGTTTGTGAGTGTCTGGGAAAAGGGTGGGCCAGTAGTAACCAGATCTGAGGATTTTTTTGATGTAGTCTTCTAGTAAAGATGTCCTCCACATTCTCCCTCATGTAGCACATGCATGATTTTTGCTGCATCAATCTCAAGCAAACATTTAAGAAATATTCCAACATAATTCTTCCAATATAAAACCCCATCTAATATGCAATAATTTAAATCGTTATGTTTCAAGAATCTAGCTTTAGTTTTAGACAGAGAGGGAGGGGTATTCAAATAAAGCAACACATATATGATTTCGGCATACCAAGGTGAATTCGCAGAAGTTTCTTCAATAAATGGAGCTGTGAAATTTTTTGTTTCTTCTAAAATATCAACCATATTCATATCTAGTGCGTGGAAGTTTGACTTGGCCATGATTTTTGCTAATCCCTGCCCTTTGATTAGTTTGGTGGGCCTGATTTCTAAGTCATATTCTAAAATAACAGCAATCCATTTTCGCCTTTTACCATCAGGGTCTTGACTTAGAATATCCTTTACAACTGTATGTGGGACAAAATAAATTTTATAAGAATGAAAAATATAAACTCTACAGTCTTTCATTGCTTTCACCAGGGCTAAGGCTTGTTTCTCCATGATGTTATATTTGGGTGGAGAATCTCTTAAGGCCCTACTAAAAAAAGATATTGGTTTGTCTTGCCACATGATATTCCTTTGTAACAATACTGCAGCTATTGTTTGTTCCGATGCAAAAGAAAAGATATAAAAATATTTGGTAAAATCTAGACTAATAAGATATGGTGTTTGGGTTAGAGCTTGTTTTGCTAGCTCAAATGATTTTTTAGCTTGTATTTTCCATTTAACAGCTATTTCTTTCTTTAGCATGTTTGTGATATTTCTCAATAGCTCAGCAAGGTTGGGGATGAACCTCCTTAAGAAATTTATCTTCCCATTGAAAGATTTTAATTCTTTGAGGTTTCTAGGATGGCTGATTTTCAATATGCTAGAAATCCATTTAGGGTCTACTTTGATTCCCTCTTTAGAAATTATATGGCCAAGAAGCTTTCCTTCTTGGAGACCAAAGAGTGTCTTTTTTGCATTCAAAGATAAGCCATATTTCCTACATTTCTCAAAAACCTTTCTCAAAATGAATCAAGTGTTCTTCATCAGTTTTAGAGAAAAAAGTGATGTGATCAAGGTAAATGATTATAAAATAGCCTATGTCTTCTGAGAAGGCTATGTCCATGGCCCTTTGGAAGGTGGCCCCTGCATTCATTAAACCAAATGGCATTTTGACATACATGAATGTACCCCAAGGTGTAGTAAAAGTAGTTTTATGTTGATCACTTGGGAGTAATAATACCTGATTGTAACCTGAGAACCCATCCAACAGTGAAATTATTTTAGACCCAACCACCCTTAGAAGTATATGATCCATTTTTGGCAAGGGATACTTATCTTTAAGGGAGGCTCTATTTAGATTTATGAAATCAATGCAGAGCCTGATTTCCCTAGTCTTTTTCCTGACAGATACTAAGTTGGAAACGCATTCTAAATATCTGAGGGGAACTATGATCCTAGCATCATACATTTTCTTGATTTCTTTCTTGACTAAAGGAAATAAAATAGGATTTATCCTTCTGAGTTTCTGTTTTAAAGGTTTCTAATTTTCCTTAAGAGGAATTTTGTGTTGAATGATGTTGGTATCATATGATTTAGATCCTTGAATCCCCATGCAAACACATCTCTAAATTTTTTGAAAAGTTCTATGTATTGCTATATGATATGACATGGGAGAGTGTTGGATTTCTTGATCATTTTCGGTTCTGTTAGGATGCCTATGTTATGTTCTTCTACATTTTTTTCTATAGGCTCCATTCTTGGTTCTTTGGCTACATCATTGAAATAAAAAAAGGTGCTCTAATGGTGTAAGACCTCTTAGAATTGTATCATTTTTACATTGTAAAACTTCCAAGTCCTTTTGGTCTGTATTCTCTACTATTTCTGCCTTAAAAAGATGTTCAAATTTATTTATATTAGCAGAAAATGGCAGCTTGTTTTAGGGATTTGTTCTTGGTTTGAACATCTTTCTTTGTGATTGATGTTTGGTGTTGGTATAGCAAAATCACTCCTTGATTGTAGGAAATCATCTATGTGTTTTTCATCTTCAAACACTTTCCAATAATCTTTGTTGTCAGGTATTGCAAGCCTATTTCTTACCTTTATTTTGAATTGTTCAGTTATCTATGGTATTTGGAAATTACTAGCAGCAAAGGAAAATTCATTTGCTAGATGATTTTGAGCTCTTGGGATGAAAATGAGTTATTATTTTTCAAAAAATTTGAGGAGATGAAGGGAAACATTTTTATATTCTCTGAGTTTTGGATTTTTAGCTAAACACTCCCCTTTAATTTGTCTAATGATTAGCTCAGAATCTCCTTGGACTGATATTTTCTTACCTCCTAAATCTTTGAGTAAGTGTAGGCCAATAAGGAGGGCTTCATATTTAGGAATGTTATTTGTGCATGGAAAATCCATTTTATAGGAAAATATTTTGTTTGTGTTCTGTATCCATACACCAGCCCCTGAACTTAATTTTCTACGAGAGCCATCAAAGTTTATTTTCCAAGGTACTTCAATCTCATTTTCATTTTTGTTTTGTTGTTCAAGGCTGCTAAAGTCTGAACTATTCTTTTCTTGAGTGATGGCAAATTTGACTGTTCTATTGGACTAGATTCTTCTTTTTTTTCCTTTTCTTGTTGGTTGGTTTCATCTTCAATATACAAGATAAAGGAATCCAAGTTTGAATGAATAGAATAAACAGGAGTATTGTTTGGCCTATCTATATTTCTTGCCATGTATTTCATATGAGGCTCCCTGTATATTCTTCTAGTTTGGTTAAACACTAGAATGGTGGCATAGGACATGTCCATTTCAAGGCTCCCCCGAAGTTTGGCTCCCCATGATCTAAATAACAGCATGCCATACTTAGGGTGAATGTCAGCTACTACTATGTCCATGACTAGACCTTTAGTAGGAATATATGCTAGATTGACACATAAATCTTTGATTAGGCCCAATAATTTGACCCTGCTTGAATAAAACAAATACAGGCCTTTATATGGTTTAGTAATTTCGAAGCCTAGGCTTTCCATTACTACTTTGGGCATAAGGTTGTGTGAAGCTCCAGAGTCTAACATGGAATTGTGCAATATCTTATAATGTATATTCAAGCTGACATAGAAGGGAGGGATAGCGCCTTCTTCGTATTTTCCTTCAACTTCAAGTCCAAACAATAATTTTGGTTTATCATCTATCAAGTTTAAGTATCAGTGTCACTGACTATATTCAAATCTTTCAAAACTTGATTTTTATATACATCTTGAGTTACTAATTCAGCTAAGGGTATGGTGATTCCGATCTTGGCAATTTCCCCTTCA
Organism: Pinus albicaulis; assembly: GCA_034641835.2. Lineage (NCBI taxonomy): Eukaryota > Viridiplantae > Streptophyta > Pinopsida > Pinales > Pinaceae > Pinus > Pinus albicaulis. The sequence goes on from CM076575.1 coordinate 636,168,573, forward strand.
AGGCTGAAAGGAACTATTGTTCTTGAGATATTTACATTTGTTTTTTCATTTACAACCCTTTCAATAATTCTGATTTGTTGTACTTTATTTGGACTATTATTTGGAATAGATTTTTTAGGGCCACTAATAGAAGTACTAGGGAAGCTTTGTTCAACACTTTTCTAACTTTTTTTTTCTTTATTTAAATCATTTTTCTTGGCCATAGTGTTGGTGTTACTCGTTGTCTTCTTAGGCTGATTTTCTGAAGTTTTCCTAACAACAATACTAGTGTTTTTGTCAATGGAAATCTCTGGGCTCCCTTTGCTTCTAAGAATATATTGTTTGTGTACCTCCATGATTGCATTTTCAAACCCAAATTTGTAATCTTCATAATCTTGATGGTTGTTTTCAATTTGTTCTGGGCAGGAGAATCCTTGTTTTTCTTCAGTGAGAAAAACATTTGTCTCACTATCAGATCCTATCAAATTTACATGATTTTATTCCAACCCTTCGACTTCCCTTTCTTATTCTTGATCAACATAGTTTTTTTGAAAGGGAGACCTAATTTGTTGGTCAGTGTCTCTTTGCCTATCTTGATTAGGGTATCTTTTGAAATTTTGGGTTTCTATTTATGTTTTGTGGGTTGTTTTGGTTTTATCTAGGAGGCACTCTATCATTCAGATTTATCTTTTCAAGAATCCTCTCCATTACCCTTACTAAGTTTTCAACTTTTGCATCGGATGATGAGGTTGATGCCATTGCCTCATCCATGTATGTAACTCCTTTTTTTTCTTTCAACCTAGCTCTTTTCTCAATTAGATTTTCTTCTACACCTAAGGCTCCCCTCTGCATATCTTCTAAAGTTGAGGGGTCTCTTTCTCTTAGCTATTAGGCCATTTTAGGATAAAAAAGCTCTGGGAATTTAGCTAAGGCTAGGCCTAATGGAGGTTTCATGTCTGGGGGAAGCACATTGTAAACATTATTGAATCTAGTGCCATAGTCTTGGACACTTTCCCCAATGTTTCTTTTGAGGTTGGTATATGTTGAAAGGATTTGGAGACGGTTCTTCCAAATTTTCCATTTGTTTATGAATGTTTGATATAAAGAAGGGATATCATTTATGCTATTAGGAGTTAAACCCTTAATCCATTTCTTGGCTTCTCCTCTGAAACTTTGGGCAAATATTCTCATATTAATGGTCTCTTATTCTATTTCCATGTAATCAAAAGCATCATTTATTTTATCTACATGCTGTTGGCCAGTAGGAGGTTCATTTCTAGTGAAATGGGAAATTTTGGATTGATAATCATTGGGTAAAGGAACCAGATGTTGTGGTAACACTAGTGGAGCATAACATGTTGCCATGATAGGAAATAATGGGGGATTTACAAGAGGTGGATTTACAAGAGGGAAAGTGGGCTGAGTTGGAGTGTTTTGAATAGTGTATGTGTGAATAGGAGTGGAGGAAACACTTGGTCCAGCAAACTGATAATGAGAAGATCTGTTATGAAAGGAGCTCAAATGATAGAGATGCTGGGAATTAGGTGGAGTCGAAAGTGAAGCTTCTCTGCTAGAGCTTTGTTGCAAATTTGTAGTTTCAAATTCTTCTCGGTTTAAATCACTTTGAGACTTATTTCTGAATAGTTTCTTTGTGTGAGGTAAGTCAAAGTGAGGATATTTCAAGACTGTGAGATTTTCAGGGATAGATCTTGTTCATGGGATGGTCATATCAGTAGTTGCTTTCCTAGATATAGAAGTTTACCACAAAATCCTTTCTGTATTGTCAACTATGGTAGGAGGGTTAGGATCTCGATGGGATCTAGGATTGACCCTATGTGAAGCTAGATTTTAGTTTCCAAAATTTAGAGAGGCTAAGGTTTTTAGGATTGTTTTCCTCTCACGGTGATTTCTATAATAGGGGACTATGTTTCTAAACTTCCTCAAGGCTGGTTAACACAGTCCTATGGAAATATAGAGATCTAGAGGACTAATAGGGCTATTGGGGCTAGTCGCGTTGCCCAGTGGAAATTTTTAGCTTTTCTGAAGGTAAAATGTTTTATGGTCCACCACCAATGATTTATTTGAAAACCAATCTAAAATGTTCTGGGTTTTCTGAGTTTTTTTTAGTTCTATGGTTTTGGAGAGTGTCCTATAAATGATTCAACACTTAGCTAAGGTGGTCAAACAAATAGAGTCTACTCTATGGCTTACTAGCTCATTTATTCAAGGTTTGATAAGGGTATCTTAGAATCCTAAGGGTTACTTAGATTGCCACTGATTTAGATAGGTCCTATCATGATCACCATTATGTTGGTAGTGCTTGAAGAAAACTATAGTTCACTTGAATGAATACTAAGTGTCTTATTTAGGGACTTTTACTCAAAAAGGTCCCACTGTGATCGCCAAAATGTTGTAGTCCTACGATTTGGTAGATTGGCATACCAAGTGACAAGGCAACATCAAAACTAGTCTTTAGAGCTCTAGGACCTAGTCTTCCTAGTCTCAGAGAAGGATCTCTCAATTGTTTGCAAATATGTAAGCTTGTTTTCTTTTAAGGGTTGACTTTAGGCTAGTTATGAAGCATGAATTTGTTTGATTGTTTGGTTGGGAATAATGATCTAGGCAGCATAGATAGAAAAGGGAAATCTCTAAGTCATTGGACAATGGATTCAAGTGGATGTTCTAAAAATTTTGTAAACAGATCAGGGGTATTAGAGGGAAAATCTAACATGGTCGGTGGATCTACAGTATTTCATGTGAAATGAAATACACATTAAAGGTTTAGAATGAAAAGTAGAACTAAGGGAAATCAAGAATACTTAATTATATGTACTTCTTAAAAAAGGGACTTAAAACATTATCTGAACATGAAGAGGCATTCCATAGACAGGGCTAACCATAAATTCTATAAAACCATACTTCGATAAATAACAATTTCAAGACAAAGTTTTCAAATAAAATCTAGGAGTCAAGGAATGCTCTATTTCATCCAAAGATTTCACATAAAAGGATAAGAAAACATTCAAGATTCAAAAATAATTGCATTCATAGAAGAGGGAACTCCTAGACATCTTTGATTACAGCTATAAGGGCCTTCAAAATAATTATTTGATCAAGTACAAAGGGTATGATCGGAAAAAAACATATTTGGCAGACTTTGGACAATGGTGCCTTGAAGGGAGACTTCAAAAATAGTTTTTGGGTAGCAGCAAGTAAGCAAGGAAAACAACAAATCATTCTTGAGGTCAACTATATTGAACTATTTCTGAAATAAACAAGCATAAGGGTTCAAGAGAGCAATTAAGAATTCTCTATAAAACCTCTGCAGATGAAAACATAAAGAGAGTGAAGAGTAAACAGGTCTAAGGTGCTTCTAGGAGACATTTCTTAGCCTAAAATTTTTACTCTATTGTAATAGAGAATGGTGAAACATAATGAAACAAGAAATAACAATAAAAAATTTAGAGTACTTCACCACTAGCCACGCTCAAGGATCCAATGACAGGGCTTTCTCCATCAACAAACAAGTGAAAACATCCACAGGTTCCAGAACATCAATTCCCTTTCAAATTCAACAGAGCTATGTATTACTTCAAAGATTCATCAAATGCCCCCTTTACAATGAGTTCGAATGCAGCATTTACGCTACAAATGAGGAGGTGGAACTGATCTAGGTTTCAAGTGTCATTAATTACAGAGTAAATGCATTCCTGACCTTGAAAACCATGCAAGGCCTAAGGTGGGAACATGTGTGAAACTATTTCTCTGTTTAATAACTCCGTTTTAACTTTCTAAGGAAAAATAGGTGAAATATTGACTTTTAAGGTTTTATCCTATCTTAACAATAACTGTCCTAATAGTTTAATATATTTTCTTTATTGTAATAACTGTTTGTTTATCTTTGTAGGTAGAAAGTAGGTCAAAGGTGTCAGTTAGATATTCTAAGTGAATAATTTCTCTTTGTTGATGTATTCGAGGCTTTTCAGCCTAAATTTCCTTCATTTCACCACTAAACTGTATTTAAGGCCTGATCTGCTTTTAGCCTTCATAACTCATCATGTTGCCTTTTTAACACTTCTAGGACTTTTTTTAAACTTCTGTTCCTTTATCTTTAACTATGTTTTAACCTTTAATCTATAGGATTAAGTCCTTTGATCTTCAGGTTTTTACTTTTAATCCTTTATCTTTAAATCTCTAATACTCTTCACTAATATTCACTGTTTCTTTTATTTTGCTGGTGTACAGGTGGCTTTCTACACTAGAGGGTTTTTTTATTCGATCGATATCATGATTTATCGACTGAAACCTAGAATTTAACCCCTGAATGTCTCTTTTCTTCGTTATTTAGGCCTCATAAGGTCATCACCTTCGGCCTTATCTCTTTATGGACTATGGGAAGGCTCATATGCCTTAGAACCGCCATTGAACCTGCACAATCAACAACCATTACATAAAAATTGCAACTTAGGATAAAACTACTTTCATAGGGTTTTGGCGAGGGCGAAGGAGTTGTGCAGAAGTGAAAATGTATGCAGGAGGAGCTTTCATGGACGAAACCTCCAAAAATAGGATTAAACTTTGATAAATGGTGCACAAATAGGAATGACGATTTTGGAGAATACCAAAGGTGGTATTCGCGCGGAGGGAGAGTGGTAATAATTTTTCCACAAATCAAACGTGACATGTGTCAAGGCTCGACACGTGGCTTTTGAAAAACTGCCTATTTCACGCTCAAGGTGCATGGAGGGGGAGGGGGAGCAAAGTTGACGCAAAATGTGATCTAGGCCATTAGATCTGGGAGCTGCAGATCTATGGTTGAGAATGAACATGGAGGGAGGAGAGTAGCACGGCGGGAGGAGATGGTGGGGCTGGGCTGACGTAAGACTATCTTTTTGTGTACCGAAAGGCTCGAGGGCGGGCGAAAAATGCGATTGAGCACTGGCCGTTGGATTAATCGAGATCAACGGGTGGGATATATTATGGGGGAACCAGGGGCTACAGGCTAGTTTCTTGGCATGTGCCTACGTAGTAAATATTATCCGTAGATCTAAGATCTCTCGTAGTCAGGCTGGTCAACTGCGAGGGCATCAAAAGGGTTGACCTGCGGAATGAGAAGTGCCCGCGGGTTGAGTGCAGGAATGGTGATGACCGTTGGATCACAAAAAGATCAACGACTAGGATTATATCGGTGGGATGCACATTGCAAAGAGAAGGGAAGGTATAATGGAATATGCGATGGCCGATGGAGTGCAGACCATCGAATGGACGCAGAACGATGGTTAGGATTCCATCGGCGCAATGTCTAATCGGGGGTGTGACATCGGCGAGGTAAAGCAGAATTGGGAGGCTGTGATATGCGATAGCTGATGGGGCTTAGCGCCTGGTCATAGTGCTAGGCTAGATGATGAAAAAGGGGCTAGGCCTAAGACAAAAAAGGGCTTAAGGCCTGATTTTTCAAAAAGGGGTGGATTAGGCCGAAACAGAGTGTTTTAAGCCTTTTTAAAGGTTTCTATAAGGCAAAAGGAAAAGGAAATTTAAACCAAATAAAGGGATTTTTTAATGGTTTAAAGGGTTTTTAGAGGAAATGAAGAATTAATGAAGGGAAGATGGGTTTTTCTAGAGGGAGAAGGATTGTTTAGAATAGGAGTAAAAAATTGAAAAAATGGGGGGAATGGAATGGAGGTGAAAATGGTGAAAATAGCATGAAATCAATTTCTTTTTTAAGTAGCAGGTTGAGCTGGGCAGATTTTTAATGAGGCTTATAGTGAAACAAAATAGGTTTAGAATAATGAAGTTAGTGAGATTTCTAGAACTCACAATGTTTATTCAAATATTATTTCTAGAAATCTGGGATTGTCAACTTAGACAACTTTATATATATCAAAATTATTGATGACTAACATTTTGCATTATAGGAATTAAATGGCTCTCTGATTTTTTAGGAAGAAATTTTGTTCTTCAAGCATTAGTGCCTAAGTTTTTTAAGGGGAATCCACACTTTACACTTAAAATAAAGAACTCAATCAAGAAGAAATTAAAATGCTCCAAGCTTGTTGGATCACTAAGACTATGTTTACAAGATAATTTTATGAGATTTGATCATAGTACTTTGTTTTGCATTAAATACATCAAACATTTCTTCAAATCCTTAAAAATCACTTTCATTCTTCAACCCTTAATGCCTTGCCTCTATAGGGAATCCACACTTTTACAATAGACATACGAAAGTTTAGGAACTAAAATGACAATGATTTAGAATATTTATCTATAGAATAAAAATAGAAATAAAAAATATGTCTAATTACCTAGTCTAACAAAGAAATAAATCAATTTTAAACACAATCCAGGTAGGGGGGCATACCTGTTGAGTTGTGATACAAATGAAAACTACAATGTAAGTACTTTTCTATGAAATAAAACTCATAATAGCATCATTTCTATTAAAAGAGGAACAAAAATGTTCACATTAAAATTATGAAGACAATATGGATAGACTCAACATGGATCCACATATACTTTGTCATCAAACTAAAATATACACCAACATATGGCCTTCGGATTGGACCATTTGAACATCTTTGTAGTACAGAGGTTGATTCGTTTCTTGATAAATCATGTAATATTACAAGAATTGAACTTCAACCTTTACATATTATAAATGCTATATAATAGATGGGATGGAGTATTGAACCAATAATAAATCTCGAGGACATAAAATCTTGTTAATTGTTTACATCCCAAAAATACAGTACCCTAGGGTAATGCCATTAACATATACAATGTTTTTTGACATGGTAACTACTTGTATGTTGGAATAGGATATTTATATGACATGGAATGCATGAAAATATCTATGAAATTTTCTGAAACCTTGAAATTGATTATTTATTCATTTTTTGTTGTGTTGTATGCATTTCCACTAGGTTTGATTAGAGCATTGATCATGAGTTGTAGCATGCCTTGTCAAAACTAGGATAAATCCAACCAACACTAATCCAGTCTATCCTCTTAGAATTGAAAATAATGTGGCATATTTCTCCTTGGGTTGCATATATATTACAACTAATGATATTGATTATTAGATTTTGACTAGTGTTAAAGAATATGATACTCACATTAAAAAACCAAAGCTCTACCTCAAATAACTCATTAAAAATAATGGAAAAGCATTGAACTTAGCAAAATCACACATTATCAGCATGTCATGAACATAATGAAAATTATTGTGAAAAAATGGGAATTATAATATGTTATATGAGTGAGTATAAATGGAAAAGCTGACACTTTTGATAGTAGTAAATCCTTTCTTGATTCAACATCCATCAATATTAAGTGTTAAAATACATGAGTAAAATATTTTTCTAGTGGATATAATATAGTAACTTCAACAAAGTATTCTCTTGAATTCAGAGTACGATTTAAGTCAACTCCTAGGATCAGAAACTCAAGATTCATAGATATTTAAAATTATCCTAGAATTGTAAGCAATTTTTATATGGAACCTTTAGGTTCATGGGTTTGAATAACTCCTCTATGCCCTTGGCCCTTCCTTCAACCATAATTCTAGAAATGAGATATATAAAATTAGTAGTCTCAAAAATATCATTCTAAAAAATTATTAGACCATCAAAGAATCCTGGTGCATCCATACCACAAATATTTTTCTCCTTCGAGATAGATGAAAGAAACTCAATTGATTTATTCCCCTCATACATTTCCTCTTGGAACATAATCACATATAACCTATATATAGAAAGCAACATTACGAGGGATAAATTTAGTCGGAAACACCCCTAACCTGGTAATGTTAAAGGAAAAAAAATCATAATGTAACAACCTTCCTAGGGCTTTTTACCCTAAGTATCCCTTGTATGGTCAATTATTTTCCTACCTTTAACTCCCTTTAGGCCTTCATTTTTTTTTGAGATGCGTGATTCTCTCCCCATTTGATCTAGATTATATTAAATCAAACCTAAAGTACCCTTGATCCTTCCTCCTTCATTTTCCAAGATATATATCCCATGGAAAAAATGACACAGAAGATAAACAAGTTGATTATGTAAGTATCCACAGCTTGTGCAACATTATTGAGTGCCCACCATTATTCACTCTACAGATTCATTACTGAAGTACCATGCAAGGTATAAAAATTATTTTGAGCTTCCCCATGCAAATCTCTCCTTTAGGTGATATGTTTTTTTCATTAAAAAAAAATAGAGGTTGTGAATCCAAAGAAAGAGACTACATTCCTTTATATGCACCAATTGAAGTTAACTGCTTATGGGACTCCCCTTTTTTAGTTGAAGTATTGTATCTAGTTAGGGAGAGCTAGGTTGATATCAACCCACATTTGTGTCAACTCCCTAAATGGGTGCATTATTTCTTTTGGTTATTCATGATCCAATGGAGTCTAATCATTTAATACATATTATTTTCTAATCCACCACTTCTTCTTAAGATACCATTAAGGTCTTCAAATGCTACACTCCCTCCACAAAGGGTGTTCCCAATGACACATTAAACAATGAAACAATTATAGTAGTCTGATGATTAAATTGGTAATTATTATCCCCCAAAAAAATTAATTTAAGATAATAACCTATCTATAATATCAACTTTGATGAGGAGTTTCTTCATTCATTTGTTAAAGGAAACCCCGATATTTTTCTCAACCATATTGAAACACCCAATGTTACCTTCAATCAATTGTAAAATTGCTTCATTCCATAATTCTAGTTCTATCCTAAGTAGAAGTATCCAAACATGTTGGATACTCATCAATTCACAACAGGCTTCAAAACCTAGCTTCCATATATGTAGTACCAAAGTGGAAGGCCCATACTAGTCATTTTTAAATATTATGGTATTATCATTTACTTTATTAAATTTGAAGGATATCCATCCCATGACCCTAAACTTATATTGGGGAGAATATCCATGAATATTTCACTGTATTGCTTCTAACCAAAGCATCAAAGAGTATTATTTTACAATATTTCCAATAATATTGTTGATCAAGGGTTGGTTCATTAATACTTCGACCCTATACATACAACATCGAGTTTGAGTGCTAGTTTCACCTCGTCCTTTATATATATAATACATTTTTTCCTTTTCTAAGTGTTGATGAATATTTTATTGAATTTGTCTCTGAGATGAATTCTTTAGGATTTGACCTTAGCTCCATCCTTAAAAATACCTCTCACTCCTTTGACAACTTGACTAGAGTTAAGGGGTTTAAAATTCACAATATGTTTTATACTCAAAACTATATACATAAATGGATCCAACATTTGTAATACATAAATTCTTGTTTCATTGCCTCTATGGTTGGAGAGAGATGATCTTATCTCATAATATCTATCATTGATCAATGGAATGTCTAGCTTGACCATTTCGCTTGCCATCTCTCACATGTCTAGGAGTTCAAGGCATCACCTAATTGACTAGGTCCTGTTTAGTCAATTTAATGTTCTTAAATTTCTATCATAAATTATCGACCAGGGTTGGTAATCTTGTGAAGTAAAAGTGCACTATATATGATAGAAGCCTTTCTTACTTATTTTATTGTGATGATTGTATTTGTGAAGGTTTTTTTTAAAGATGTTTTTGTTTTATATGTTCTTAATGAAATTAATGAATTGAATTATAACTAAAATAAATTCTAATTTAGCTATGTTTCAAAAACTACAAAAAATATTTTTGAAGAAAAGTCTTAACTGATTTATCAATTAATATCTAAGAATTATCATAATCTAATATAAGAAAATGAAACTCTAGGAAAAGAACTCTGATATTTTTGTCTTTCTAGAAATTAAATGTTATGTAACTCAGAATGAGCAAAGAAATAAATAATTCACTTATTGTTATGGTGGGAAATAACTATAAAACAAGAAAGAATTCTCATCCTTGTACCAAAGAGTAAATCATCAAATCACCACTGCTTGAAAGGAACTCACTGAAACTGGAAACAAAATATTTCAATTTAGATGATTAAACCACACATGAAAAACTAATCTACCATACAATATTGTTGCAAGGAAACAAAAATGATATTACTTATGTAATTTAACCATTCAAAAAAGGAGATTAACCTACATCAAATGGAAAAAACAATTAATTTAAACATCTATTATAACAAGATTAAATTATGGAAATGAGTACAAAACATTAAAAGCATAAATTGAAACTACATCAAATGATAAAAAAAAATCATTTAAACATTTGTTCTTGTTTAGTCGATTTAGTGTTCTAAATTGCTTACATAAATTTATCAACTAGGGCTTGTAAACTGATGAAGTGTGGTGCATTATATGTGCCTAAGTGACCTACTCCTTACTTAATTTTTTGTATTTTTCTTATTTTTTTGGGGTTTTGTCTTTTTAATTCTTAATGTGTTATCCTAAACTATTTAGAGAAGTAAAAATGAATCTAGAAAAATAAATATTATAATACTAAGTTAATAAAAAGAAACCAAAGTTTATGGGCTATTTCTAATTCCTAATTCAAAAAATTAAGGCATGTTATTGTTTTAGTGTTTAAATATAATCCATGAATCTATAAGTAGACTAAGATTGGAAGATAGAGTAAAACCAAGAAAATGTATCAAATATTGTACTTTAGGTTGTCTCAACATTCAATTATTAGGTCAAACCTTATTGATATGAAATCAACTGTTTGTACTTTAGTTGCTAAAGTCCTAAGATAGAAAACAGAGAATTCTATTGAAAATTACCTAGAATGTGTTCAGTTACTCCATTTACCCAATATGTAAAGAGTGACACCTTTGCGGTAATGTTTCTAAGAAACCATTACATTTGTCTAAACTAAAGAACTACAATAACTCTGTAAAATGAAATAACTCAAACATTGCATCACATCTAATCATTTAATCATCCTTGCAAAGTATATTCAGATTAGTCTCTTTCAGGATGACCTTTAAGAAGATTGTTTTGTTGCAATGAAATGAGGATATTCTAACTAGAACCAACTACGTGAATAATCAACTTATCAGTCTCATCCAAATATGAAGCTTGTGACCCCTTGGTATGGCTTCAGATAAATCAATTACACCCTTAATTATTAGCAAGAATATAACAAGAAAAAAAATGTATTCAACCACTGAACTTATAAGACATTCAACCATTCAATGTAAGATTTAATAAATGGGAAAAATGGGTTTCACAAATGCTCAAGTAGACACCGCAATTGACAGTTATCTTCTAATGAATTTTAAAAGACAAAACATTAAACTAAGCAACCATGTTTCTCAACACTTCAATCTTTATTCCAATCCTGAAGATAGAGTTCCTATCTCCTTGAAATGTTTCGGAAGGAAAATCTCCACAGTTGCATTTAAACTATTCAAAAACTAGAAGTTAAGCAAGAACATAAATGACTAAAAAAGATTAAAGAAATATAACTATAAAGCATTGAAAACCTCCTTTAGTAGCAGGGGCCCTCTCCTACTAAGTTTTTTGACTCCTTAGGTTTCCAAAAGTGCAATCAAACTAGCATTTGATAACTGAACTTCTTTATTAAAACAGAGTATTCACTACAAATCTGAACTGTGCTATACCTTTTTTGAACTGTCTCTAGGTTCTTTGGAACCACTATTTAAAGAGATATTACATAGCTAATTGTGAGATAAGTTAGCTACAGGTGTATAGGTTGAATTACAATAAAAATAGGACTATTGGACTCTTGCTGATTCGAATTTAGAATTTGCAATAAGACTGTTGGACTCAAATCAAGAGTCCTATTGCATTTGGATAACATAGTTTGACTCCACCTTTTACCATGAGTTTAGGCTCACTTTTCTGTTGATCTGGACCAAGTGAGTAGGATAGAATCCATGTAGGCATCATTCTAGAGACACCCATGTGGCTAAATTCCTTAATTGACACCTGGAGCCTGCTAAACCATGAGAGAGGCTACGGAACACATAGTTAGCTACAGAATAGGCTACATTGTGTAGCTAAATTTCAAAAATCTATCCAAATAGCAAGAGCATGAAAATATAAAATGGAAATCATTTTAATGCATCCTTAGGAAAAAACGTATCATTTTTAATTGATTGGGGTTTGTGATTTTATGGGAGAGTGATGGAAAGCTGTGAGAAAAATTGTTAAAGAGAGGGTAAATCTGAGGTTCAACATACCCCCACTGCAAAATCATTTCATATCTTCATGCAATTGCCAAAAATGTGAGTTATTCCCTACTGCATTTTCTCTCGTACCTCTGCTAGCACATCTAACTTTCTTCTTTTGTTCTTATTTGAAGTGACTGTCATTCTAAGCCTTCTCATAAGAATCTGTAACTTGAGGATAATGACCGCTCTATTCAATTACTTGTTCTTGCTCTTCAATTTCCTATTTTTCTTATACCACAGTCCTAGATGCAAAATAGTATTATCATGAATTGCCTTATCTAATTTGTTTTTCTACTTCAAGATCTCATTCTTTTGTTTGATATGTTTATTCAATATGTCTAGTTCATAGATATCCTACTTGAGGGAATCAACTAGATGTTCTTGTGGATTGACCGAAGGTTCTGGGTTCATTGATGCACTTCTTTTCTGCAATGATCTTTGGGGCACTACAAGAAAAAAGGACATTGGTGAGGGGTGAAAAATGTTACCATAAGCTCATTGGTGAGGGTCAAAAGAGCTTTCGTCACCAAAAATTGAACGTCAGCAAAAGTGGCATCGCCGAAAGTATAGGTGTTGTGGTGACATTCAAGGTTCGTCACCAATAATGAGTTATAATGATGGATAGTGACCCTCACCATTTCATATGAGAAATGGTGATGTACAATAGCCTCCATCACCAAAAAACTGAACGTCACCAACGCTGGCGTCGCCGAAAGTATGTGTTGTGGTGACATTCAAGGTCCGTCACGAATATTGATTATAATGACGGATATCGACCGTCACCATTTCATATGAATAACAACAATTTTTTGTGATGGAGCATTCATGGTCGTCACTATTGGTGCATATATATGGCGATGTTCGTTGACCATCACCATTTCATATTTGGTGAGGGGAAAAAAATGTCATCATAAGCTCATTGGTGACATCAAGGTTTGTCACAAATAATGACTATAATGACAAACAATCACCCTCACCATTTCATGTCAACAACAATGATTTATGGTGACACACATTTCATGGTCGTCACTGTTGATGCGTATATATGGTGGCATTCATTGACCGTCACCATTTCATATTTAGGTGAGGGTCAAAAAATTTCACCATAAGCTCATTGGTGATGGTCAAAAGAGCCTTTGTCACCAAAAAATGATCACTACCATTCCTTATGAATATCAGAGCCTGACGGAATCGGACCACCAACCTCCTGGTTGTAAAGCAGGTGCTCTTCCATTGAGCTAGCACCCTTTAAAGAATTAAACTTTTAAAAACTATATCTTGAAACTTTATAGATTGTAAATTCTACAAATTTCAGTAAATTAAAGTCTCAACAATATTTTACTAAACAAGCAAAACATCATCGAAGTTCCAGATCTCTACCTAATGGTTTTGGAAGTTATGAAAAGTAGGTGGAGGGAAAAATAGTTACGTATAAGAGACTCAATATGTTTAGTTGAATACTCAATTAGAATCGAAACTCTGAAGACATTTATAGCCTACAAATGAACTATAACTCGTAAATGCACCAAATATTGCAAAGGAAATGTCACAAGTGGATAGCATATGGAAGAAGAGCATTGATGAAGACAGATGCATAATGTTATAGGTTGAATGAAAGAAAAATATCAAGTTGTTGTTGTTGGGTGACTTTTTATAATTGGGACCTTTGTCTTTCCTTTATCACGTAAACATTCAAATTATAAATTATAAATTTTAGATATCTGAATGATATCTAAACTTTTGTGCAAATGTAATCCAAGGAACCACAGGGGAAATATATATATATATATATATATATATATATATATATCCCCTTCACATAAAGTGACATGCGATTTGGAATTTCACAAGTCCGCACTCAAAACATGACAGCAACCAACAAATAAAAAATATTGAAACTTATCACAGTAAGAGTATCTCTTTTCCGCAATGAACACCAAAAATAATATGGTAATTAGTTCACTTTAAGACTACAAAACATTATAAAAAAAACAATGTGTTGAATTATCTACCAATACAAAATGGATTTAATTCTAATGAAGCAAAATAGTTGATATTATATCACAAATAAAAATGACCAACAACAATGTAAATTTTGTTTTTTCAAGATCTTTCCAACAGTCGAAACAGAAAATCCCCCCCATCAATGTTTGTAAGTGAATTTATGACTTGGAGAATTTAAGATTCTAGTTTTAACCCTTGGATTATAAAAGACTAAATCATGTATTCTTTGCAATGCAGTGGTTTATGAGAATTGTGTCAATCCATGAGGGTTGAATTGTAATGACCCCATACTATAGAATGTGAACATGATTTGCAAATTCGGTTAGCTCGAAGCCCAAGGCAAAGGCCCCACTATTGAACGGTCATGAGTCCAAATGGCAAGCAGGCTAGGTTTTGATGTTATGCTTAACTGTTATAAAACCAAAGTATAATAAATAATATAATAACCTCCAAAAATATTGCTTGAGGAGCAACACAGGAGCTGAATCCAAGAGTGGAAGAGTAAAGGGAGTCCTTAGGAAGGTAAGGTAGGTTACTTAATATCCAAAAAATGACCAAAATTACATCAACAAGACTGCTCAATTCATAAGTGGCAGTACAAAGTGGGATTTCAAAGGCCACCCCTATAAAATCAAGAATCGGTCCAACTTAAAAATATCTAAGCATGACTATCACAATGTTAAGAAGAAGAAATACAAACATCTAGAGCCAAGTACATGATAAGCCTCAATGCATCGAATGCCTACTGTCAAACACAGTGTATTCCTCTAAAGTCGAAAGGGAAGTTATCCTACCATCCCAGGCTCTGGATAGAAAGCTCTTTCACCTACCCTATTGATCATATGTTCCAAGTCCAAACTCAAAATGTTATATGGAAGACACGTGATCCTCACACATGTGAGACATAACATATACTTTTTCTTGGAGAGGTTATTTCCTTGTCATTCTCACATTCTTTCTCATGTTGAGAGAACACATGCCTCCATACCTAGAATTCCATATAACCAACCCAAGAAGCCAGCGATCTTGAAAGATGTGTGAGTTTGTGTCAAGCTAAAGGGGTTGTGCAGAAGTGGAAGGAAGGCATTGTTTTTGAAGAGAGAGTTGTAGAGTAAGCAACATGGAACCTCATTACTCACTTGTTTAAATCAATGTTAATTGGAAATGAGATAAGGTATCTTTGAAATCACATTATCCACTTGTCTGATTCATCACTGCAATGAGCCAAGGTATATGAATTTCAGGGATTCCCAAAGAGCAACCAGTAGCTCAAATTCTTTATGCCAACATTATGGAAATATATGGGATGGATTCAATGGAGATCATAACATTGTGTTGTGTTTTACTAAGTGGAAGAGGTTCGTCAATGTCTGAATGTTGGGTGAGATACCTAAATAATCTTTCAATGCGAGAAAGAACTGTTAGTGTATGGTTGTGGCTATATTTTTTAGTATTGTTGGTTAGGATGAATGAGAAATAAATCTAACATCCATCCTTCATCGTTGTGGTCTCATAACCCAGTTTGGGGGTGGAATTTACAGAAGATTCATGTGGTTGGGCAATTGATCACTCATGGAAAATCTATGGGATTATCATCATTATCATGCCAATTTGTCAGCAAATAATACCACTATACCTCCACGGGGATATTGGTGTTTTTAGCATCATTTCCAAACCCATCCCTTTTCTTTTAAAAAAATTACCTGCAACCATTATGAATTAAAATAATAAGTGGTGTCACTAGATGGTGTAAAAATTAGAATTTTGGATACATTTGTAGAACCATATGACATTATATGGGTCAATGGTTCAATTCTATGTTATCCTTGAAGACTTGTGTTTGTATTTGCTAAAAAACTATATACCTCCTCACACAAACTTTCAGCAAAATCCTATGAATATTTAACGATTAGATGCCAATAGGTTCATGAAGATTCATATTAGAGATTGGAAGAATATTTGATCTTCCATAACCAAAATGGAAAAAAAATATATATATGAAGGACAAATAACAACAATAAAATATATTATATCTAGACAGTATACTTCAAAATTTAAGTATTTAGTAGCTCTAATTTCCTTCGTCGTCCACAGGGTCTTCGATAGACAATGATTGGTGTGTTGTTAAAGCACTCCTAGATTTTAAGTCATTGGTTCCATTCCCCACCCTATTTGGGTGTTATTCTTGGACATGACTATGATGTAGCCTCACCAATGTCAAACTCACAAAATTACAACATAGAGAAAGAAGAAAAAAAAAAAATCTTAATCTTCATCAAAATCCAATTTTCACCTATTCCAGGGAGTATAGAAGGAAACATGACCTATGTAACAAAGATGGACTAGTCTAAGATTCCAACTATAAAATCACATCAAAAGAAAATAGATAAAAACAAACTAGATACCATTTCACATGCATGATGATGACGTTACATATAAAATGAAGGAACTATAGTCTATAAACGACACATCATCACAAAATTCCATCCACAACATCATTGATATTCAACAGAAAGACAAGAAAATTAGAGTAGCAAAGCAACCATAAGAGGTTGTGTTCAAATCAACCTTATTCTTTATATGGACAAGTATAAAGCTGAACCGAAAAGCCTCTGAAAGAATAAATTCAATATAATGTCCCTTGTAATATGTGATATTTATGTTAAAGGAGATGAAGAACTAATTCAAAAACTCAATTCAATCCTTCAAAGATGGCCAAGATCCCAGAAGTCTACAAAACCCTCGGGTAAGACAAGCAATAAAAAATAATTGAGGCCAAGTAAGAGACATATGATGTTGCTAAGACAATTTTCAGTCACAAGTCCACAGTTTTTGCGGATATTATTTTCCTCGACTATAATATTTGTCTTCATGGATATCCTATATGCAGCATACTTTAGTGGCTCCTTTCAATTCTCCATCGAAAATCCCCTTTTCCTGGTTGTGGAATTTTGTTGGTACTTACTAATGGTACACTAATGTTTTGAAGAGGTTCTAACTTCACACAATCCACATTCAACATTAAGGGGGGAAGGTCCAACCTTATGGACTAATCCTTTCTCTTCCTTCCCTCCTCTCTATCTTTAGGGAGGATATTGTGCATAGGGAAAACCCTATGTTGAGATGGGTATTTATTAACCTTATCACTTCTTTTCACTGTTTGATTCCTGAAAATTGGAGAAGTGATTATGAGTTTGAAAGGAATCCTAAAGAAATTGAGTTTTATAGAAATGATACGTTGTCAAGTGGTGCATTTCATTCTCAAGATAGAATGGAATCTAATGCATATATAATGGCACTACCCCCAAGATGCATTAATAGGGATACTATAGACAATATATCAAATACTTTGGATGGTAACTTGAAAAACAGAGTAGCAAATGATCTCAAGGTTTGTTCTCCACACCTCTTTCAAAATAATGATTGTATAAGGAAAGAAAGAATTCGTTATGAAGAAGCACAGAAAGGCTCACCAATTGATGATAAGGAGCGTTCGACTTCTCGCTTTGAATCACATTATCACCCAAATTGTCCAGCAGGTGAAATGGAAAGGTAAAAAAAACACAAGTTAAAAGGCATTAAGAGGTGCATTCACGAAGAAGCAGGAAAGCATTGCGAATATTTATCAGTTTTAGTTGCTTTGAACTATGGTAGTCATGGTGGGATTAGTAAAAAATATTTCACAATTTCACAAAAGACTAGACTTCAAGAAGGAAGTGGTAAATCAAAAGTCATTGGTATTCCCAAAAAGGGTTGTGGGATTCTTTGGAATTGATCCAAAATACACGCTAGAGGCAAACATATATTGGATTTGGCAAGTAGGATCCTCTGATGTGGGCTTTCAGATTTGGCCACACAAAAAATTGAAGGGCTTGCATCACAAAGTTATTATAGTTCTCAAAAGGTGTTTTCTACTACATTAGAAACATCTAATCATTCTATTTCTTCTTTAGATTTTGATTCTGAGTCGCTTCCCCTACTAATGGAGCCAGGTGGGTCTCATAAAAGTACAGATACATATACACAAGGAAGAATTCCTTGAGGTGAGTTAGATCTCTATGTTGACCATAAAATTTGTCTTATACAAAATATTGGCATGGTTTCTGAAACAAGATTGATCGATCATTATGGACATGGACAAGATATTATGGGCACTGGTTGTTTGAGATCTGAAGCCTGGGTGTAGGAGCTTGTCTCAGAACTATGTTCCAAATACATTTTGGAGAATCGGTTGGAAAAAATTTAGTAGCTCGGGCTCTCATGAATGATATAGTGAGGAGAAATATTGCCCCAGTTTATGTGTTCCATGGTCCTCAAGGAGCAAGTAAAACATCATTTGGTAGAATATTTTTAGCAACCATGAACTTCCATTCTCTATATCTTTCATGACCTTGTGGACTATGTTGTTCATGTTTAGCTCAAAGTCTTGGTAATAATTTAGATATAGAAGAAATTGGTTTTCACATAGCCCTTGAAAATGTGGTTACTTTTTCCCCATCCTCTCATTATGGAGTCTTTATAGTCGACAAATGTGATACTTTGTCAAGTGATGATTGGAATAAATTCT
This sequence comes from Pinus albicaulis, assembly GCA_034641835.2. Taxonomy (NCBI): domain Eukaryota; kingdom Viridiplantae; phylum Streptophyta; class Pinopsida; order Pinales; family Pinaceae; genus Pinus; species Pinus albicaulis. Next base: position 636,187,274 of record CM076575.1, read on the forward strand.
CAAAAGCACTTGATGAAATACCTTGGAATATAGTCTTTATTCTCGACACTTAAAATATAAAATGCCTATTCCATATAAAAGTCAACTCGAGATTTTTGTTTTGTAAACTTGGTGGGACTACATCTTCATCATGTCCAATATATAACTGCGATCGAGGGGGAATTGAACCGGTGACTTCACATCAAGTAGTACCTTTACAGAGCACCCAATCACCATCTATCCAAGACTCCGTGGACAACTCAAGAAATATTATAGTTGTTTACATATTTAGGGTAGAATAACGATAACCTTAGATAGGTCTTCTTAACCCTAACAACAACATTAGAGATGAAGAGGAAGATTCTGAAATTTTTTGAAATCCATCATTTCCAACCTTCACGTAAGGTCTACCCATGTTTCTTTTTGAAAGGTTTTCAAATCTTTGAAATCAATCTGAACAAATTGTAGTGAGATTATGATAATAAGCTTGCCACCATAGGTGAACAAAAAGGAATTTGAGAAAGAAAGAATGAGCTCTGCCAAAGTCATAATTTTTTCAATCTATCAATCAAACTTCTAAAGATGAAACTGGTAAAGCATGCAACCCAACAAGGAGATGAGGAAGGGCTATGAGAGCAACATGAGAAAAAGAAAGAGTCGTCCACACACAACAGACGGATCAACCATAAGCACCACCAAGATTCACCAAAAAAATAGAGTACTAGACTAAAGAATCTCTCTAATTTTGTGTTTACCTTTGCCCATTTTGAGCCATCCACACACAGTAGATAGATCAACCAAAAGCACCACCAAGGTTCACCAAAAAATAGAGTACTATACTAAATAATCTCTATAATGTTGTGCTTACCTTTGACCATTTTGAGCCATCCACACATGGATCAACCAGAAGAACCACCAAGATTCACCAAACAAATAAAGTACTAGACTAAAGAATCTCTCTCATTTTGTGTTTAACTTTGCACATTTTGAGCTTTTGGTGGATTAAAATATCATAAATTTTGTTTTTTTGGACCATGAGTCAAGTCCTCACTGTAAATGTGGATGTAAACCATAAAAATTCAATTTATTTGCATATAGGGGAACAATCAATACTTTTATTTCTAGTTACCATAATTTAGCACAACGAAACTAGGGAAAAATCAATGGGAGAAAATATTTTCATTTCTCATTTTGATGCATGATGTAAACCCTTTGGATGAAGACCTGTTACAATCAACACCTTTATTGTTCCAAAAAGAGGAAAATGAAATTAAATGCAACAAATATGATGAATTTATGGAAGTTCTGGAGGCAAGAAAGATATTCAATTAACAAAAAAGAAATTAAATCATACCTTAAGCATGCCATTTATAATTGATGATTGAGAGACATCAATAGGAAATATAATGACAGTGCTTGAGGTTGAACCATATAATCAGTGCAAAAAATTCCACGTTGCCCTTAGAAAACTCTGAATACTCATATACATCTCGTCGCCTACCATTTATATCCAATGGTGCAAAGCATTCTCCTGCAATTGTTCACACTCGAAGATGCAGTTGTTCGATAAATAAAAAATTGACAAAAACACAATTGATATAAGCACAAAACCAACAATGCAAGAATATACACACGGATTCATGAGCAATAAATAAGTTGAGTATGATAAGAGTATTCCAGAACTATACACATGTTGAGGAAGCCAAATATATATATATATATATATAACATAGGAAGCATAGGTGTGGTTTTCCTTGACCGAAGACTACGCTTATATATAGAGTACAAAGTTGTGGGAAGAGCGATACAAATTGGCCAAGTATCCAATAAAATACAATAAAGTGGATAAGTGATCAATTTAGGCTAAGTCACCCACAAGAGATCATGTTCACTAAACCAAGTCTCGTCAAAGACATTTATTTCTTCAAAAAAAAAAAGGATAGAGATTGTGGACTCCAAGTTAACCCCCCTCATTGTCATAGCCTCTGCAAGATCTACTTAACATAGAGGAACAAGCAACCTTGAACAACATCTCAAGTTTGTACATGGTTTCAAGTTTTATTGAACCTCATTGAAGTATGGCATCATCTCAACCACCCTATCTCTTTATTGTTGAGTGTAATGGGACTAAAATGCTAATTCGCAACCATCCATATGTGACTGTTGCAAAGATGAAAGAGAGATAATATTGTGGTAGGTGCTCAGGGATGGTGTCAAAGATGCTTGAACATAGAAAAATAGGTTATCTTGATTTGCATTAGATGAAGTTAAAATGATGACAGACACGTCAATAAATCGCAATCAGGTGATGTGGCCAAAAAGAATCACCTGGTAGAAAAGAAACCACAAGCTCACACCTACAAATGTCTTGAAGAAATGGAACAAAAAGAATGATGTCAGCTATTTACACCATTGTCTTGGAATCAAAAAAGACTTGGCATCCCTGGGACTTGGCGAAGCTTGATGACTTGGGAGAGGCTCAGCAAAGATGAGAAACCCTTAAAATACAGTAAATTCTATGCACAAAAAATATTGCAAGTTTGTGGTGAGTATGGTCATTGGCAAGTTTGTGGTGAGCCTTGGCAAGCATCAGAAGTTTCCCATGAATGTAGCTAGTGGATAGTTCTGTGTGCCGGTATTAGGTGAGTACTCACCCCAACCAAGACACTACAAGACTCATGAGTCTTAGCTGAGTCAATCTACACTATTTTAAAGACTCCAAAGGTTCAAATGACACTACATACAAAAAAAATTAAGATGATGAATAACTTAGATTAAGAAAACAATGATCTAAGAGATACATAAAAATTGAAACAGGATGCACATATTTCAAGATATAGTTTGCTAATGTTGAAATGGAAGACGAGGATTGGCAGATAAACTAAAAATCTATAAACTTGCATGGTTAGTGAGTGCAAAATGCACAGGTACGGGATGACATGGACTAATGCAAACACAAGTTAATAAACACAAACAAACATGAAAACTATAATAGTACATTAGAAACAAATGAATAAATAACATATCTCCAATCTCGGCCTCTTGATATTAGAAGTTGTTGTAGATTCCATTTCTGGAGACTACATTATTAAGTTGTTGGAGAATTTTGGTCACACTATCACCTAAAGCTACAGTGCTAAGGGGCATGGAACTAATGAAATCTCTCATTATTTTTGTCACATAACTACCATCCTATGATATTATATTTCTCGCTTGTAAATGGTATTTTACCATAGAAACTAAATCTTCTCCAATAACAGCCTTGGAATCACCACCTAGTGCAGATCCTACTATCCTATCTATCAAGCTTACCACTGGGCCTATGTCATTAAAGCCAAACTCAAGTTCTTTGGGTAGATTGAATTGATCTGTGTAATTCAAAACAAATCAGAACATCAAACAACCTTACGTGATATTTGCATCTCAACATGCAACCAAATATTAGTTAATAGTCAATTTTCGTAGTATTCACACTAAATATTATGACTGTGTTTATATTATGTAAGTGCAAACCTTAACTAGAAAAAGTTGTCCAAGCATGCCAACATAATATAGTTCTAGTTTTAGTTAAATTATTTCGTAAAGTTACTTAGCACCAGGAAAGTGACGATGGAAACTTGGCAATTTGTCAAACCTAACAAAGTAGATCAAAAACATATTATAATGCTCATAATAGTCAATATCAAATTCTGAGATTCTTCAATTCTAGTATAATAATAATAGAGGCTGACACTATATGTTACTTTTGCTGGTGACACAAAACCAGTCAAGTCTCATATTTAGATTTCTTGGGTCCCAATTGAGATCTATGACTACAGTGGCATGTCCTTATGATGGGATTTTTTTTCCATATTAGTACTCCCTTCATTGAATGCCAATCCACCAACAAATAAACTGAAAAGAAGGAACTAAAAAAAAGACATAACCAATCCTATAAATAGAATGCGGTACATTAGGTGGGGTTATTCAACCAGGATTAATGTAATTTGTTACAATACAGACTCCCAATGTCATTCCTTGATCACTATTTTCTACGGTGCATATGCAATGTGCACAATCCAATGATCAGTAGTTCATCCTCCAGTGTGTAACACGGAGATGGTGAATTGGAATATTAATAAGGGAGTTAGCCACTTCATCTGTTAATTTTGATGGTGATTGACAACTGATAAAGTATAATATTTAGATTGTTAAGATCCTAAATAAAATATATTTATTCAGTGGAATGTCAATATGATGAGATTATTTTCCATATTAGGACTCCCTTCCTTGAATACCAATCCATCAACACATAAACTGGAAAGGAAAGAACTAAAAAATAGACATGATCAATCCTCTAGATAGGACAGGGTACATTTGGAAGGGCTTTTCGACCATAATTATTGTAATTTGTTACAATTAAGACTCCCAATGTCATTCCTTCATCACTACTTTCTTAGTTGCAAATGCATCGTGCAATCACTAGCAATCATCCTCTAGTATGTAACACAAATATGGTGAATTCAACTCCAAGATAAATCTTCAAAAGAAAACAAGAGTATAATCATCCATGGGACTTGTAATATAATAAGTTAAAGTACATCTCCTTCAGGTTTTCTAACGAGTGAAGCACCACTCGTATAGGACCCGCGGGTCTTCGCGGATTATATAGCAAGCTGGGTCACTCGCATAGAACCCGTGATCTCTACCCTTACCCACGCAAACTCACATTAAACCCGCCTACTCGCATAAGACCTATGGGTTTCTCATAGCACCCGTATCGGACCGCTATAAGACCCGTCCCACAAAAAAAGAGCTTTTTTTTGGATTTTTCTCAATTTTTTTTTATTTTTCTATTTTTTTGGAAATGAGGTGGAGGAAAAGGGAATTTGGAGGTAAGGAAATTTTTTATAAGCACCTATCTCCCTTTCGGAGTAGCAACAGTAGCGAAGTGAACACTGGAAGAGTAGCATCAAATAGCAATAGCAAGGCAGAGTCACAGCACAGGCGAAGTTTCAGCATAGGCAGAGTTTCAGCATAGGCAGAGTCACAGCACAAGAAGAGTTTTAGCACACTATCCAAGTAGGCTTCATGATATTTGTTTCATTGCTTTGCAACTAGCTGCTTGCATGTAATTCTTTTAAAATTTTATCTAATCAATTCAAATTTTTTTTTTTGTTCACTTGCAATTTGCAAATTTTTGTGGCCTTGTAGATGCGTTTCTCAGCCACACAATGGCCCTGTGTGGCTGAAAAACTCACCCACAAGGGCCTGCGGGTGGCCTCCTCAGTGAGCAAGCACTGTGGCTGAGTTTCTCATCCACACAGGGTCGTTCGGTGGCTAAGAAACTCAGCCACAGGGCCTACGGTCTACCTCCTGAGCCTACAGGCCCTCTGGCTGAGTTTCTCAGCCACACAGTGGCCCTGTGTGGCTGAGAAACTCAGCCATAGGGCCAAAAAAAATTGTAAATTAAAAAAAAATTAATAACCAAAAAAAAAATTAAAAATATGAATTAGATTTTAAAAATTTAATTTTTTTTCTTCTATATTTCGTCACCATGCCACCAAAGGGGTATAGAAAGTCTCGTGATATGGCATGGGCACATGGTCGACGAATCATTTTCGGTAATGAATACCATGTGAAGTGAAATTATTGCAATACCACAATGCATGCAGGAATAAACAGGCTAAAATACCACCTAGATAGAATTCCTGGGAATGGTGCAGGATGTTGTCAAAATTGCCCTGATGAAGTCACTACTGAAATGGAAGCTATTTTGGAAGCCATTAAAGAAGAAAATTCTAAGAGGGAAAGAAATCATGAGATTGTTGGGATAGGTAGATCTTCATCTTAGAGTGAAACACAGGTTGAATATCCAGGTATTGGTAACTCCTCTTCAACTATTGTAGCAAACAGGAGTATAACCTCTTCTTTCTTCACTCCTCGTACAATTCCAGGATCTCAACGAACCTTGGATAGTTTTAATGAAAAGAAGAGGAAGGAGGTAGATATGGTAGTGAGGAGGTTTTGGTACCATAACATTATTTCATTCAACTATGCAAAGTCATATTTTTATCATCCCATGGTGGATGCCATTGCAAGTGTTGGCCAGGGATACAAAGCCCCATCTTATAATGCACTTAGGGGGAAAGAGCTAGATGAGGAGTTAGAGTGTGTCAAGGAATAATTGGAGAGCATTAAAAGCTCATGGAAAATTATAGGTTGTACAATTATGTGTGATGGGTGGACAGATCAGAGGGGTAGAACAATAATAAATTTTGTTGTAGCTTTCCCTAAAGGAACCATGTTCCTAAAATCCATTGATGCATCTACAAATGTAAAAGATGCACATTTTATTTTCACATTGTTGGCTGATGTGGTGGAGGAAGTTAGGGTTGCAAATGTTGTCCAAGTAATCACGGACAATGCAGCAAATTATGTAGCAGCTGGAAGGTTGCTTTGTGCCAAATATCCCACGATTTTTTGGACTCCATGCATTGCCCATTGCATAGACTTGATACTAGAGGATATTCGGAAGTTGGAGTGGGTGCAGGATTTTGTGCAAGAATGCAATCAAATTACCAAGTATATTTATAATCATGCTTGGGTGTTTAACCTTATGAGGGAATTCACATAGGGTGAGCTTAGTCGCCCAGCTGTCACATGGTTTGCTACAAAATTTCTTTCCCTCCAAAGCCTTTTGTATGAGTACCAAGCTTTGTGAAGAATTTTTTGTAGTCAACAATGGGTATTTTGGAAAGATAGCACAAAACCAAAAGCATTGTCTTTGAAAGCATCTATTTTTGGTGATAGTTTGTGGGACAAAGTCACTGAGATTGTCAGCTTCACTGAGCCCCTTGTGAAAGTCTTGAGATTGATGGATGGAGAGAAACCCCTAATGGGATATATTTATGAGGGCATGGATAGGGCCAAAGAGGCCATCAAGACTTTCTATAATGGAGATGAATCTAAATATCTCCCTATACGGAAAATTATTGATTCCAGGTGGGACAGACAACTACATTCACCATTGCATGCAGTAGGAGCATATCTCAATCCGAGCTTATTCTATAATGAGGGGTCTAACATTCAAAGAGATCTCGAGGTGATGAGAAGTGTCATGATATGCATTGAGAAGATGTTCTCAGATGTAGATATTCAAGACAAAATCAACCTACAACGAGATATGTACAAGGAAGCATCTGGCATGTTTGGATTCAGCTCAAGCCAACGTCTCAAGGACAAGAAAATGCCTTGTAAGTGAAAATTGTTAGAACTTAGCTTGTAATTTCACTAGTTCTATTTTATATGTTTGGCATTGCAAATTGATAATCTTTGTTGTTATTTTTTTACAGCTCATTGGTGGATAGATTGTGGCTTTGAGGCACCACAATTACAAGAATTCGCCATCAGAGTTCTGAGTCAAACCTGTAGTGCTTCTTCTTGTGAGCACAATTGGTCATTGTTTGAGCACATCCACAACAAAAAGAGAAACAAGTTGGAGCATGAGAGGTTGGAGAAGTTGGTTTTCATCTACTACAACCTTCGAATGCTCACAAAACAAGTGTAAATAAAGGATACAGATCCAATTTTATTGGATGCTATTGATTTAGAGTCTGGTTGGGTTGTGGAGGAGGAGCCCCCTGATTTGAGTTGGCTTGATGAAGAGACTGAGGATCTCTCTACTTTTCCATCTCAAATGGATACTCCCAATACACCTGCCTCACAGTTGCTTCAGCCTTCCGATGCTACCATGAGCTCCACGAGGGCTTATTATAGGCATGGTCGTCCATGAGTGATGAGACTCAAGATTGTTATGAGACAATCCTTTATCATTTATGACGTATGTATTTGAATTTTGAACTTGCTAACATTTTCTATTTTAATTATGGAATCATGATTCCTTTTCTTATTCAGTATCTAAATGTTTTTCTTACAAAAATCGAATATGCTATGTTGTAATTTTATATATATGAGATGATGTTATGAATTATTGCATATATTGTGGTTTTTATAACTTATAAGGACTAGAATTATGATTAGTTTCTTTTTTCTACTTAAAATTTACCATATTTTAATTCTTTTTTGCATTTTGACGAGTCTTATACAAGTTTTATACAGGTTGTTCCCGAGTCTTATACGAGTCGACGAGTCAATGGTCAGATGAGTCTTATATGAGTACGAGTCGTGCAACATTGTTTCTAACCAACCACTATCTCTATGCTCCTACTATATAAATTACTTGTCAGCCAAATTTTAATAGTAACAATGACCATTCAAACATATGGCTCAATAACCCGAGAAATAGCATCAGTTTTAAGTTTTAACTTATTGCTCCTTTATATGCTTGGAGAATTTTTGCACTGCCTTTTACCTAATTGCTTGAAATGAATGATAACTGTCTTTGGGAAAAAATATGCATTATAATGTGACTTGATGGAGGATATCGCTGCCCACAAAACAAAAACTCCAGGATTCCCATTACAACATCTAATAGAAACTGCATTGAATTACCATAATAGTAATACCATTAATGATGGCATGAAATTTACAATACTGATTGCATGTCTATTACATCAGCGATGAAGCAATGAATTCCATTTTTTGATATATTGAAAGAAATGTTCCCTAATTTTATGTACAAACACAAAAGGGTGCTGACATGTAAATGGAAGACTCAGAAAAATGCATCTATATTGCGTTATTCGAAACAAAACTACTCTCTATAGGCTATGGAATCTAAAGTTTTCATACGTTAGGCAGCTTGCACTATTAATGTATTAGTAGCAACTAAAAACAAACAGACTTTTCATGACCTATTTGTTGAATTGAAATACTGGGAAAAACTTAAAAGGAAATAAAACAACAAAGAGAGTTTGAGATTTGCATACCACTTTTACCAAGGGCTCCAAGGGGCGTTCGGTTGTGTTTTATTTGTATTCTATTATGGGTCCAGGTGAAACAGTTTGGTGTCGATCCTATTTGATAGTAATCTAAGCTAGGCTAGGAGGAAAGTCAGCTAACGGTGATGAGGTAGAAATTCTAGGTGTGCCAATATCCAGAGATTCAACATGGTTTCATATAGGAGTGGGCTGCTGAAATTCCTCATTGTTTCTAGCTTTTAAAATAGAAGAAACAACAGGTGAAACAATTTGATGTCCATCCCGGTTGATAGTATTCTAATCTAGGCCAGGAGGAAAGTCAGCTAATAGTGGTGAGGTATAAATTCCAGGTGTTCGAATAGCTAGAAATGCAACTTGTTTTCATATAGGAGTGGGATGCTGAAATCCCTGAGCATTTCCAAAATTTGAAATTGAAGAAATGGCATAATATTGCTTCTCAGCATCTTCTATGTGAGGTGAAGGAAGTGGGAGAGTAGAGGGTGAGGGAGCCATAAATGGAGAGGTTGCAGGATTCATGGAAGTTACAACTTTGGAAACTTTAAGTGAAGATGATACTGTAGTTTGTTGATCTATCTGTGGAGAGGAATGTTGAAAAAGATGTGGAGAAACAACCTGGAGAAGTTGAGGTGAAGAAACAGAAAGTACTGATCCTATCTTAAGTTGCTACTACTATTGTTCATAAACTGAACGTTGACTTAACTGATGGCGTTGCAGCATAATTTATTGTTTAATAGAAGACTAATTTACCTTGAGTCATTATTCAACTCATTAATTTGTTGAAGTTGTGACATTTTTTGTTTGTGAAACTCTACCTGTGATTGAACAAATTGTTGCTACTTCTGTTAATGTTGTTGCTAGATTTGTTGCTGCTGTAGTAATAGGGGGTGTTGAATATGTCATTACTGCTACATATTTACTTTTTTTGTACTATAGGAAGTGAAGTTGCACCAGTTTTCAAACAGTGAAAAATATGAATAGGAAGAGTCGGCATAGGTAATCCAATTGCTGATGCATTAATTCATTGAGCTGTATCTAGGCAGGGGCTTTGAATCTCTTTGTTCTTTGTTGGGATGCAACAACTTAGCATCTCAAGGATTGTAATTATTTCTTGTTTCAACAAATCCTCTATCTTACTCGAATTGCTGCGGTAACTAATTTGAGTTGTCCGGTGGTGCAATCTAACATTCTTTGTTTGGTTATGAACAGGAGACTTCACTTTCTCTGCCAATTTTGATCCTAGCATTTAGCATTCTTCAGGGGTCATTGAAACTCTAGTTTGGTGGAACCATTTGGCATCCCAATCTTCAACATTCTTGAGGATGAATGGATACTTTCCATGAATAGCAGCCTCAGGACCTTTGCTATGTATGGAATCTCTATTGTTTATGAGTTTATATATGTGATCCAATATATGGCATCAATTTAGTTCGTGCCAAAGGCCAATCAATATCAGGTACGTTCATTTTGTCAGTCCTGAGCATGGGGGTTTGTTCTTTTTGAGAAGATGAATCCAATGTAGCAGCAGACCAAGGGGATTGGCAAGAGGCACTTGGAAATCCCCTTTTCATCTTAGCAGAGTTTATAATATTGTAATGAATTTCCCATGAATAGTTTTATGTATCAACAGCTCTAAATTACAGTCGTAAATATTCTTCTCATATTTTTAGACCCTTGATGAATCTGATTTATTCCACGTGAGGGTTATCTAGTTAGAATTTTGTTCTTTAGTAAATTTGTGAATGCAGTTTACTATGTTCTTGTAATGGAAGTAGTTCGTAACTAATTTTTAAGCACATACATAAAACCTGAATGTTCTTTCACGAAAATAATTTGAATTTTCCAAGGAAATAAATTTTTTTGAGTGCCCTTAGAAGATTCCAAATCTCCTTATACAAATCAAAAGGTATCAAAGTGTCTTTTTTTATGTTTGTAGAGTTGCAATGAAGACAGACATTCACGAGAAAAAAATATAAATGAGAGAGGTGTTAGGCACTGCAGGTTATCAATCATCAAATCCAAGAGTACATTGAAGAATCGAGAAAGACAATTGTGAGAGAGGGAGAACAAAAATGAAGATTTGAAAAAGAGTATTGAAAGAAGGCCAAAAATCCTAGGCTTAAGGATTCATTAAGTCAAAGTCTTTAAGAAGCTAATCGAAGAAATACAGAGAGCAAGTTCCTATGTCATATTGTATATATCTAAGAAATAAAAGCTTGATCTAAGTCTATTATAAAGATAGTGCAAGACCGAAACTCAGTTTGGTATAAGTTCATGTCTCCTTTGATGTCACTACAATGTATCAATAATAATGCATTGACTTGTTGGTGTCCAAAAGAATTTTCTGAAATATAAATTGAAATTATCTCTATATCTGGTCATTGCAAGTCATACACCTCTAGACTTTTGATGAAGGATAGGGTGAAGGATGATCTTCAAGATTAAATATTTTAAGCACATAAATTAGTCTCTGGAGTCTATATTGGATCAATTACCTCATCAAATGGGTAACTTGCAAATTGTTTTGACCAAGTCACGATGAAGAGCCTTGTATGGACCTATGTAAAAGATGTTGTAATCCTTTCTAAACCAAATGAAATTGTTTGGTTGACATAAGATATCTGTGCACCTATTACTAAAGAAGTCAAGCTCCTCCTTGATTTTGAAATTGACATTTGTAGAACAAGGCTCTTTCCAGATATTCAAGATCAAAAAATGATGACATCTAAAGTTTTTGGAAAGATAGATGCACCGTATAAGACTGTTATGAGAAAGCATCTTACCTCATGAAGATAGCAGATTGATCTGATATGACCTACAGTCTATTATTGATTCTATGGCTTGGATTTGTAGACCTTAGCCTTATATAGACAAAAAGGGTTGGAAAGGAAAGCCTTGATTAATTTATTCCTCATAGAAGTAGAAACCCTAGCCTCTAGAAGATTTGACGCTTAATGATGAGGTTGATTTGCAGGACTAAAGATTGATTTCGCATAGAAGTAGAAATTAACTGTTGAATGTCTGGCTAAGAGAGTATAAGGTAAGGTGTGGGTACAATAAAAATGCTAGAAATAGAAAATCTCAATACTGAACAATATAGTACCTCATGAAAGGAAAAGATAAGTATAAACAGAGGAAAGGAAAAGATAAGTATCAACTGAGAAATCCAGAAAGGAATCACGTATTGTGTGGCCTTCAATATATACATATAGTTTCAGATATCTTTGGAGTGTAATATCAAGTGAAGATTAGGAGATAGAGTGCGAAGTATATTGGGATAACTCTGATATGATAGATACCACAGCAAAGAGAAGGAACCATACTATGTTTCAGAATAGCTTGCTGGTATTGCAACTGATGTTGCTACTGCTGAAGAACCAAATTCATGTCACTCTTCGATTGATTTTTCGTCGAATCATTCACGCACATTTCTTTATTTATTGTAGGGGCTGACTGCCGGCTGGACGTTGTATGAGCAATAACGTCCATGTATAGCTTTGTGAGAAGGGGCTTACTAGCTTCAACTTGCTATATCTTACTGGTGTAATTAATAGAAATTTCGAGGAAATAAAGAAGAGTGCTTACATGGAAGGAAAGATTCTTTATCGAGATAAAGCAGTGAATGCTGTAGCGATGGTGATTGGGAAAATTTCCTTGCAAGGTATTACCAAAAATATTCATTTCTAGTAATGAATGAATGTATTGACCCCAACCATAAATTTGGGTAATCGGTAATTTTTTTCAACACAGAGAGAGACCAAGTCCTATTGAATTATTAAATTCGACTGGAACAGAACTGCTCCTCTCCTAAACATGATTTGAAATTTCTCAATCATGCATAAGTTTTTATGGATTGACTGGTGGCCTAAAATATCTTCAATCAATGAATCCAAATGGAAATCAGAACATCCACAATGAGGCGAATAAAAAATACAAACAAAACTAAAAAGATAGGTGTTCAGAGTAGTACATCTATCTTCTGTCCGGAATCTTCTTTCCTCCAGTCGGTATCCATGGCGCTATCGAGTTGTTGAAATCCAAAGAGAATGCGGAAGAGTTGCTCTGAATAGAAAATGAACAGAAAATGAAAAGAGGCATTGGGGGTTGCTTATTATCATTAATAGCAACGAACGGCCCTGGTCTCAGTATTGAAAGACCCGAATCACTGAAATGGCCCTAGTCCTAATAATTTGAGAGCTAAAACCCAATATTAAAATAAAAACAATGACAACGACAATAAATGATAAATAATAATCTCACATTATGGTGGGAAATGGCAAAGTATATGAATTAATTTTTTGTATGAAAAAATTGAATTTTATGTCAAAAATAATTTTAAATTTTAAGATGTTAAAGTAAGTATTTATGAGAATGATTTTTTGTTAATAGTGAAAAAAAATGTTATTTGTCATTATTTTTTTATTTTTTTTTATTTTAGAATAAAAATTACTAGTTATGAGAGATATGAAAGTTGAATTTGGATCATATAATTATGTAAGGGTTGTTGTATCTATTTTGTATTCAATAATTAATTATAGGTGTCTATGAGGCTACCTTAATTTGGTGAGCAAAAATTTTATTCGCAAGCCTAAAGGACAAATCTGGGATTCATCTAGACATGTGTGTGTGCACAAGATAGGTGTTATGCATGCCATATGCTTGACCACTATGTATAAGTGTCTCCCCTTACTACCTTTTGACCACTATATATAAGTGTCTCCTCTGACTACCTTTTGACGACTATCTCTAAGTTATGTAAGAGGAATTTGTTAAAAAACACCCCTTAAAAGTTTAAATTTTCATGACTTTCACGGGGGGTGTTTCAAAAACCGCTCCTAAGTGCTTTTTGGTAGTAGTGTTTGAAAATTTTCCTCACCAAAATCTAGCTCCCTCCTCCCTCTACCCACCCACCCCATGCTCCCATTCCCAAAAAAAATTTGGATGCAGTTATGACCTTGATTATGGATGAATTCAAAAAAATTTGAAAAACAAAAGAGAGTTCAAATGTTTCTTAAGATTTTTTTTTGTTTTCCTAATCTTCATCAAATTAAATCTAGAAATAGTGAATCAAGCTTAGTTAAAAATGTAGGCCAAAGGCATGATATCATGTCCTCTTAATTTCTCTACCAATGATTCTTTACTATTACATGCTTTAGATCTTGACATTTGTTTCCATGCATTCAGTTCTTCATCCTACTTTGCTAACCTTTCCCTCCAATTAAGCAGAGGCCTCAAAACATTGCACATGTTTTGGAATTTTCTCATACTCCAATCACTAAAGAGGATAATATCATCGAAGAAAGAGAGATTTTTGACCAAAATTTCCTTTAAACATCACTACTTCGTACATGTTCGTGAACCAGTTGTTTTAAATTATGTCAATGAATATATAGAAGCTTGTTTTGACTATAGTCAACATGCCTTGGTAGGTTATTTTCAGGATGAAATCCCCTCTAAAAGTACAATTTAGACTCAGGTTGGAGATTTATGGGAGTTGTATGACTAGCATAATAAGATCTGAATTTAAAATAATCCCAAGGTTTTTTTTCATATTCATATTTAAGGAGGCCTCAACCTACATAGCTATTGGGAAGGTACAACCTTGAGCTTTGTCAAAACACTATGGGATTGTTTTCTCACTATATTGAAAATTTTCAGTTGAGAAATGCGTTCAGTTAATTCTTTGATCTAGAAGAATTCCCTAGGTTGTCATGTATAGCTCTCACATTTCCTAGAAAGGCTACCTTGTCCCATATGAAAATTTCTCTACCTTAGACTTGGGAAAGACATCTTAGCAAAGACCCCATAGCGCATTTCTATGAAAATTAATCTCTCAAATGACATTCCCATCAGGAATAGCTCTAGTTATTGTGACTCATAGTGATAATTCCTAGCCCAAATTACTTTAAATCATGGCTAACCCTTCTCAATATGTTTGTAGGCTATCATATAAATTTCCTTGGTAGCAACGCTATGTGATCCTTAGTGGCAGTAATGATTGTATGTTCTATTTAAATACCCTTTTTTCCCCTTGCCCCATTAAATACACCATAATATACCCCCCCACAACCTTTTTGGTTATGTAGTTCCACTATTCCTATGTTATGAACACCCAAATCTAGTCTCAATGCCCCTACAAGTACACCCTTGGCCCCCCTTGGCTAAGGGAGTAAACACATTAGGGGTTATGGGTAATTGTGATAAGGGATCCCCTAATCCCCTTATCACAACTAGAAATAGTCTTATGAACACCATCAATATCTATTGTAGGTGTTGTGATGAAAGCAATAATGAATACAAAGTTGTGGTCAATAGGACAAGGATCATCAATATGTTGAACCATACAATGTAAATATGGTTTTCAATGCTCATGATCTAGCCACATAAAAGAGTACCTCATAAATTTGTGCTTTATGACACCCCTAGGATTCAATCATTAATATAAAGTGAGAGGATTCATTGCTAAGGTGACAATGGAAACAACCTTGAGTTGATGCAAAATGAAACTGTGTGAGCCTTGCACAACTAGGATGCCAGTTTCATCATCATGAGTCTTGTTATTCTCCCTCAACACTTTAATCCCCCTCCTCTCTCCCCAGAAGATCAAGTCCCTTGCTTAAAAGGCAAGCAAGTCCCACCTTTTATTCTATCTTAGGGAAAGGGTTTCTATGGTCACTTCCCACCTATTCATTGACCTACACTCTACAATAAATTTTCCCAACCATAGTCAATTATTTTTACTGATATAGGAACCACAATATTTTTTTCATCTAGATGGGGATCGAGAGCTCTCTCCAATAATAGGGCTGAAGCCCTCGCTTTACTTCAAGGCATCCTTTAACTGTAAAAGCTAGGCATAAACAATGCCATGATCTTTGGCGACTCAGCCATCATCATTAGCCTTATGGTTCATAATCGCTCGGCAGCAAACGTGGCCCTTCAGCAAACCACAAGCAGATGCCAAATTCTTATTGAAGATATGCAAGGTGTCAACTTCTACCACATTCTCCACACCCTCAACAAGGAGGTGGATCTTCGTGCCAACAGGGCTTGTCACAGATCCATAGGAGTCCTCTCCTGTAATGAGATCGAACATCAAATCCACCTGCCATGACTTGGCTCTATCAGCTTTGGATTCTCAGCAAATGGACCATCACTCAATGGACTCAGAGAGCCTCTGTCGACATAGTTCAAATTTGGAGGTGTTTTCATGTGCCTTAGGATCACGTGCATGGTCCTCCCTCCATCACCGCAATGATTTCATATTTTTTTTCCTTTGATTCTTATCTCCCTCTACATTTTTTATCCTTTCGAGGCTGCTGCCCTCTCCTCTCCCACGCTCAATTCCTCCTCCATCTCCTCATGACTTCCCACAGCCTGCCTTGCGCCCCTTCCTTTTTATTTTTCCTCCCTTCCTCTCGGGCTATCACTTCACCTTCGTTGTTCTGCTAAGGAAGCCTCTGCTCTTTTGCATCTATGTTTTCCTTTTTGGGAATGTGACCACCGCTCCTTGTGCTCTCCACCTTCCCACAATTCATGTCTCTCTTCTCCCGCTTGCATACGCTTCCCCCTTGATACTTTATTCCTCATCCTTCTCCATTTTCTACTTCTCTTTTCTATCTCAGACCTCTGGAATCTGGTTATCTCTGCTCAAAATGGCTAGGAGCGAAGATCGTCTGCACTATGCCGACCTTCAAGTGGAGCTGGAGCAAATCCGAGCCCATCAGAAGATCATGGATGAAAAGCTGCATTTTTAGGCTAAGCTAGCAGAAGAGAGACAAGAAGCTGATCTAAAATTCTTCCATCAGAGGGTCACCTCCCTTCAAGAGTATTTTAAAGAACTCTCGAACAAGTGCACCCATGCACAAGAATCAATTGAAATTTTGGAGTACATGCTGGAAAAAAATATAGCGTCGAGCTCCAGCTCCATAAATGCAAGAAACCAAGGTGCAGATGTCAATCCTGAAGACTCCACTGCTCACCAGATCCACCATATTAACATAGATTAATCATGTCTTGTAAGTTTATCTTCCTTCTGTTTCAGTTCATCCGTATCTACGCTCTGTCTATATTTCAGGTTTACTTGAATGTTAGAAGCAAAAGGGTGACAGCAGGTATCATTGTCACTCCTCTCTTTTCCTCTTCTATATCACCTCTTGTAACCATTGGAGCCCAGTCTCCCTTTTTTTTAATATTAATAGAAACCGAATTTGTTAAAAAAATATATATTTTCTTCATATAGGGCTCTTCAAAACTTCCACCTAACAATGGTTTGATTCCTCTCAAAATCATTATTCTTGTGTATCAACAATTTGATATTTTTTTGTCCAATATATGAAAAAATCTTAACTACTCCTCTTATCATCCTTCTAACGATCTATAGATGAATGAACTAGGGTTAAAAATGAGCCACTAATAGTCCATTGACTAATATTTTATATGTTGCTTCAAATCTTTGTGTAAACCTCTATGGTAAATCCACCAAAATCAACTCCTCTGCATGTCAATCCATTATTCATATGGCACATTTATTTTGCATACTCAATATTTTTCTCATGTTCCACCCTCCTTTGGATGTACTATCTCCACACATACTGAATTTGTAAACCATCTTCCAGATCTAAGGTCTATATTGCAGAAATAAACCTCGCTTTAAGGGTCACAACCGCTCTTCTTATATGCAAATTTGTCACAGTATTAAGGGCATACCTTATGAACTAAACATGCTAGGAAATTTTCCTAACTAGGGCATTATACTCATGTACTTCTAAATGTTGTAGAAAAAACCCTATCCACCCATAGAAAAAACCATGACTCTTGCATCCAAAAGATACTCGACCTAGCTCATATTGATCCATAGATTCTCAGAATTTCTTTGATTGAATCTTGACACGAACTTGAGATCTCAATGTCGACCCTCAAACTAGGGTTACCTAAGTAAATATTATGCCTACGTCTACTTATGTTCTGAATCTAAATTACGGTGCAAGCCCTCCATTTATATTGGTCTTTATCATAGACCTTGTGGCCTACTAACCACCACAAGACAAGATGGTATCAACCCTCTCTTCTATTTCATGTATAAAATCTAACCAATGGGATTCAATCTGATCTTGTAATGTACTAAAACATGATATTGAATCCTTCCTACAATTTGCGGAAACAAAACACATTCGCACAATCACATATAAGTAAGAGAAAGAAATTATCAATCACACAACACAAGATTTATCTAGGGAAAACAACTGCTCAGAACCCCTCTATATCTATTGTGTATTAAGTCAAATAATCATAAAAAAATAAAATGATTAATGTCTCACGAAATTATTTAGCACTATGCCAATTGTCTCCTACTGATCTATGCAAAATCGCTAGTACTTAGCCAATTCTCAACCTTCCTTCAGCTTGCCCTGCTCACACAATTCCTAGGGAATTAGCTCCCTATTAATTACGAAAATCATCCTTCCTTTATTGTGTAATCCATCATGGCATCCCAAAGACTTTATAATTGCACATGGGGAATTTTGTATAAATACAACATATAGTTATGTTCCCTTTAACCTTTGTCTCAACTGGGTCTTCCTCAAAACTGACATGCATGCAATTATTAATAGATAATTATCAGTTATCTGATTAACCACTCATTGTGAATTAAATCTAATTTAATTCACTAGAATTATCACTAGCTCATCACTCACTTAGAACTAGTTAAACTGATTTTAACTTAATTAATTGAGTTAACTAATTCACACCTACACCCGACTAATGCATCAAATGCAACTAGAACCAAAAAATATTAGAATCCCTCTACATGCCTCATGTCATACCCTCATGATCGGACATATGCACGAACACAATAAATACATAAATAAACGTAAACGTGGAGATGCAGTAGGAATAACGCTTCATTTCATTAATATCAAAATACTAAAAACTTATTATAGAAAGAATGGAAAAGAAACTAGCTTGGGTGATGGTAACTTATCTCTAAGAATAGATGTGGCAGCTACATGCTCTGAATTGTGTTACAATAAGGCTCAAGGGTCATTTTATTATTGAAAAATAAGAGAAAAACCTAATTCGAGGAGATGTAACACCAAGATTTTATGGGCCCCATTGTGGTTAGTTGGGAAACCAAATTCCTGGGGTCATAACTTGGTCATATGATCTCTATTTGACGCACATGATACCTCATTAGAAAGATATCTCCGAGGAATACAACTACTAATTTGATTTAAATCAAATTAACAAACCTTTCACGCCCAAAAAACGTCATTTGGGTTCTCAAAACGGCTCCAAAAGTTCAGGACCCGAAAAATTGAAAAAAATACTAAACTATGATTTAATTAAGGAAACTGAAAGAGGAAATGGCAAGGTCCCAAGTGGAATAGGTGAGTGGCCACCAATAGCCACCTCGATCACCTCAACTTAAATTTCTTGAGGTAACTCAATCATCATGACTTAGTTAACTGACATAAGTTGTTATGAGATGAAATTACAATTTATTGTCCAATTTATTGAAGGGAAAAATAAATTAGATGCCTCACATTCCTCACTCCTGGTACATCAAAATTTCTCACTATTGTGGGTGTATTTATTTTTTTTCCTTTTTTGTTGCCAATTTCACTATTTATTGTTGCAAACTTCAACTGTCCCTATCAACAAGAAAGGAATTCAGTCTATCTTGATACGATACCTTTGGAATTTTTCATGCAACACTTCTATAGTGTTTTTTGCACTTGCAAATCCTGAAACTTAATAGCCTTCGAACAACTGAATTATTATAATGCATCTTTAATCAGAGTCTTATGGTTGTTGCTAGTTACTGCACCTATCTAATGGACTCTCTGTGCTGCTTCTAACATCTGCATTCATGGCCTTTGCACCATTTCCAACTTTGATTTGTACTCCAGTATCTGACATCCATCACTTTGATTTCTATTTTCCTGACATCTTACTGCATCAATCTAATAGATCCTTCCCGCTACCTTTTTACTGTGGACCCCTCGTAGCCAGGTTTGATCCATGAGACACACCATCTCAATGGACCCTGCCCAAATTTCTTATCTTGGGATTATGTCTACACATCACCCCACCTTTCACGTAGAGGTATGGATTCATGTGCTTCCTCTGCCCATCTAGCTCGAAATTTCCCCCTCATGGATGTCTCTACTTGAGTGGATGCTTCCACTTGGTATCCTCTCTGCTTCTCCAATTGTGGCTGCTCCACAACCTTCTCACAATGCTTCTGAGGCTACATGTTGAGAGGTAATGTGTGCTCCCTCTCAACCACCAAGTCTCTAACCTCTTCTTTGCTCCTCAAAATGTTTCATGCATCTGGTACCTCAAGTGCATACAGGTTCTTGACTCGCGCACATTGTAATTATCCCGTTGTTACAAAAGTTTCTAAAAAAGAGCTAATTTTAAATAGATGATGTATCCCTCATTCCAGCTATGATTCAACCGATTTTTTTCCATTTGGGCAGTGTTTCACAAGGAATCCAAATATTCTATTTTTTTTTTTAAATCTTACACAAAAATATTCATATATTATCTACAAACTCACCACCCAAAAAATTCTTTCTCTGATACCATGTAGAAAATATAACCAATGAGATTCAATATGATCGTGTAATTTTCTAAAAAAGGATATTGAATCCTTCCTACGTTTTTCAGAAACAAAACACAATCACACAATCACATAAAAGTAAGAGAAATAAATTATCAATTGCACAACACAAGATTTATCTAGGGAAAGAAGCTGCTCAAAACCCCTCTATCTCTATTTTGTATTAAGTCAAGGAATCATGAAACAATACATTGCTTAATCTCTCATGAGATTCTCCAGCACTCTGCCAATTGTCTCTCGCTGATCTAGGCAAACTCAGTCTAGTACTTAAGCAATTCTCAACCTTCCTTCACCCTGCCTTGCTCATGAAATTCCTAGAGAATTAGCTCCCTATTAATTAGGAAAATGAGTCTTCCTTGATTGCGCAATCCATCATGGCATCCCAATGACTTTATAATTGCATATGGGAAATTTTTTATAAATACAACTAATAGTCATGTTCCCTTTAACCTATGTCTAACCTAGGTCTTCCTCAAGACTGACGTGCATGCAACTATTAATAGAGAATTATCAGTTATCCAATTGATCACTCATTGTGAATAAAATATAATTTAATTCACTAGTCGACCTCTCAGTAGCTCATCACTCAGTTAAAACTATTTAAACTAATTTTATCTCATTTAATTGAGTTAAATAATTCACACCTGCACCCCACTAATGCACCAACTGCAACTAGACCCCAAAAATATTAGAATCCCTCTACATGCCTCATCTTGGACCCCAACTCGAATTTCTTGAGCTAACTCAGTCATCATGACTTAGTTAACTAAAACAAGTTGTTATGATGAAATTACAATTTATTGAGGGAAAAATAAATTAGATTCCCCACATTCCTCACTCCTTGGGCATCAAAATTCCTCACCAGTGTGGGTGAATTTTTTTTTTTTGTCATTTTTGGTTTCCAATTTCACTGTTTCTTATTGCAAATTTCAACATTTCATAATTTGATTCTCCTTTCACACAAAGACATCATTGAAATAACATGCCCAAATTCTCATGAGAAACCTCTCTTAAGCTCGATCTGTCAGAAGAGAAACAACAATATGCCATCCTACTTCCTAGCTTGAACCAACCATTAAGGTATGCAACATTCTTGTGAACCCTCACATGATGATCTTTCTCTTAGAGTATGATCATGGCGTCCCTTTAGCAACCCTTACTCGGCCCTCTTACTCAACCTACTTTAGGACTACATCTCTCTTTTCCCCCTTGATCAAATGAGCTCCTTCTCACTCCATGTTCTTTCCTTCAACCTAAGGCCTCCTTAAATAATTTTTCCTATACCTCTTAGGAACCTTCTAGAACTTATGGATTTTATGGACTTAGACCTTAGAAAATATTAATTTTCCTTTTTAATTTTATTTTAGATTTTAAACCCCCTCTTGGGTCCAAAATCCCCTTTCTTGGCTTCTTTTCCCACAAATCCTTTTGTGACCAAATTCACACAAACTCATCTCACTAAGCATGTGGAGTACCTCCCAAGCTACACAATTCAACAACATAGTACAGTTTTAGTAATCGTAACTTGGTCAAGCTCTTGTAGTCAAGCGAGGGTTTGGTTAAGTTCCCAAGTTGAAAATTAAGTAAGGGTATTTGTGAGGGCATGAAAGCTAGGGAGGGTCATGGCATGCATATTAGGAATTAAAAGGCATGCTAACACATGTCGGAAAATGTCAATGCATGTGATAAGGCATGCAAAGATGTGCAAGGGTGTTTCAATGCGTTCCAGTGACTGTCAAGGCCACAAGAGGGAGAAACAAGTTAAACTAAAAGGAAATAAACACATGATAGGGATAATAAGTAATCGATTTACCTTTTCCAAGAGGGGCATGCTAGGCACACCAACACTAGGTGCCAATAGGTGCCAAGTGCAAATTCTTAGTGCATTATAAGTGTCAAGTTTTCATTTGTTGCTTCTCATCTAATTTCCAATAGTTGATCTCAAATAAATTTAATATTAAACCATGTCAAATCATACCAAGGCATGTCAATGTATTCCATACATGCTAAGACTTTACAAGCGCCAACACGTGCCAAGTGCTAATATGTGTGAGGGAGTGTTATGCATGCTATGAAGTGGAAGGGCATGTTCAAGAGTTCTAAGGTGTGCTAGAGAGTGATAATGCATGTCTAGGAGTATTAATGAGTACTAGGACAAGACATTAAGAGAGCACTAGGTCAAAATTCATGGAAGTTAATGAATATGAGGAACGTGTGCCAGGGATCAGTGTTAATGAGTGCTAGTTGTCATGCCAAGGAGGGAGTGACAAGGTATGCTAAGCATTGGTAAGGCATGCTAGCGAATATCAAGGCATGTCAAGAAGTCATAAAGTGTTCTTGGGAGTTCCAGGTTGTGCTAATTATATATGCCAAATAGTTCCAAGATATGCCAATACATGCTAGGTGCTAAGGATGTGCAGGGTGCTAGGGTATGTCAATATGTGTGAAGAAGTGTCAGGAAACAAAAGGAAGAACCAATAAGAGCGTTAATAAGTCGGGAAATTATATTTTTCAAAAGGGGCATGCTAGGAACACGAATAATAGGTCCCAATACATGCCAAGTGGCTTTGTGTGCCAAATGCTAATGTATGTCAATGCATTCAACCAAGGTGTTCCAGGGCATGTTAGGGACTGCATGCATGCCAACACATGCTAGTAAAGTTCTATGTTTTGTTAGCGCATGCCACCATGTGCTTGGGTGTTAGTGTCATGACAAGATGTTCTAGGTACAAATATGTTTGTGAGGTGCTAAGAAATGTTAATGTGTGCCAAAGAATTAATTTAAGGTGTGCCCAGATTGTTGGGGAGTGTTAGGTCTTTCTCATTAATAGAATTGATAGAGCTTGATTATGTATTAAATAATATATTCCCTAAACAAACTATTGGAACTTTATCTAAAGGGAATTTTCTAGATAATAAACTTAATAGATATGAATCATGTGTTGACTCATAGGAAAAATCTATTCGACTAGTCATTACTTGAGGGAAATGATACACACTAATTACTTCTTAAAAAATTGATTGACTCTAACTACTATGGCCTTGGACATATTATAAAAAATGCTCCACAATAATGGTCTTAAATTGTTATCTTTTGAAAAAAAGTATATTAACAGGCACATAGCATCATCAAACACTCATTGGAATGATCAATGATCACGAAAATTTTTTGACCGTCACCAAAAGTAACATAAAGAGCATTAGTGAGGGTCATTAAAAGTTCATCACTAGAAGTGTCACCAAAGAGTGAATTAGTGATGGGACTTTAATGACCCTCACCAAAAGTGCCATCGAAAATGGCTTTGGTGATGGACCTTAAAGGACCATCACTATATTCACTTATAGCGACACATTTTTAAGGACCGTCACCATATGTGACATTGGTGACGAACCTTAAAGGTCCGTCACAAGCATCACCCTCACCAATGTCCTTTTTTCTTGTAGTGGGGTGCTTGTGTGGATGTTAATGGGAAAGGTTGCATTGAGGTCAAATGAGGGCGATATTGATGTTGTGGTGGAGGTGAATGGTATGAATAACATTGATGATGGTATTGAGGATAGAGAGGGAAAGATTGAGGATATGGTGGATTTCCTTTGTAGGGCCTTTGCCAAATCTATTGCCAAGATTGATTTTGAGGTTGGGATTGAGATGGCCAAGGTTTCCAAAGTTTGTTTTGAGTTTGGGATTGAGATGCCAAGGTTTCCAAGGAAAGGGTGTTTTCCAATTACCTTGAGATTGTTGTGTGTAATCTTGAACTGTGCATAAGGATATTGCATCATATTGGGTTGATGAGGCTGTCATAGTCCTCTTGGAGCTACATAACAAAGTTGCTCTTGTACTTTATTTGTTCCATTATCCTTCTGGTAAACTGCCTTCAGCCTTGGTAATGATGATAAATCTTTGGTAGTATGTGATCCTATACAAATTTTACAAATTTTAATGTTAGCAAGTGGAGATTCATGCAAAGCATGTTTCTTTCTACATTTAGGGAAACATATAAATGAAGCAAATTTTTTCTTGTTTTGCAGTCTTAGCATGTTAGTTTGTTCATTTAAATTACCAAGAATGTTTAGCAAATTTTTAGGTTCAGTTTGACTTACCAATATTGATGCCGACTTACTTACTCTTGCCATAAATGGACCTTGAGGGAATCTTACATACTTTTCTTTTCCTCTTGATATGTTCTTGCATAGTTCACAAATTTCTTGAAATGGAAAGTTATCGACATCTCATTTTCCCACCAGATTAAGAAGATCAATCCATTCATCCTTTATAGCATTTAGTAGGAGAGTTTTTAATGCGTCTTATCCT
This sequence comes from Pinus albicaulis, assembly GCA_034641835.2. Taxonomy (NCBI): domain Eukaryota; kingdom Viridiplantae; phylum Streptophyta; class Pinopsida; order Pinales; family Pinaceae; genus Pinus; species Pinus albicaulis. The sequence goes on from CM076575.1 coordinate 636,212,073, forward strand.
AAATTATGCAATTTAGATCTTTCGATATTATAAGTAAATCTCTCCACTAAATCTTCTAGGATTTTATCCTCTTTTTGGTTCGTCTTAAAGACTTAATTTCTAAGGTCATGGTGCATGCAATAATCTTTATATTTTTCCAAACATAATCTTTTCATATCATCCCATGTCCTTATAGAATTTGTTCCTAAAGTCATGAACCATCTAAGAGCTCTATCATTCAATGTTTCCAGAAACAAATTCAATTTTTGAATGTGTAATGAGCAACCATAAGATCTAAAAATTACTTCAAATTCAAAAGGAAAGGTTTCTGAGTCTTCCGATCTCATAACTTTGAAGTTAGGAAATACATATGGATGGATGTTCTTCATTTGAATGTTGATATCAGTTTCTTGAATCCAAAATCCAAAGGGATCTTCCTCATTGTCATCATCTCCATCGATTTATTCAACCTCATTTGTCATCTCTTATTATACTTGTAAAAATATGAATTATGATGTGGATGTGTGGCTCTTACTGGACCACATGATATAGTGGGTGTGGTAGGTGACTGAATTTTTTTTATTTTTATTTTTGATGTAATAATTCAGGTTACCTAGTTACACTTCCCTGGCAACGACGCCAAAATTTTTAGTCAATTTAGTGTTCTAAATTGCTTACATAAATTTATCAACCAGGGCTTGTAAACTGATGAAGTGTGGTGCACTATATGTGCCTAGGTGACCTACTCCTTACTTCGTTTTTTGTATTTTTCTTATTTTTTTGGGGGTTTTGTATTTTTAGTTCGTAATGTGTTATCCTAAACTATTGAGAGAACTAAAAATGAATCTATAAAAAGAAATATTATAATACTAAGTTAATAAAAAGAAACCAAAGTTTATGGACTAGTTATAATTCCTAATTCAAAAAGGTAAGGCATGTAATTGTTTTAGTGTTTAACTCTAATCCATGAATCCATGAATAGACTAATATTGGAGGACAGAGTAAAAGCAATAAAATGTATCAACTATTGTACTTCAGGTTGTCTCAACATTCAATTATTAGGTAAAACCTTATTGAGATGAAATCAAATGTTTGTAATTTAGTTGCTAAAGTCCTAAGACACAAAACAAAGAATGCTTTTGAAAATTAACTAGAATGTGTTTAGCTACTCCATTTACCCAATATGTAGAGAATGACCCCTTTTTGGTAATGTTTCTAAGCAACCATTTCATATGTCTAAACTAAAGAACTACAATAACTATGTAAAATGAAATAACTCAAACATTGCATCACATCTAATCATTTAATCATCCTTGCAAAGTATATTCAGATTAGTCTCTTTTAGGATGACCTTTAAGAAGATTGTTTTGTTGCAATGAAATGAGGATCTTCTAACTAGAACCAACTAAGTGAATAATCAACTTATCAGTCTCATCCAAATATGAAGCATGTGACCCCTAGCAAGCAAATAACAAGAAACAAAATTTATTCAACCACTGCACTTATAAGACATTTAACCATTCAATGTAAGATTTGATAAATGGGAAAAATGGGTTTCACAAATGCTTAATTAGACAAAGAAATTGGTAGTTATCATCTAATGAATTTGAAAATACAAAACAATAAACTAAGAAACCATGTTTCTCAACACTTCAATATTTATTACAATCCTAAAGACAGTGTTCCTATCTCCTTGAAATGTTTCGGAAGGAAAATCTCCACAATTGCATTTAAACTATTCAAAAATTGGAAATTAAGCAATAACATTAATGACTAAACATAATCAAAGAAAACTAACTAGAAAGAATTAAAAACCTCCTTTAGCAGCAGGGGCCCTCTGCTACTAAGTTGGTTGACTCCTTAGCTTTTAAAAAGTGAAATCAAAACAACATTTGATAACTAAACTTCTTTATTAAAACAGATTTTGGAAAACAGAGTATTCATTGCAAATCTGAACTGTATTGTACTTTTTCTGAACTATCTCTAGGTTCTGTGGAACCACTATTTAAAGAGAGATTACATAACTAATTGTGATATAAGTTATCTATAGGTGTCTAGGTTGAATCACAATCAAAATAGGACTATTGGACTCTTGCTGATTTGAATTTATAATTTGCAATAGGACCGTTGGACTCAAATCAAGTGTCCTACTACATTTGGATAAAATAGTTTGACTCCACCTTTGACCATGAGTTTAGGCTCGCTTTTCTGTCGATCTAGATCAAGTGAGTAGGATAGAATCCATGTAGGTATCATTCTAGAAACACCCATGTGGCCTAATTCCTTAGTTGACACCTAGAACCTGCTAAACCATGAGAGTAGCTATGGAATGCACAATTAGCTGTAGAACAGGCTAGATTCTATAACTAAGTTGCAAAAATCTATCCAAATAGCAAGAGCATGAAAATATAATATGGCAATCATTTTAATGCATCCTTAAGACAAAACATAGCATTTTTCGTTGATTGGGGTTTGTGATCTTATGGGAAAGTGATGGAAAGGTGTGAGAAAAATTGTTAAAGAGAGGGTAAATTTGAGGTTCAACAGTTCTGAGAAAATGAAATACTAGAAATGATTACAACACAATAAAATAATAAATTGAAACTACATTAAATTATAAAAAGAAATCATTCAAACACCTAATCTAAGAATATGAAATTTTGGAAATGAATACAAAACAGTAAAGACATAAATTGAAACTACATTAAATGATAAGAACAAATCATGCATCTACTTTAAATAACACTACGAAATTCTGGAAATAACACAGTGAAATCATAAAATTGAGGCTGTATCAAATGATAAAAATGAAGCTGTGGAAAAATATCTAAACGCCAAACATAAACTAAATAGAGCCTTCTCTGTTGGAGGGTCCCTCTACAACATATGGTTTCAAGTCTAATCCAACACTAGTTGTGCATTGAAGCTCTGAAATACTTCTCATTCAAACAAGGAATAAAATAGAGTTTTGATAAGTTCACAATCACGTCATAGTTCAGACATTTAATTGTCATTTTATGGTGTTGTATTTATAAAAGCCTATCATTAATTCTCTTGAAGCGTTTACACCTATTTGGACTAACATATTCTATCTTAAACTCTAAATAGAAAGTAGAATTTCATTGATTTACGATTTTTTACTTGGCAGAGAAAATCATGAAGTGTGATTGCTTTGGACTCTTCACTCGCTTGCTCCAACACTTGGTTGATCTTCCATTTGACTGCACATCTGGGTGATTTCCTTCTTGATTTGGGTCAGATGGATATGAGCAAATCCATGAGAGGATCATTCTCCAGCTACACGCATACTTCGCTACTCAATTGGCACCTTATAATGCATCGAACCATGGTGGTGGCTACAAAAATGTGGATCAGCTATAGAATTGCATTAATTTTGTAGCTAAATACAACTTTAAATCTAATAATAAGGAACATTTCAAAATATGAAAAACACGTCATTAGAATACCTCACCAAGTCAAAATTTATAGTTTAACATTTATTTTAGCTAATGGTGATGACAAAAGAAGGAAATATAAGAGAACAGAAATGTTGAAAATTAGATAATGTGGATGCTCTACATTCCCCCACGAGGAGATCATTGCATGTACTCATTCAAAAACACAAAATTGATGGTCCTTGTCATGCTACTGCATATACCCTGAAACTATTGTTAAAGCATCCAAATTAAACACATTTTCTTTCTTTTTTGCCATAGCTACAACCATCCTTGGCTTTCTCATCAAGATTTTGTATTTCAAATTTATTATTTGTCTTTTAAGATTTTTATTCCTTTTCTTTAATTATTTGTTTTTCTTGTACCATAAGCCCAAATGTAAATGGAAGTTTTCATTTTTAGTTTTCTTAATATTGTTCTACAAATTTAAGTCTTCATGCTCCTATTTTATATGTTTGTTTAGTATCTTGAGTTCAAATATCTCCTATCTTAGGGTGCTCACAACTGGAAGTTCTTGTGGAATACTAGGTTGAGCTTCCTCTCTTTGATCTAGGACTGGTGTTTTCCCTGTATCTCTTTTATGCAAAGATTCAATGTAGTCATAAATTTGTTGTAGTACAAGATCAATTCTTGGGGTCCTTCGGCATGGAATATGAGTAGGTGAGATAACAATGGGTGATGGAAAACTAGGTTCCTTTTATAAGTCAACAAATTTTTTATATTTTGGAGATGGTTCTTTTACTTCTTGGCTGAAGCTAGTAATTCTTCTTACTAAAGGAGGAGGGTTTTGAATTTTTGTCTTTTTATTTATTATTTTGGACTCTATTTTCTTGGATGTATTGTTTTATTTTTATTTGTATTCCTTCTTCTCATTACTTTTCTTCTTAATTTTTCCTAGACGTTTTGCAATAGGAACCTCATCTTCTGATTGTTCTAGAGATGGTTGTTGTTCACTTTCAATAGGGTCCTCAATTTTTCTTTTCCTTCTCTTTTTTTCTTTGCTACTGCTGGGTTGTTCTTGGTTTCCCTATTTGAAATGATTATGAATTAGGAATTTTTCTGAAGTATCCCCTATACGTTTAAGGTGAAATTAAATGAGAATTGTAATAAGCCTGTGATTATATTATGTATTCTATAAACTTGATTCTCATTTTAACATTTCCTGACATTTTCCTTAAGCTATTCAACAAGAAGTATGGGATACTGAACTCACTGCCTTCAAGAAAATTCATCAGCGATCTAACATGATAAAAGAACATGCATCTAAATATTCCCTCACAGGTGAATTTTTTTTGAATTATTAATAGAAAATTCCTCCATTCTCCTTAAGTGTTATGTTAGGTATTCCCTTTTAAATATGGTGGTATCGATACCTAGATTTTTCAAAAAGAATTTCCATTCTTCACCTTAAATTCCTCTATTTTTGAACCACCTCTCTCTAGTTATTGGAAATTTGGTGGATTCAGTAATGAAATACTCTATTATTGCAAATTTGACATCTCTTATTTTGGCTTCCATTCCACCGAAAGCTCTGGAAAATTATTTAGTTCCCTCCTTACTAAAACCTTTAAACTTATCCATGAAACTGAGCCATTATTCTTTCTGTACTACCTCTTTTACCTGTGTGTAGCCTTCCATGAAATTCCACCCTTCCGGTTTTTTCCTTACTATTACTCCCGTGTTTTGAGAAATTTTTCCCCATGGTTGCCTCTTTTACAGTGTACGAGGGTTTCGGTTGATGGAATAAACAAGGTATTTGGAATGAATGAGAGCATGAGTGAGTGAGGCTTTGGATTTAATGATAATGTGATTGTGGTCAAGAAGAAATGACCTTTAGAGTATGAGTTCCATGATTTCAAAAATGAAATCAGAATTTGATTTTTGGGTATTCGTGTAATGATGAGGGTTAAATGGAGGATTTTTCGATTATATTTGATTTGAAATGATCAAATCTTATTAATAATGTTTTTGAATTGGTGGTATATAATTACCATATAATTCATATGCCAATGTTTAAATCATTATTATTAAATAACATTTTTGCATATGCATACCTTGAATTGATGTTGCTAACCCTTAGTTATTTCTCTTTGTACTGTCTTCAGGTGTTGTTCAGTGAATTCTTCATTTTATTTAATCAGATAGGTCCTATCACATATTAGTTGCAGAAATCCATCATATCTTCATAATCTCCATAATTATGTAGCTATCTTTATTCTTTGAAAACAAAAAAGGATTCAAAGAAAATGGGATTTTAGAATAGGAATAAATAAAGTTTAAGGTGCCAAAAAATTTTATTTTCACCTTAGATTTTATTTATAGGTATGTCAATCAATTATTGGTTTTGATGCACACACACACACACACACACACACACACAAAGACATATATATATATATATATATATATATATATATATATATATATATATATATATAATAAAATAAAAGAAAGTTTCTAAGTCGGCGAAGAAGAAGGATTCTTCTTAACCAATTTTACATCAGAATTGTCTTGAAAAATATTAACAAATTCCTCCTTTGTCAATGGATTATTAGAGATTCTTAGTCGATGTCCATTTTTTAGGACATAAAATTTTTCTTCATCAATGGTTTTCATCCGGACTGCTCTGTTATGAAAGACTCTCAAAATCTCATAAGGCCCAAGCGAGTGAATTTGAAATTTTCCTTGAAAATCATTGAATTTGGAATCAAAGGGTAGTGCCCAATATCCTTCTTGAAATTTTATTTCTTTGATATATTTATCATTCCATCTAGATCTTTGTTCCTAATCTAGGCTAGTTTTTTGAATTGCATCTTGTCTGATTTCATCAAGCTCATATATTCGTTCCATCGTATGTGTTTGTGCATCTAACAAGTCAAATGCCAACGTAATTATTGTCATGAAAGTATTGATTTGGAACACAATTTGAAATAGGAATTTCTTCCCATAAAAAAGTTCATAGGGAGCATGTCTTGTCATGCTTCTCCATATGGTGCGGTAGGCCCATAAATCTTCTGGAAGCTTTTCTGCTTAATCGATTATATGCAAATGTACAATATTGGTAAGGATTGCCTCAATAACTTTGTTAGTAGATTCTACTTGTCCATTTTCCTACGGATGATATGGATTATACTTTATATGCTTTATTTTGTATTGTTCCACTATCTTCTTCACCATTCTAGATGTAAATTGAGTACCTTGATCTATCACTATTTCCCTCGGGACACCAAAACAAGAAAAAAAATGAAACTACATCATTTTCAATAGAAAAAGAAATTTATTTAGCTTCTACCCATTTAGTGACATAGTCAATACACCCAAGAATATAACTATTTTTCCTTGAAGGTGGATTGATTGGTCAGATAAAATCCAGAGCCTATTTTTTAAAATTTTAAATAAGTACCTGAGGTTGTAAGGGAATTTCATTTAAGGGAATAGGTTTCCCAATTCTCTGACAACTATCACATCTCTTAGCATATTATTTGACATCCTTAGAAAGGGAAAGCCAATAATATCCTAAGAGAAGGACTTTGTAAGAATTTATTTTATCAACAAAGTGTCCTCCACATGGTTCATCATAACACGATTTCAGTATCTTAGGTATTTCTTCTCCCTCTCACGCATATTCAGATGATGAGATCTAGACTTGTCTTGTAGAATTCTTCATTCATCCATGAATAAGATGCACTCATTTGAATTATATTTCGCTTTTCTCTAGGAAACAAATATGATGGTAACTTCCTTGTGGCCAAATAGTTAGCAATATCTGCAAAAAATGGAGATTTATTATATATTACAAAAATATATTCATCAAGAAAAATATCTTCTCCAAGTATATCGTTATTATCATTTTGAATTCTAGATAAAAAGTCAACAACTATGTTTTTTTTTCTAGGTCGATCTAAATTGGTGATATTGAACTCTTGGAATAATAATAACCATATTGTAACTCTTCCATTAGTAATTGACTTATTTATTAAATATCTAATTGTAGAATAATAAATATGAATGAAAGTTTCATAGCCAGTGATGTAATGTCTGAATTTGTTAATGGCATGGACAATAAATAAAAAATCCTTTTCAGTAACATCATAGTTTAACTCTGTAGGAGTCAAATTTTACTTGTATAGTTAATTTCATAAGAATTCGAGTATTTTATTCCTAATACATCTCCCAGAGTTGTATCTGAAGCATTAGTTGAAATCTAGAAAGGAAATTTCTAGTTTGGTCCTCTTAAGATCGGTGCTTCATAAATCTTTTCTTTCAAAGTTTGAAAGCCCTTTTGGCAATTATAATTCCAATTAAATTCACAATATTTTGTAACAATTTGAAGAGTGGAGATGCAATCTTTGTAAATTTATTTATAAATCTTCTATGGTATCCAGTGAAACCAAGAAAACTCCTAACATCTCTTTGACAAGTTCGAACTGCTAATTTGGAAATAACTTCTACTTTAAATGAGCCTACCTTAATTGCATTTTCTAAACTATGGTGTCCTAAAACAATCCCCGTAGTAAACATCATAAAAAAAATTTCATGAGTCAATGATGTATTTTCCTCTTTACATCTTATGAATTTTTTTTTGATAATTTCAAGGGATTCTTCAAAAGAATTTCCATAGACTGTAAAATCATCCATATACACTTCCACGCTATCATGAATTGTGTTGGGTACCAAATATGTACACTTTTCTCTCCCATTTTCGCCCACATTTATATTTATTTATATCATTAAATATTCTAAAACACATGAGGTAAACCCCTTCCCATTGTCTTATATGAAATATTTAATTAATGAAGTAATTGTCGTGAAGTTTTTTCCTTTGCAAGTATTAACTCCATTATTTCCACATATTTGGAAAAGTAAAAAGGAATTATTTTTGCAAGCCGTGAAGCAACTCCAAATTTTCAGCGCCATCTTAGCATGCTTCCACAGCGCAACAGATTCCTACTTACCCAACTTTATTTTAGGTTTTCTATGGTTTCCTTTATACAACTAGGTTGTTGTTGTAATAGATGTATAATTGTAGATATTTAGATGTTAGAGGGAAATTGCGGTTCCCTGAAAATTTGTATAAAAATGGCCTCATGGTTGTGAGTTAGGGTTAAGTAGAAAGAACGGATATTGTAATAGAAGTTCCTTTAATCAATTGAATACAATGTTTTGTTGTCCTATTTGTGAGCTATGAGTTCGTCGCAGCGATGATCAAAGAGTTGGGCCCACTCTTCTGACCATGTGCTGCATTATTTTCCTTTTTGTTGATTTTATATTTTGGTTCATCATTGTAACTGTTGTTCTAGTATGATTCTGCAATTATTGTGAATAATTTTATAATTCTACAATCAATCTTTAATTGTCATTACAATAGTTTGCTTTCTTTCACTGATGAAGACCGTGATTCAATAGCAAGTTATATTATTGCTCTTGCATATAGCATGCACATTAGTCTTGAAATAACTAACGCACCCGAATTGATAATTTATGTGGAAAAGGGTTTCAATATTGTTCATATATACACACCAACATTTTGGTGCCATTGTTCGGGAAGGCTAACAATGTATGTTTTAACCTTGTATAGAAATTATCTGCAAATGAATCTTAAAAACAAAAAATAAACAATAGCGAGAGCATAAAACATAAAACAGATACACACAGAGATTTTCCCCTGGATCCCAAATAGGGACGACTAGCTTGAGTTTTCATTATATTCCTTTTAGTGTTACAACACACATATATACATGCTAAAGCATACATAAACCCCAACCCATTAACCTTGGATTATAACATAACCTTAGCTCCCTTGACCGGATCTACAAAATACCAGGGGAAAAAATCCATCATGCCCCAAAACCATGTGCAAACCCATGCAAAAAACCATGGACAGGGCTGCCAACTGTAAAATAAGGTCCAAAAAAAATTTCCCAGGGTGCTGCCCCGGACACTAAATAGGGGGGGTTGTTGCCCCCCTATGAACCCCCTGCTGAGCCTGGCGCAACGTACATAGGGTGCTATCACCCCTCCGGTGACATGCCCCCCGCCCGCACGTGACTAGTCATGGAAAGAATATAACACATACCCAACATTCTCCCACTTGTTGTTTTCTTTCTGCAGGGGGCCACAGGAGATCTTAGTCATTAGCCCAGCTCTGCAACACCCATTGTTTCTCTACACAAAGAGAACTTCTGAGTGCTCACAGACTTCGTAAGTGCATCAACAACATTCTTCAAGGTGTCCACCTTTACCAGCAACACCCTTGTAGCCTCAACTATATCTCTCACAAAGTGATATTAAACATCAATGTGCTTTGTCTTTGAATGATAAGTAATGTTCTTAGCCAAGAAAATTGCAGTTTGGCTATCACAGTCTATCCATATAGCTTGCTACACAAACCCCATACTTGAACACAATCTCTACAACCAAACTCCTTCTTTGCTTGCATGAGTGGGTGCTATGTATTCTGCCTTTGTAGTTTAAAGAGCCACTACAGACTATCTTTTACTCATCCAACTGACTACACTTCAAAATATTTTAAACACATACCCACTTGTAGATCTTATTTGGTCCACATCTCCAGCCCAGTCTACATCAACAAAACCAAAAATGTCCAACACTCTTTCCAATCTTGGCCTTCCCTAGTAGCAAAGGCCATAATCACTAGTGCCACACAAATATTTGAAAAGCTGCTTGAGTGATATCCAATGCTCCTTCCATGGGTTTGACATAAAATTGCTCAATTCTCCCACTGTATATGAAATGTCTAGTCTAGTACATACCATTGCATACATCAGACTACCCACTGCACTTGCGTATGTAACACAGGACATATCCTCCTCTTCTTCTTATGTCTTGGGACACTGTTCAACGGACAGCTTTACACCTATAGGAATCAGAACATTCACCGGTTTACTATCCTCCATATTGAACCTATGCAATATAGTCTCAACATACTTCCTATGGTTTAACCAGAGATTCCTCTTTGCCCTATCTGTCTTAATTTCCATGCCCAAAATATAGTTTGCAATACCAAGATCCTTCATGTCAAATTTGGAGAACAGTTGGGCCTTCAAATCTTGGATAATTTCTTTGTCATTTCCAATCAACAACATATCATCCACATATAAGACCAAATAAATAACATAGTCACCAATTAATTTAAAATAAATATAGTGATTGTCCTTGCTTCTGTTGAAGCCAAGTCCACATATATAGGTATTAAATTTCTGATACCACATCCTTGGTTGTTGTTTTAACCCGTACAGAGACTTATTTAACCTACATACCAGTTCTTTCTTGCCCTTCACCATAAAGTCTTCAGGTTGTTTCATGTTGATCTCCTCTTCTAGATCTCCGTGAAGAAATGTTTTCTTCACATCCATCTGTTCTACCTCAAAATAAAATGCAGCAACAATAGATAAAATTAATCTAATAGAAGTAACTTTGGCAATAGGAGAAAAAATATCACCAAAATCAATTCTCAGCACCTGGGAATAACCTTTTGCTACCAACCGAGCTTTGTATTTCTCTACCTTGCCTTCTACATTCATCTTCTTCTTAAACAACCATTTTCTCTGGACGGGCTTCCTTCGAGCCAGCAACACCACTAGATCCCATGCCTTATTTTTATGCAAGGATTTCATTTCATCAACCATGGCCTCCTTCCAGAGTTTTCCATCCTCTAACTCTACTACCTCCATGAAAGTTGTGGGATCATCATCAGTTATAGTTAAAGAAAAATTTGAACAGAAATAGATGGACTATACCTTTCTGGTTGTCTTTTTTCCCGAACTGATCTTCTCACAACTAGAGTTTCTGGCTCTTCCTTCTATGAGTCTTCTTCTGTTGTAGAGTCTGATTCATACTCCTTTAGCTCAAAATCTATCTTCTCATGTTCCTTTGGTAGGAATTCATGTTTAACAAGATCTTTCATGTCTCTAAACACCACATCTCGGATGTACACAACCTTCCTTATTTCCATGTTTCAAAGATTGTAACCCTTTAAACCATCCTTATACCCAATAAAGATGCACCTTTCATATTTATTATCCAACTTGGTCCTTTTCTCCTTTGGAACATGTACATATGCATCACATCCAAATACACTTGGATGTGAAAGAGAGGGTTTCTTACCATTCCATACCTCATGTGGAGTCTTATCCTCCAACAGTGAAGAAGGTGATCTGTTAACCAAGTAACATGCAGTCTCCACTACCTCTGTCCAGAATTCTTGTCCTAGCCCGGTACCATTGAGCATGCTTCTTGCCTTTTCCATTAGTGTTCCATTCATTCTTTCTTAAACTCCATTTTGCTGAGGCGTGTATGGAGTAGTCTTCTATCATGCTATACCACACTTCTTACAGAACTCTTCATTTTCCTTCTTGCAGAACTCCCCACCATTATCCGTCCTCATCACATTTATCTTCTTCTCTGTCTAGTTTTCCATCACAACCTTAAATTATTTAAATCTGTCAAAGACTTCATATTTCTTCCTCAAGAAATATATCCATGTATTTCTTGAGAAATCATCTATGAATGAAACATAATACACAGAATTACCCAGTGATGGAACCACCATTGGTCCAAACACATCACTATGCACAAGCTCTAATATCTTGTTCACCCTCTTACCACTAGAAGGAAAGCTCACCCGATTCTGCTTCCCATATACACAATGTTCATAGAAATCAAAATCTAGAGAGCTATTAGACATACCTTCTACCATACCATTTCCATGTAGTATTTGGAGGCCCCTCTCTTCAATATGTCTAAGCCTTTGATGCCATAACATGGTATTTTATCTAGAGACCGCTAGGCTTTCCGCTCCACTTTCGGGAACCACAGAACTGATCCACCAATCAATAACAGTGCTTCCCTGAAGATTGTACAGAGTTCCAATCCAAACTCGCTGCATTAATACCAATGCTCCCTGAACCATCTTACAGGTATCTTTATCGAACACTATTATCTACACCTGCATCATCCATCTTGCTTACAAAAATTAGAATTCTGGCCAATGCAGGAATGTGTAGAGCACCAGGAAGTGTTCTATTCCTTCCACCTTGTAGCTTTAGCTTAAATTTTCCATGTCCGATGATTCTGGCCTTCCTATCATCCCATAAGAAAACATCACCACAATCATATTTCTCATACTCACAGAACCACTCCCTATGGGGAGTGAAGTGAGAGGATGGACCCGAGTCAATAAACCATGACTCATGATCTACATGTGTATTTGAAGAAGAAGCCAAATACACATCCCCACCTTCATCTAAGGTGGTTTTTTCCTTTGCAGAAGGAGAATCATCAGATCCATTTCCTTTCTCAGGAGATTTAGATCTACAGTCCTTTTTGTAGTGCCCTTCCTTTCTGCATTTCCAGCACACCTTTACAAAATTTCCAGGAGATTTAGATCTCCCTCTACATTTAGATCTCCCACTTGAAACCTTATTCTTGTTTCTGTTCTGGGACCTTCCTCATACAGATAAGGCATCTCCATTCTAACCCTCCATATTTCTCTATCTCATTTCCTCCGACAGCAAGGCTGAGACAATGCCATCAAAATTCAAGGTAGTTGTATTGATACCTATGGCAATAACCAGACTGTCCCATGAATCTGGTAGAGAATGAAACAAACTAATGCACTTATATTCTTCTAATATTTTAATATAAATAGATGATAGCTGGCTTACCACAGTATTGAAGGCATTCAGATGCTCTATCACTGAGTCTCCATCCTTCCTCCTTAGGTTATACAGCCTTTTCCGTAGGAACAATTTATTCACTAGAGACTTATATTAGTACAAATTCCCTAGCTTGTCCCACAAGGTCTTCGCCGTAGCTTCCCTAGATACATTCAACAATATTGAATCTGAGACACACAACCGTATTATGCTCTTTTCCTTCTGATCCAGCTTCTTCCATTCTTCATCTGACATCGCCATTGGTTTAGTACCCGAATCTACCATGATCCACTAATCTTTATCCACCAACAGATCCTCCATCTTGAGCTTCCACAACTCAGAACTCTGACAATTAAATTTCTCAATCTCTATCTTCCCGCTGCTCGCCATCTTCTTTCACCACAAGAATCGATCCAATAGATCTCCCACTGAACAAGTTCTACCTCAGGCCCGAGAAAAAAGCCCCTCAACAACAAAGAGGACCCTTGAAGCCGAAACAACTCTGATACCGAATGCAGGTTTTAAACCTGTACAGAAATTATCTGCAAATGAATCTTAAAAACATAAAATAAACAACAGCAAGAGAATAAAACATAAAACAGATATACACAGAGGTTTTCCCTTGGATCCCATATTGGGACGACCATATTGATTTTTCATTATATTCCTTTTAGTGCTATAACATATATATATAGACATGATGAAGCATACATAAACCCCAATCCATTAACCCTAGATTAGAACATAATTGTAGTTCCCTTGACCAGATCTACAAAATACCAGGGGCCGAAAACGATCATGCCCAAAAACCATGTGCAAACCCATGCACAAAACCATGGGCGGGTCTGCCCACAAAAATATAAGGTCCAATTTGTTTTTCCAGGGGCGCTGCCCCAGACCTCAAACAGGGGGGTTTGCCTTCCACCCTATGATGCCCCTGTTATGCCTATTGCAATGTACAGGGGGTACTATCACCCTACCTATGACCCTCCCATGCATGACCTATCACGGAAAGAATATAAGACATACCCAACCGAAAAGGTGCAAGAACAAAATTTGCAATTGATCTAAGGGTCAATCTCTCATATTAGGGAGGGGATTTACTGCCCTGCTCCAAATCTTGAGCATAGTGTTCTGTTTTATTTCTTTTTATTATCATTTTTCTAGAACTAATCTCTCGTCTTGGGGAGGGAATTTGTTACCCTGCTCCAAGTCCTAAGAATTGTATTCTACTTTTCTTCTTTACGATTATTTTCTAAAGGGCCAACTTCTTGTCCTGGGGAGTGTATTTTATCACCCTACTTTAGGTCCTGAACTTTGATTTTCATTTTCTTTATTTGATTTTATTTTTGAACCTACTCTCTCATCCTAGGGAGGAAAACTATCTGTCTGACTCTAGGTCCTGAGTGCTTATGTTATTTTAATGAATTTTTCCCACCAAATTGTATGAAAAAAGATCTGAATAAGAGGGGCAAAGGAAGACACCCAAAGAAAGGAATGGATCTTAGAAGGAAGACATATATCCAGGATATCATCACAAAGGCTTAATCTGAGGCATCTTCTCATGTTGTTATCAGGGTAAGGGTTCAGACGAAGTTTGAAGGGTAGTCGGTTAAGTAGCCAGTGCCATCCATGGTACCAAAGGAAATTATTTTGACAACGGAAGGAGTAATTAATAATATATCAGTGGAGGATATATCCTTGTTGCAAACAAAAGGGGAAGAAATAGTAAGCAGAGGATCAGAAGAACTGAGCAATTCCAACTTGGAAGAAGAACCCCCGAAGGGTTTTACATCACCACAAGTCCAAGGGAGTGTTGTGAAACCTCCTGCATTTGAATTGGGAAATTCTAATTGGGAAGAAGTGCTCCTGAAGGATTTTTCTTCAACACGAGACCAAGGGAGTGCTGTGAAACCCCCTACAGTTGGATCACCCCAAGTACGAGTTTTAGAACTAGTTGAAATCCCAGGTGAGTATTGGAGGATATTCATGGCACCTACAAGTTCTTCTATTGACTTTCCAATTAGAAACATTATAGGTGACGCATCAATGAAGCCCATTCCTTTAACGAGTCTACCTAATTTTCATGGGATTCTTTTGAATATCTTGATACATTCCTCTTCGAATTTGACATTATCTGGAGAGGGTATGATTATATCACCAATGATCAGAAGCTAAAAATATTTCCTGCTACCTTAAAGGGGACAACCCTATAATGGTTCATGGGTTTAGGAGGAAATAATATTTCCTCATGGGATGCGACGAAGGAAGTATTTTTGGAGAAATACAAAGATTACTGTAAATCTCGTGACATCAAAGAGGAAATTTTTAATTTTTTCTAGAAAGCGGATGAGAAAATGGAAGATTGTGTGGAATGATTCAAATATATACTACAGATATCGAGCCATAGTGACCCAGATAAAGATTTGAAGATCATCCTTCTCTGGGAACATAGGGAATATTCCTTGTAACTTTTGAACATAGTAGGAAAGGGGGATGTTTCAAAAGAATACTTTGACACTGTATCTGAGTTATGCATTCATTGTTCATGTGGAGCTACAAAGAGTGGGAAAGGAATTCGGTCATAAATTCTTCTAGTGTAGGGGTTACAAAAGTAGAAATCAGAAACCTACTAGATAATTTAAGGACTAATATCATAAGTACATTATCCACCCAAATGGACACTCTACAAACGATATAGAAACCAACAGAGTTGGAGAATACTATCAATATATTCTGCGCACAGTGCAGAAAGAAGCATCCATTGAAAGAATGCCCATTAAACATAGTGTAAGGCTGCACAATTTGTGAATAGAACCATGTGACCAGTTCATGCCCTTCCTTGCCAGGGTTGAAGGCAGCTTTTCAAGGGGCAAGTGAAGAAAATACAGTAGATAACCTATACTTTATTAGGCTCCCTAGAACAGTACGAATCCTTCATGGAATCACATCTGGTGTGGACCCTCTCCTACCGGGCAATTTCCCCAATCTATACCTCAACAATAATTTCAGTTGCCCTCTAATGTACCTCTAAGCAATCCATTCCTTTGACCCCAGCTTCCTATCCAGCCCAATCTGAATCCTAATAATAAATGGGTCCAACAAAAAGAAACTCTTAACCTTCCATCATATAGCATCCCTACTGTAGTACTTAATGAGATAAACTTATGATCTGGGTGGGTAGTAAATGCTCTGAATTAATTCATTATCATAGAACATATTGACAGTGAAGTTGTGTAAAGAGAACAGAGAACATTTGGAGATAAACAAGACCAAAACATGATAAATCAAACACCTTCCGAACCTGTTCTTAACCAGGTTCATCCAATTACTCCACCATATCCTGAAATATTGACCCTAAATAAACAAAACCCTCAATTAGAGTTTGACTTCCTGGGGGAATTGCAAAATATTTTTGTCAAAATACCCCTTCTCCAAGCTATGAGGGATGTACCTATATATGCAAAAAATTTCAAAGATTACTTCTCTAAGAAACCTGTGAAGAAACTAAGGGATCCGTTAACCATTCATATGATGGGTAGAATTTCCAACATCATGCTAGGAAAGACCATGCCTGTAAAATATGGGGACCCAAGGAAACCAATTTTAACAGTAAAAATTAATGCGGTTGAAATCCAAAATTTACTGGTAGATTTGGGTGTTGCCATCAATATCATTACCTCTGAAACAATGAATGCATTAGGTCTCAAAATAATTATGCCAACCCCTACTATCTTGGAATTAGCAGATAGGTCTGCAATTAAACCGGTAGGAAATTTGGAAGATGTGACTATTTTGGTGGACTCATGGCACTATCCCGTAGACCTCCATGTATTACAGACACGATCTTGAGTTGGTGGTCATCCATTGATCTTGCGAAGGCCTTGGATCACAACCCTAGACACCTATATCGTGTGTCGATCTGGACACATGATTATATCAAATGGGATGGTTACAAGGAACCTTAGTCTCCACCCCCCTGCGGAACCCAGCCCATTTGAAAAAATATTAGCCAGACAGAAACCTATACTAGTAGAAGAGCCTGAACTTGAAAATTTTGAAGTTAGACCAATCCTCACCATCAGGCAGGCCCTTCAATTCAAAACAGAAATTGAAGATGATGCCATTAAAATTTTTATTAATGATCCCGATTCAGTTTCTAATTCAACTCGTCAAGTTTTAGAGACTACTATGAGCTGTGAAACACAAGAAAACATGAAACTAGAATATGAAATTGAAGAGATTCCTTATTCATCCCATGATAGTATTTCGATCGAAATTGAACCATGTAAGACACTCAATATCAACTCGAACATGTCATAATCCCAGAGAAAGAAGCTTTTACAAGTCCTTCCAGACCATCAGGAAGCTTTTCCTGGGATTATACTGACATGAAGGGGATCCCTGCTAACTTATGTACTCATCATATTTATATTAAGGAAGATTTCCACCCTGTGAGACAGCCCCAATGGAGAATTAATCCTACTCTAAAGAACATTTTCAAGGAATAATTACATAAATTATTATATGTATGTTTCATTTACCGCATCTAGGATAGCCAATGGGTGTCTCCTCCAGTTATGGTAAATGGCACATTTTCATAGATTATAGGGAGCTAAACAAGGCAACTGAAAAAGACCTTTTCCCTTCGTCGTTCATTGACCAAGTCCTGGATACCTTGGGTGCGAAGAAGTTATTTTCATTCCTAGATGGGTTTAGCGGGTATAACCATATTCATATAGCCTCGAAATACAAAGATAAAACAACTTTCACATTCACATGGGGGGCCTTTTCATACAGGGTCCTCCCATTGCACTTATGTAATGCACCTGCAACCTTCTAGAGGGAAATTCTAGTAATTTTTTCTGATTTAGTCAATCACAGCATTGAAATATATATGGATGATTTTACCCCATATGGAAACTCATTTGAAGAATGATTGGAAAATCTGGAAAAAGTACTTAAAATATGAAAGAATACCCATGTATCTCTTAGTACAGCCAAATTCCATATGATTATGGAAGAAGGAATAGTATTGGAACATTTGCTCTTAGCTGCTAGAATCTGAATTGATCCGGCTAAGGTAGAGGTAATATTGCACTTCTCGGTACCAAAGACACCCATATAGGTACATAGCTTTATTGGTTGTGTTGGTTATTACAGATGCTTTATAAAAACATTTGCTAAGATAGCACATCCACTTTTTCAATTACTAACAAAAGATGAAGATTTTTTGTGGACAAAATACTGCAAAGCAGCTTTTGTGAAAATCAAGGCACTAGCTTGAAAATCTCTGATCCTTTGAGGACCCGATTGGGCATTGCCAATTCACATACATGATTATGCCTATCGGACAACAGTAGGAGAAGTATTAGGACAAGAGGTAGAAAAACACCATATGCAGTTTACTATGTCAACAAGAATTTAATTCCTGTTGAATTACACGGTGACTGAAAAAGAATTCTTGGCTATCATCTATGCTATCAAAAATTTCACGATGACCTGTTTGGAGTAGCGAAACCCTAGAATCCAAAGCTTTGATACCAAATGTTGAGTAACTAGCTCCAAAAAGAGAAGAAAAGAGATATCAACGCCTTAGAAATGAGCCACTTCGAGGGGGCAACCTCCAATACATTACATAAATGAACAATTCTTGGATGATACTAATGACCAAAACCTCCTTCTATATATAAGAGTCCATGGGGCCACAATATAATCCTAGTGGGGCCACAATGTAATCCTAGCCGACCTAACAATGATAATGTAAGGGCACAATAATAACAATATGGGGGTTACAAGGGTACAAAAGTCACAATAAGGGGGGCTACACTAACATAATAGGGGACTACACTATTAATATAGGGACTTAACATGCCCTTCTCCTTCAAACAAGTGTTGTCCTCAACGCTTGATTATTTCTTGATGCTTTTGTATAAAATTCTCATCCTCCCATGTGGAATATTCTACAGGAAATTTCTTCCACTTGCTGAGATACTCTGAAATTGATCGTACTTGTTGAATTCTTGTTTCTATGATTTCTTCATAACTTATTTCAATATGATGTTGATCTTCCTGTCGTTTTATTTGATTCTGCACCAAAGTTAGGCTATCCTTTGAGAGTTGGAGAACTTGTTGTTGATGCTCGATGTGATCTTCCACTACTTTACCATCCATATTAGATTTTATTTGATGCTTCAAACCATCCAACTTAGCCTTCATTTGTTCTTTTAAACCATCTATGTCATGTTCAGTTGCTCTTCGTAAGATCGAAATGTTTTGCAGTTGGTACCGTAATTTTGATATGTCATACTGCAATTCTTCCTCTTCATGCATCATTGTATAGATTTCTGAAGGCTGAATGCGTATGGAGTTATTTTTTGGAGGCATTATATAACCCAATGCTAATAAATATTCTTCAATATGCCCTTGGAATCACTTCAAACTGCTTTTTCAAACAAACGTTATGCAATTTTAAAAAACAAATACACACCTTTTTCTTGCTTTTGAGGAGCTCGATATTGAAATTGGATTATCTCTATGATTGCAGCTCTTCAATATCTAAATTTCAGCACTGAAGTAGCCGTCCAAATTCTATTTTGAATTCCACAGGTCTGACTTGATTTGCATTCTCCAAGAAAAAGTTATGTCCAATCTCCCACAATGACCTAATTATGGACTGGTTCAGTATAGTGAAATTGTACAACTTGCCACATGTCACTGTTTCATCCCCTATATCTGAAATTGATAGCCAAGAAACTACAGTCTGTGTAATTGTGACCACTTTTTACGGTACTCCAGTTTGATGCCCAGAGAGAGAGTTATTGAACGTTTCCCACGATCACCTCTTTGAGATGAAATTCAAGAGCTTGAAAAAGCACTACCTTCCACAGATCATATGTCCCAAAATATTGTGAACCAAGCTCAGAAATTTTTTGATGAGTTTCCTCAGGATTTCAGCTTTGCACCATACCAATTTTAGATTCTGAACCTTCGTAGAAAAAAAATTATAGCGCAAATGCCACGATGACCTTTTTAGGAGCCTGAAAAATGACCTAACTTCCACAGATCATATCTCTGAAAATATTGTGAACGAAGCTCTGAAATGTCTAGAAAATATTCCTTAGGATTTTGGTTTTGCACCCTAAAAATTTCAGCTTCTGAAACTTCGTAGAAAAAAAGTTATAGCGAAAATGCCACGATGACCTGTTTGGAGCAGCGAAACCATAGAATCCAAAGCTCTGATACCAAATGTTGAGTAACTAGCTCCAAAAAGAGAAGAAAAGAGATATCAACGCCTTAGAAATGAGCCACTTCGAGGGGGTAACCTCCAATACATTACATAAATGAACAATTCTTGGATGATACTAATGACCAAAACCTCCTTCTATATATAAGAGTCCATGGGGCCACAATATAATCCTAGTGGGGCCACAATGTAATCCTAGCCGACCTAACAATAATAATGTAAGAGCACAATAATAAAAATATGGGGGTTACAAGGGTACAAAAATCACAATAAGGGGGGCTACACTAACATAGTAAGGGACTACACTATTAATATAGGGACTTAACACATTACATCACCAGGTATCCTACTTTTGTACATACTGATCATGCAACAATAAGGTATTTTATGAATAAACCTATCACTCTTGGTCACGCTACAATATGGTTGCTATTACTGCAAGAATTTGATATCACAATAGTAGAAAAAATAGGAAAAGATAATGCAGTTGTTGATTTTTTTTCTATAATGGATAACAAATGATGAATGCACACCTATAGAAGATAGTTTTCTCGATGAGCATATTTTTTCAATTTCCACTAACCCTCCGTGGTATGCATATATTTCTAACTATATTACTATAGGAAAGGTGCCTCATCATTTTTTATGTAGGGAACAACAAAAAATTATTCATCACAGTGCACGGTATTCCTGGATGACAGGGTACCTCCTTCATATAGGAGCTAATAAGCAGATTCGGCGCTGCGTATCTGAGGATGATATTTATGAAGTGTTGAAGGCTTCCCATGATGGCCCTTGTGGGGGGCAATTTTTACATAAAATAACAGGCCATAAGGTGCTCCAAATGGTATATTACTGGCCTTCTATCTTTCTGTGAGAGTTTCCAGCACATGGGGCAGCCTGGTCAAGCTGATGAAATGCCTTTGCTGCCACAAGTAGTCCTTGAACCTTTTGAGAAATGGGCTATCAATTTCATTGGACCCTTCAACCCACCCTCCCAGCAAAACGTTCACATTTTGGTCTACACTGATTATGTAACTAGATGGGCATAAGACAAAGTTGTTGCGAAACCAACATAGAAGTTGGTTTTGGACTTTATATTAGAAGAAAATTTTTCTTGTTATGGTACTCCTAGGGAGATTGTTTTAGATGGGGGAGCACAATTTACATCACACATGATAGCAAAGCTTATGCAGAAATATGGGTTCAACCACAGGGTGACATATCCGTACCACCTCGAGGCGAATGGACAAGTAGAAAGCACAAACAAGACATTGGAAAATATCTTGACAAAAACTGTGGCATACCATCACCAGGATTGGGCTTCGAAGCTGATTGAAGCTCTCTGGGCATACAAAACAACATGGCGGAACACAACTGGGTTCTTACCATTTGAGTTGGTTTATGAGAAGTCCCCATTTTTTCCGATAAAATTTGAAATCTGTACACTCAGAACAGCTCTTGAAGTTGGTTTGGATCTGTTAGATGCCCAGAAATAGCGGCTGCCTTAGCTTAATGAAGTAGATGAAATCCGTTCAATGGATATCCAGAGGACTACTACTATTCAGTAGCAGAGGATGAAATGGCACAATAATTTTATCAAAAACAAGGTGTTTCATAGGGGAGACTGGGCATTACTTTATGACTCCCGTTTTAAATATTTTAATGGAAATATTTGCAGTCGCTGGATGGGAAATTACGAGGTGGACATTGTATTTCATAATGGAACAGTCAAGATAGTTACAATTGATGGTACACATACTTATTTCATAGAAAATGGACATCATCTAATATTATACCACCATCCAGCCTCTAATGATGGTTTCATCAAACATCTCTCTGATAAATTTGTTTTGAAGGTTATCAACGCAAGAACTCTTCCTCTGCATCCTCAATCTAAATACACACACACACACACAAACACACACACACACACACACACATATATATATATATATACTGCTACTATTTATATTTTGTCTTTTTGTAGGAGTTACTACTAAGGACTAAAGTTTTAGAACTTGAAAATTTTCCAAGTATCGATGCTACTACTCATGATGTTGTTACCCAATTGCTACTACTGTTGATGTTATTACTTGGTTTTTGCTACTCATGATGCTATTAATCCTTGGTTGCTGCTACTCGATGTTTTCACTCGGATGCAGCTATTCATGATACTGTTACTCAGTTGCTACTACTCATGATGTTGTTACTCAGTTGTTGCTACTCGAAATGTTGTTATTCTAGATGTTGTTACTCTGGATGATGCTACTCGTGGTGCTATTACTCTGGATGCTGCTACTCGTGGTGCTACTACTCGATTTTATTTCTCTAGATGTTTTTACTCTGGCTGCTACTACTCGTGATACTGCTACTTCAGATTTTGTTACTCTAGATGTTGCTACTCATGATGTTGTTACTCTAGATGTTGTTACTATGGATGTTGCTACTCGTGATGTTGTTACTCTGGATGCTGGTACTAGTGATGATGCTGCTCAATCATGTTACTCTAGGATGTTGCTACTCCGGATGCTTCTACTCACAATGTTGTTACTCGAGATGATGTTACTCCGGATGCCGCTACTCGAAATGTTGTTACTCTAGATGCTGCTACTCCTCGATACTGTTACTGCATTCGAATCATTACTATGTCGTTATTTTACCAACCATCACTTCCTCTAGGTAGGCTTCCAAGTATGTCTCCATTTCACTCTTATGGATTTAATTAAATATTCCATGTAAAAGATGTTGATGCCATGGACGGCTAGTTTTAAGTTTTGGGGGGGGGGGGGGGTGCGGTCATAACTAAACAACAGTGTAATGATGATTTCAAAATTCATTATCATAACTTCCTGTGATGGTACACCCTACGATCCTTACCATATTTTGTATAATCATTAAGGATGTATTGGAATTCGTAACATGCATATGATACGAATCGATTAATACTTTCCAGCTCATACAAAATAATTACTATTTCATTCACTACACTTACAATATTTTTCCATGATTTTCTTCATTTCCCAAGAATCACCATCTGTATTTACCATTATTACCCCTCATTTTCCACCATGTTTTTTTTCCAAATTTGGTACCCACCACTCTTTTCAACGGTTCACTATTCCAGAGTGTTGTTACAGTCTCTAAAAGATGGGCAGACTGGTTGTCCAACATGAACCTGAAAACACAGTCTTAGTCCGCAGTAATCTAGATGTGTGGCAAGTTTTTTTCAATGTAGGATGGGATATCTACATTGATAGATTGCAGGGGTTTGACAAGAGAATCACTATGGATTTTTCACTTAATGTGAATGAGAATTGCTTGCAGGTCAGAGGATTAGAAATTCATATCATAGAAGAATTAATTGTAGAAGTTAGTGGGCTAAGACAACAAGGGCGGTAGTGGTTTTCTTGGATAATTTCCATCCTATAGTTTCCCGAACTATTTTTGTAGGCAGGAGAAGGCATTGCTCAATATGTGAGAGGATATGAGTGCAAATCTATACCATATCCATGGAACAAAGTTGTAGGTCTTGTAATGAAATACATAACCTGTGAAGGACGGGCTACAACTTTGTTAAAATATCATCTCAAAATATTGACTAACCTTCGATTTCCGCATGCCTAGGTTCATTCCTTAAACATGCCTTTATTTCTATTAGAACAACTACACCACATGGCATATTCATCTCGGCATTCGCACCAGATGCAGGCAGTTCTCTCCAATCATGCATTGGTTCGGTTATTGGTCATCCATGCAATAGTTCGATTTCAAGTTTGTTGGGAAGAACTTTGTGATTCATAAAAATAATAAATGGCAGTTGTTATTGTTGCTAGAGAGGAAGAACCAGTCCCTTCAGCTGATTTAGCAAAATAAGAACAATTAGAGGAAATGGAAATAGACTAGGAGGAACTAGAAAAAATGGAGATGGAGGTTGATCAGGAAGAACCAGAAGAAATGGGAATGGATGAGACAATTGGTGATATAGTCGAGGATTCCACACAAGAACCATCCTCGACTAAAGAACCTACATATGAAGGAATTATTGGTATAACGCATGAAGTTGAGACTATCTTACAGTCATCGACTTTCATTTATGAAGAACAGGAAGGTCGAACATCAGAGAGAGGGATGGCAAGTGATGTTGTTACACAAGAAAGAACATCACCTTCCCAAGCATATATGAGTATAGAAACAAGTAGGGGTGTCACACAAGAACCACCCCTAATTTAGTTAGAGTAAGGATATAAGGAGGAAATAATCCGCGAAGTCGACATTGTCCCACAAGAACCAGTATCGACCACATGAGAGGAAGTAATGCATGTAGAATAGGGAAATACAAAAGAAATAACCTGCAAAGTTGACACTGCTCCACAAGAACCAATATCAACCTCAGATGAAAAAGTAATGCACAAAGGATAGGAGGACAGAAAGGAAACAATCCTCAAAGTCGACACTGATCAACAAGAACCAGATTTGACCCTAACATAGGTATTAGTGCATGAAATTTTGGCCCAAGTTTGAAACAAGGACAATAGATCTATTCCCCATTCTTCTTTTCAGTCTATGATGCCCAGAGGGGTGAGGGGGTTTCACTCGTCCCAATGATTAATGGAGGAGATCGTTGTCCCACAAGTACTAAGTTTCATCGACTCGAGGAAATATATGACCAAGATCGGTCCATCAATTGTTGATTCTCGGCAACGGCACATAGAGGCTCAAGAAGAAAAAGGAATTTCAGTGGGAACGCTGGAACATAGGATGGACGATGGAAACACTGACTGAGTGATAGAATTCCTCGAGGAAAATGAGAAGGAGAATGCCCCTGAAGAAGGGGAGCCAAACCAGAAAGACCTAATAGAAAAATTAGTTGATGACATTAACAACATTCCACCACTTCGTGAGCATGCTACAGGCCTAGAGGATGAATTTAATGTCAAACAGGAGTGGGTTGAACAATGCGAGAGAAGAAGATTACCTCTCAAGAAAAGGTATTAGTTTAAGTTTAGTGAAACCATGCAATTAAAGAAGGATGTTTAGAAGCTGAAGAGGCAAGTATCCTGATTGAAGAAGAAAGTAAAAGTATATAAATGGAAGGAAGTAAAACCTAAAAGTGAGGTCTCCTCTGTGGCTATGCAGACTGGTCCGATTGAACATTTGTTTGAAGGCGGGAAATTCTTCCTAGCCACTGAAATTCAAAGATGGTAGTCTACTATGAATGGAAATAAGAAGGAAATGATGTGGGTTCAAGAGCAGGCTTCTGGGATTGTCAGATGGTACATAGACCAATTGGATAGACTGCGACAGAGGCAAATAAAATAGCAAGGTAGGATAAAGGAGTTAGAAGAACAAGTGCAAACGTTGCAATTAGATAAGAAGAAGAAGTTTTCCTTGGTGTAGCAAGTACTAACCTATAGACCTCCTTCACATAGTTATGCCTTATTCCTTCATGAAAAAATTATTTTATTTTTCCTTGAGAGTATATATAAGGAAATTTGTCACGAAATCGAGGATCCGATATAGTTCCTCCGTATTTTGAAAATTCATGATATCATAGGTCAGCACTTAATGTGCAAACTCTACATGCATAGTTACTTCCCAAGGCACAATTAGGCCTTCAAACCTATTCCATTCATGGGGGATATTCATTTAAGAGCCTTCACCTCTTACACCATCAATCAGATTAAATGGAGAAAGGCCTCTGATATGTTGGAAGAAATCCAAGTTGCAAGGCCACTAATGATGCGGAGGGAACATGGCCAGGCATAAAACATTTATAACAATAATTTTACCTTTTTATAGATTGAGGGACATAGGGGACATATGTTGACAACCCAAAAATGGTGTGCTGACCTCTTTGTGAGACAGATAGTAACTTTCCAAACGAAGCACTGGATAGTTATCAAAGAAGGTGGATGTTGTCATCATCAGCCGTTAAAAGTCGAGAACCTTTTGGAGCACCCAAATTTGCATGAGAATTAGAAAGAGTGCCAAGTTTTGTAGCATGCATTCATACTTGTGGGGTCCAGTGGATGGGGCTGAGGTTTTAGTTTCCCCTCATTTGGTTACCAGCAGAGAAATATACTCCTTCATACAATGTCAAGCCAGATTGGTGGAAGGATGTTGTTCTGATGGAAGGTTATAAACCCCCTGAGATAGAGATGGTTGAAGAATATGACCTCTCACAACATCATTCTAGCCACAGTCAATCCAACTCGAATTTGAGGAGATGACAAGCTGCATGAGGACATGCATATAGACTAGTTGGGGGGAGATGTCGAGTACCAAATCTGTACACTTATCTCAACCATTTTTGCCCACCTTTCTGTCTCTTTGTATCAATAATTTTTCTAGAACACACAAGGTAAACCCCTTCCCATTGTCCTATATAGAATATTTAATTAATGAAGTAATAGTCATGGAGGTTTTACCTTTCCAAGTATTAACTATGTTATTTCCACATATTTGGGAAATTAAAAAGGAATTACGTTTGAAAGTTGTGAAGCAACTTCAAATTATCAGCGCCATCTCAGCATGCTTCAAAAGTGTAACAGATTCCTACTTACCTAGCTCTATTTCACACTTTTCGTGGTTTCCTTTTTGCAACTAGGTTGTTGTTCCAACAGATGTATAATTTTAGATATTTAGTTGTTAGAGGGAAATTGCGGTTCCCTGTACATTTGTATAAAAATAGCCTCAGGGTTATCAGTTGGGGTTAAGCAGAAATAACATATATTGTAACAGAAGTTCCTTTAATCAATTGAAAACAGTGTTTTGTTGTTCTATTTGTGAAATGTGAGTTCGCCGCAACCCTGATTAGAGAGTTGGGCCCACACTTCTAATCAGGTGCTGTGTTATTATCTTTTTTGTGGATTTTATATTTTAGTTCATGATTATAACTGTTGTTCTGATATGATTCTGCAATTGATGTGAATACTTTTATAATTCTGCAATCCATCTTTAATTTTTGTTACAGTATTTTTCTTGCTTGCACTGATTAAGCCCATGATTCAGTAGCTGATTATGTTATTGCTCTTGCATATGCAATGCGAGTTAGTCTTGAATAACTAACGCACTCAGATTGATAATTTATGTTGAAAAAGAGTTTGAATATTATACATATCTGGACACCAACAAACTAGATCAGATAAAATTCCTAATACTTCTCTTTGTAATGTTGTTGGTGCATTGCATAATCCAAAAGGGAGTGCTCGATAAGCATAGGTTCCCCATGGATAAGTAAAAGTGGTTTTGGATTGATCTTCTGGAGCTACCTAAATTTGTTTATATCTACTAAAACCATCCAAGAATGAAAAATATTTCTTCACTAATAATGTATCTAAAAATTGATCTATGAAAGGGAGTGGAAACTGATATTTGAAAGTAACCTTATTAAGCTCCCTATAATCAATAAATAATCTCCATTTTCCATTATTTTTAGGAACAGTTACTAGAGGTCAAACCCACTAAATTTCTAATATTGGATAAATAAAATTTACATTCAACAGTTTTTGTAACTCCTCCTTATAAATTTCCCTTAAGTTTGGATTCATTCTTCTCTGAGGCTGTTGGATTGGTCAGGAATTTTCTTCAATATATATGTGATGCATGAAATTTTTGGGATTGATTCCATGTCAGTGTATTCCCATGCATATGTAGAAGAGTGTTTTTGTAATGTTTCCATTAATTTATTCTTTTGAAATTCTTCCATATTTTTATTTACATTTAAAATTCTACATGGAAATATTTCTATTGAAGAATTTCCAAATTCTTCCATAGAATATAAATACATTTGTGTGGATGAAAGATATTAAATATTGCATTGTTCTTGAAAAATTTCACTATTCTCACAGTGTGAAGATAATTTCTTATTTTCTATCGAATTTAAAATTTCATCTTTTTCACTAATTTCTGAGGTAGTAAAAATGGGTTGTATATCATCATCCATCAATTCTTATTTTACACATATATTTTTTTTTTTTCATGTGGATATATTGTGTGTTTCTTTATTGAACTACCATCAAAGATAAACATATTACCAGATCTACAATTGATTAAAGCATCATTTTTTGCTAACCAAGGTCTTCCTAAGATTAATGGATGTGCTCCTAAGTTACTCTAGAGTGTTAAGATCATGAAATCAACTAGATATTCCCAATAATCTAAGGATAAATAAATGTCTTCTAACACACCTTTAGGTTCAATTACAAAACTATATGCTAATTATAGCAATGTTGGTGTATATTGAAGATTTGGAGTTTTAGTTGATCCATAGTTTGTTTATTCATGATGTTCATGAACACTCCTAAGTCAATCAATGTCTTGGAATTTCAATACCATTGATGTGTGTTTTCACAATGGGACTTATTGGATCCAAATATTTTTGTATTGTTGTTTTTACCATCATGATGTCTGTTATTTTTCTAACTAGTTATATTCTTTTGACTCCTCTTCTTTTTCTTCCTTGTTTCTTTATAATTAAATCCATTATTTTCTTTGAAAAGACTGGAATTTCTCCTATATCTTGTAGCAAAGGGATTTTTATGCAAACATGCTTCATATCATGTAGCATATCATAATCAAGCATCATGGATTTTTTTTCCACCGCTTTATAAATTTTTAATATTTCAAGGGAAGGTAGTTTTGACACAGATATTGAAGTTTGTTCTACAATGGGATTTGAGTTTATTGGAGTATCATGTGTTTGTTTTTGAAGATTTTATTTCTCATGAAGACAAGTCTCTTCATCAGAATAACTATTTTTATTTTTAGGAATTTGATTTTGATGAAGAGATGTTTCTTTATCACAATTATCATCTTTTTCTTTTTCCTTAATAAAAACGGATCGAAATTTCTTTTCTAATACTCTACCAATTCTCATTTGGGAATTATTAAGTTCTAATGGAGTTATCATATAAGTCTAAAAATTTTCTCCTTGTATGCTGTAAACAGGTTATGCAATATTATTGTTTGGGTTCGGATGTGGTTGGGTAGGTAATTGATTTGCACACTGTGGAAATGGTAATGAAAGTTATGCAACTTGAATTTGAAATGGAGGTTAAGGTGGTTGACTAGACTGAGGAATATGTTGTGATGGGAAGTTCATATAAGATTGTGGATATTGATGATATTGAGAATATCTACCATAGGGATTTTTCCATCATTATGTCGAAGGTTTGGATTGAGACTAAGGTTTCCATGGAATTGGTGCAATCCATTTATTTTGTGGGGGTTTAGTATAAATCTAAGTCTTGATACCTTGAGTTTGTGATCCTTACCATGGTCTTCTAGAAATAAAGAAAAGAGGATCTACCTAGTTTGGAACCATTTTCTCTCAGTAGACAACTTTAAGACCTGGAATTGAAGGACACTTATTTGTTTCATGGTTTTCTGTACATATAATAGAGGTTTATACACTTTTTAAATCAAGTGGGGATTCTCTTAAAACATATTTCTTTCTGTACTTAGGACAAAGGATAGATAAGGGACAAATTTCAACTCTTTGCTTGTTTTTTAATTTCAAGGTGTGTATTTGAACACTAAGACTCCCTAAAATATATGTTTTAGATTCATCAAGAAAATTTCCTATTTCAGCCCTACTTACTATTCCAGCTGGAGATTTATGAATTCTAAAGAGAACAGGATACCTTGAATTCCTTCCAACTCTTTACTTACCTCTTGAAAGGTGTATGCATAATTCATAAATTGCAGTTAATGAAAAAATAAAACATGTCTCCTTTTCCCATCATGTTAAGGAAATCCATCCATTCATCTCTAATGGATTTCAATAGGAGATTTTCAAAGTATCTTGATCCAAATATTCCATTTTCGCCCTTTTAAAATTATAAATAAATCTCTCAATTGAATCCTCCAGATTCTTATCTTCTCTTTACATCATCTTAAAAAATTCATCTTTTGGTTATGAGGAATGCAAAACACCTTGTATTTTAATAAGAATGATTTTTTCATCTCTTCCCATGTTCCAATAGAGTGTGTTATTAAGCCCATGAACCATTTCAATGCTACATCCTTAAGGGTAGTTAGAAAGAATTTCAATTTTTGAGAATCGAGTAGGTAGTCATATGATCTACATAAAAATTTGAATTCAAAAAGAAATTTTTTAGGATCTCGAATTCTTAATCCATGGAAACTAGGAAGGATAGAGGGTGAGATGTTTTTCATTTTGTAAGTAGTATCTTTACCAAGTATAGGAAATCCAACAAGATCTGGTTCTACTCTATTTTCTCCTCTATCTCCCCTACCCTCACCTCTTGCTCTTCCTCAATATCTTCCTCTACCTCTACCTCCATGTCCAATCCTATGTCCACCTCCTCTAATTATTAAATTTTCATGATTTTTGTGTAATTCTCTTTCCCCTTAACCAACCATTGCATATTCTTCTGAACGGATATAAGATTCTACGATTCAGATTGTATGTTATTATATCAACGGTATATTAAATAGGATTTCTTCTTCACTATCAATTTCTAGTTCTTGAGCTAATTTTTTTTTTGGAGTAGAGGTTAGGAAAATTTCTCCTTCTATTGGGGATGTAGGATCTTGTTTCCAGTAGAGGTTAGGAAAATTACTCCTTCTGTTGGGCATGTAGGATCTTTTTCTTCCACAGCTACTTCAGTTGACGAAGGTGGTGAATATATAGGTTGAATTTTTTTTATCTTAATACCTTAGGAAGTCTATGTCTACCTAATAACAATGGTATGCATGTTTGGGTGGATGGTGTGGCACTACGAGGTCTACATGGGGCGACTGGTGTTGCTGGAATTAAGCTTCTACCTCTAGTTGGTAATCTACCCCTATAGTCTCTTTCTCTACGCATGTCATTTTTATATTTAGATGGAGTTTCTTTTATGTGAGAGAAAAGCCTCATAATTACATCTCCCTAGAAATGATGGCAAAATTTTTATTAAATTTAATGTTCTTAAATTGCTATCATAAATTATCGACCGGAGTTGGTAATATTGTGAAGTGAAAGTTCATTATATATGCTAGAATCCTTTCTTACTTAGTTTATTATTATTATTGTATTTGTGAATGTTGTTTTTAAAGATGTTTTTTATTTTTTATGTTCTTAATGAAATTGATGAATTGAATTATAATTAAACAAAATTCTAATTTAACTAAGTTTCAAAAACTACAAAAAATATTTTTGAAGAAAATTCCTAACTAATTTATCCGTTAACATCTAAGAATTCTGAGAATATAACATAAGAAAATCAAACTATAGAAAAAGAGCTATGATATTTTTGTAATTTTATAAATGAAGTGTTATGAAACTAGGGCTAATCAAAGAAATGAATAAAACACTTATTTCTCTAGCAAGAAATAACTATAAAACTAGAAGGAATTCTCATCCTTGTACCAAAAAGTATATCCTCAAGTCACCACTACTTCAAAGGAACTCATTGAAACTGGAAATGTAATATTTCAATTTTCTTGAAATAAATCACACACGAAAAATTAATCTACAATAAAACACTACTGGAAGGAAAGAAAACCAATATTACTTTTGCACTTTAACCATTCAAAAATAAATATGAACCTACATCAAATGACGAAATAAATTCATTTAAAAATCTATTCTAACAAGATGAAATTTTGGAAATGAATACAACACTATAAAAGGATAAACTACCACTACATCAAATGATAAAAGCAAATCATTTAAACATATATTCTATTAAGATAAAATTCTATAAATGACTACAGCACAGTAAAATCATAAATTGAAACTACATCAAATGATACAAAAGAATCATTTAAACATCTATTCTAAAAAGATGAAATTCTAGAAATGGCTACAACATTCTAAATATATAAATTAAACTACATAAAATGATAAAAACAAATCATGCATATACTTTAAATAACACTACGGAATTCTGGAAGTAACATAGTGAAAGAATAAACATGAGGTTGTATCAAAAGATAAAAATGAAGCTATGGAGAACATCAAAACAAAAAGCATAAATGAAATAGAGCCTTCTATGTTGGAGGGGCCCTCCACAATAGATCGTTTTGACTCTAATCCAACCCTATTTGTGCATTGAAGCTTTGAAATACTTCATCATTAAAGCAAGGAATAAACAGAGTTTTCAGAACTTCACAATCACGTAATAATTATCACACTTAATACATTTTTTGGACCTATATTTATAAAATCATGTCATTAATTTTCTTGAGGATTTTAAGCCTATTTGGACTAAAAAATTGTATATTAAACTCTAGATACAATGTAAAATTTCGTTGGTTTATGGTTTTCTACTTGGCAGAGAAAATCTTGAAACATGATTGCTTCTGACTCTTTGCTCGCTTGCTCCAACACTTAGTTGAACATGCCTTTGACTGTGCATCTGGGGGATTTCTTTCTTGATTTTTCCCATATGGATTAGAGGAAATCCATGAGAGGATCATTCTCCATGTGCCCATATAATTTGTTGCTCATTTGACACCTTAGAATGCATCAAACTATGGTGGTGGCTACAAAAACATGGATCAGCTGCATAATTGTGTTAATTCTGTAGCTAAATAGAAATTTTAATCTAATAATAATGAAAATTTCAAAATATGAAATATAAGTCATTAAAATACCTTACCAAGTCAAAAATTTCAGTTTAACACTTATTCAAGATGATGGTGATGACAAAATAGAAAAAGGTAAGCGAAAGGAAATGTCAAAGATGAGGCAATCATGACTCTACAGGTCCTCTTTATAATATTGTGTGTTTATCTAGATTTTAGCCAACTATTTGTGAATCTAAAATATGAATAATATATTCCGTGATTCATACATACCATTGACTATTGTGTCTATATGGTGAGGCAAGACTTTGATGATGGAGTAGGTCAAAGCTCTAGAGTTTAGATACCTAGAAAATAAACCTCAAAAAATCCTAGGATGGCCCATTACCTTCATTAGAAGCTTCCAAACATATCCCTCAGGTCTTTCATTCTTTAAATGAAAGCATCATCTAATATAATATACCCATAAAAGATAACATATAAATGATATAAAAATATATTTACTAACATATTTGTTTCCCAAGAAAAAAGTCATAATTTTTCATTAATATATAAGAAACATTACATGTTACATTTTACAAAAATGCAGTAGTAAATCCTGGACCAATGTCCAATCTCCAAAGAGTCAAGTAGTTGTCAGATAATCAGCTAAAAACAAGGTAGCACCTAATCTAAATATTTATATATATAGTGAAGATGATAGCTACCGATACAATAATGATGAAAATAATAAATAGAGTACTGTCACCATATGACAGAGATAAAATATCACGAAAATAAAAGATATCTAAAATGTAGTCATGGGGTGACTGCTCCCACATCTTGTATGTCATCCATAAAAGGGCGATGATAAAATTGGTGCACCCGAGACCCATCATGCTCTACAATAAGACATTTGCCCCAATCTAACTCTGATGCTTCTTTGGATTTGTTAGCCACTTGGTTCCTATGCATATAAATATTAGTGACAATGATAATGTGAAATAATGATTTCAGTAGGTGAACCTCCCTCAATAATGCAGCAAGTGTGTGTGAATGACAATGTGATTGTCCAATTAATGATAATTTGAGAATCCCCAACAATTTGAACTCTGTTGCATCCTCGTTCATGGGAAAAAAGTAGGAGAAGTCAAAGGCTGAGGAGTTAAGAAAAGTTATTGGTTTTGGGTCCTAGACACATCTTAAGATGAAATTAATGAGAGGCCAATAAATGTAATACGACAAACACAACCCCCCTCGGCACCCATGATTTTCTAATGCACCATCAAAATAAGCCCAAGGGTAGGAGTGAAGAATAACTTTAGGGATAAGTTCCCTCTGGTGGTTGGAAAGATTAACATTGGGGATGAGTCAATAAATATCTAATATGTTACAACAAGTGAGGTCCTATTCAACAAGAGCATCATTGAAAATCACACGTTTCCTATAGGTCCAGATCCCCTAAGCAATTAACAGGGGAATGTTTCGATAATTGGCACATGTAGCAACATGCCACCAATCAGTCCAAGCCACATATATAGATATCCTGTGCCAGGAGAAAGGGAAACCCAGTGTGACAGTAAGCATGATCCAAGATCCACAGATGACAGGGATGTCAAGGGAAATATGTTGGACATCTTCGAAATGAGAGAGGTAGAAGCAGCATCTATAAGGGCCATGGTGAGCGTGTCTGCAGAGATTTTCAATGGTGGGAATGTAGTTTTTGTGGATACACCAGATGAGTAACTGGGTTTCATGAGAAGCCTACAATTTCCAAATATACACCACCACCATTGTTTGATAGGGGGGCCCAACAGCGCACAGAGAGTTATGTAACCTTCTTTCAGAGTGTATTTTCCACTGGGTGAGAGAGCCCAAAATAGTTCATCATCATCTTCAGTGAGCTGAATGTTCAAGGACCGAAGTGCTCTGAAGTTCATGCGCCAAAATCCAGAGCTCTGCAGCCCAAGTAGTTCAATGGGGGTCTACTACGTGAGATAGAAATAGGTAGCTAGCTTGTGCTTAATGTAGCTTGATGTCACGGGGTAGTTTGAAGTTCTAACCACAACTTGACCATGAATCCTCACCCAATATAACATTTGATCCAAATCTGATGTTCCATGCTAAAAGTTGCTTAATTAGATCGATGAATTTAGTGATAGATTTCTAGGTTTTCGAAGACCTTGGAATATGGTGAATGTTTCCTCTAATCCATTCCAAACGAGCTTGGTGAGCGATGTATTTAGAAAAAATCACGTCTTTCCATAGGTTCTAACCAGTAACTAAGTGCCAGCCCAATTTGGCAGCCAGGGCCGTAGCAAGTAATGAGAGATATTTTAGACCCCAGCCTCCCCAATCGTTGGGCTTGGTGATATCATCCCAAGTGACCCAAGCCAAAATACGATATCGTCTTGAACCTTTCCAGAGGAATTTCCTACAGATTTGTTGTATTCTATTATTCAAACCCTTGGGAAGCCATTCAAGCAACATGGGATGGCTTCCAGGATGAATTTAATTAATACCAATATGCCCACCCACGAAAGCCACTTGTGATGCCAAATATTGATCCAGAGCTCAACCTTTGCGATCAGCTAGTTCCAGTCCTTGATATGATATTCATTTGGCTTAAGGTGAAAACCTAGATATTTTAAGCCATCCTCAATGTGCTTGCACTGAAATGGAAAGAACCTCAATACATGCCCGGTTTCAATGGCCGAACAACATTTCATAATGATGGTGGAATTAGTGTTTTTGGGAGCCATTTGCATGGATTTGCAAAAAATATTCAATGTGTTGACAAATTGAGAGTTATTTTGACATGTGCAATCCAGAAATATGATAACATCATCAACAAATAATAAATGAGTCAGTTGAATAAATTCGTTTGATTGAATACCATGAATGGAACCATCATCTTTAGCCTACTTCATAAGTGATGAAAGGCCTTCCATAACAAAAAGGAAGAGGAGAGGTGAGAGGGGGCATCCTTGCCTAAGTCCCCCACCAGCATGAAAAATATAAAATGAAGCACCATTGATAAGGATACTGAAGGTGGCATTCGTAATGCATCCCATAATTCAATTAATGAAAGAATGAGGGAACCTAGTCTGGATGAGAATGAGGTGTAAAGACTTCCAATTAACATGATTATATTCTTTGGCCAGATCAATTTTGAGAATAGTGCCCTTGATCCATTTTGTTTTGATGGAATGTAGGGCCTCTTTTGCACTACCGATGACTTCATGAATCTGTTTATGGTTGAGGAATGCAAATTTTTCCTTGAATATCAAGTGAGAGGATAGGCTTGATGCAGTTGGCTATGATCTTGGAAATAATTTTATATATGACATTTCAGAGGGAGATAGGCCTGAAGTCATGGAAGGTAGTGGGGAAATCCACTTTGGGAATCAATGCAATGAAAGTGGTGTCGAAGCCATCATAAATTCTACCATAAGTTTTGTTGTCCTCGATAACTAGAAGAAGATCCTTTCCAATAGGTTCAAAGAATGATAGGTAGAATTCAATGCTCCAACCATCTGGTCCAGGAATTTTATCCTTCTTAAACCATTTTAAAACCCCTTCAATCTCCCCCAATGTAACCGGTGCATTTAGATCCTCCAATTGATCCCCCTCAACAAATCTATGAAATGTGAGAGCGATGTGCATAATGTCAGGCAAGTTAGCATTGAGGGGAGCTTTCTATTGAATGGATAAATGTTGGATACCCAAGTCTGCGATATAAACATGGGATTTGGCCACATGCCCTGATTGATCAGTAATCTCCCAAATGGTATTGATGATCCTCTGGCCTTTGGCACTCTGTTGGAAAAACTTGGTGCTTTCATCCCCGACTTTTAACCAAGTGGATCTGCTCTTTAAACACCATTTCTCCTCCCTTTTCCTAAGAATAGAGGCCCTAGTGTATTCCATAGCAATAAGTCATTTATTTGTATCCCCGGACCAAAAACCAATATAATCTGGGCCAGTAAGATGAGCAATCTCTAGTTCTGTCCTATTGAGATCCTCTTCCTCCAATAAAATTTTACCCCTAGCCTATTTGATGGTGTTGGATTTGATACGCCTTAGATTGTTGCTCAATACTCTAGTCAGATCTCGATCAGGGTGTTGTGAATAATGTTGCCACTCCTTTGTGACCAATGAGTGGAAATCTGACTCCTGTAGCCAACTTGCTTTGAATTTGAAAGGAGCGCGACGCTTTTGATCCCCAGCAAGACCCTCAAAATATATTGGTGAGTGGTTCGAGGCACCACCCGAACCCACCCATTCTCTGGTCTAGTAGAAATATTAAGCAAATGGTACTTAATGAGGAAGCGATCAAGTCTCTAGACAAGTGCCACAACCCTAGTATGCTTGTTCCGCCAGGTAGGTGTCTTCATAGGGAGCTCAATGTATAATAATCCCACCAACTCCAATTGATTGGCGAAGTAATTCAAAAGGGGGTCCATAATGGCCCTCGGCCCCCAAGACTTCGATACTTTGATAGAGAAGTTTAGATCACCACCTGGTATGATGTTGTTTTGATGCATAAGGGAGCAACTAAGAAAGGAATCCCAAAATGTCTCTTTGTACAGATATGGGCCAGACACATTAATCAGGGTAATAGCAAGATCAGAATCTCTAGTGATAACATCCACGCCAATGGTGCCAACCCTTCCCCACCAATTCAGAACACGAATGGTTTTTTTGTTAAAACCCAAGGCACAAATCCTAGATCATCCATGGGTGTCAATCGTCGCAAATGATCTATCCAAAAGATGAGTAGATAAAATCTTAGTGATAGATGAGTCATCCCCCAATGTTTCTTGTAAAAAAAATGCATCAACATGAGTAGAATGAAGAAGTCTCTTGAGAGAAATTTTTTTATCCAAGTTGGCTAAACCCCTACAATTAAAGGATAGAAAAATCATGGGGGAAGCACATCCCTGGGTTTTCTTCCTCTAAGAACCCTCATGATAGAGGACTATGTTCTCGCAGCCACCTCCAACCTAGCCATCCTAATGGCTTTTCTAATAGTAGAAGGTTGACCCCGAGGTTTGATAGAAAAGGTGCTCGGATGCGAGCCAACACCGAATGGGGGATGGTCATTAGAGTGGACATAAGGGTGAACGCTGGAGGAGAGACTGTCAGAGTGATTTTGTTGAAAAGGGTAAGATGTCACCACAGTTGTGAGAGGTATGGGGGAGGGATAGTAGGGGGGGCAGATGCAACAAGATGGCAGAGGGAGTCCAAGTTGCAAGTATTGAGATAAATAACATTAATAGAAGATAAAATGGGTAGAGAAGATAAAATAGAGAAAAAAAATAGGAGGAACAACAGTTGTACGCAGAATAGGAGCCGAGTCCTCTAGTGTGGTGAAGACTGCATGGCTGTGAGTACAAGCTTGTGTGACTGGCCAAGACGGTAGCACCTCAGCAGGTTGAGAGTGGGATACCAGATCCACCATCGGAGACGATATGATGCACATTTATTTTGTTTATGTAGACATGTGCACCACAGTTTTGGTGAGAGGAGTTGCACCTCCCATGAGGGAGCATTCTTTGTAGAGGTGACCAACCACATGACACTGACAACATAAAAAGGGTACTCCTTCATAATCTAGAATCTGTTGTCTGACCATGTCATTGAAGAAAATGTTGTAGCAGTCATAGAGACCTTCACTTATCCAGAAAGACCAAAATGTGAGCAACATATATGTTTCTTGTCTCCATATAGGAGCGATCATGATCTAAGTAGTGGCCAAGATCCCTGCCAATGCTCCGAAGGGAGGCCTCATTGCAAAACTGCAGTGGCAGGCCTGGCAGTCAAACCCAGATCGTTCCAGCCCTGGATTTCTCCTTATCCGGATCAAATAAAAGAGTCCAGCATTTCAATAGAACCGGGTGCATTTCAATGTTCCAGTACATGTACAAGACCCACTCAAACGAAGATGGTTGTGAGATGATGAGGGAAAACCAACCCCTATTCATAGTCAATACACCAAGAATGTGTTCCATAGATCTCAT
Organism: Pinus albicaulis; assembly: GCA_034641835.2. Lineage (NCBI taxonomy): Eukaryota > Viridiplantae > Streptophyta > Pinopsida > Pinales > Pinaceae > Pinus > Pinus albicaulis. Next base: position 636,250,972 of record CM076575.1, read on the forward strand.
CCAGAGTTCCTCTGTCCAAATCTTGACCCTAACTGATGTGTAATTCCAACCCTGAACCTTGCCCACCAACACCGTCATCACGGTGAACTCAATGTCTACCATACCCCTATTAGGACCAAATATGGTATTGTAGCTATTTCGATTCTTTATGCAGTGGGACTTTTTCCCTCTGCATCGCTGAGTGTGTTCTTCTGATGCAACCCCCCTCACCACAGGATCATCCGAGTCCGAAGAATTTGGCTCATACGAAATAGGAGCATCTATAGGGATGTCCTCGATACATCTAGAAGCCGCAATCGGAATAGAATCAGATAATGTGGTAACTGGATGGAGGTTTATCTCCTCCCTACCAATATAAAAATCTAGAAATGCCAAATCTTCCACATAAGTAATACCCAGTCTGCTAGTGCAAGGACCAGACACCGCAATGGTGTACGACGGAATATCGAGTGTCTCTTGAGCTTGCAGTTCCCAAAGTCGTAAGTCATATGGAAACGGTATCAAGAAGGACAAAGAATCCAACCGATTCAAAATGGGTTCAGCACTAACTGCAAAGGTGACTGGTAGAGGTTACACAAACTAGTGAAGATACTGTGATAAGTCACCTTCCACCATGGAAGTGAAATCATCATTCAAGCGATTGCCAAAAATCTCGACACCCTCCAGTGGGTCAGAGGTATAATAAAGCTCCTCCTCACATATACTCATAACTGCAAATCCCACCAATAGTTTACTATGACAGTCAGAAGGCATTCTCACCCAAAAAAAATGCATAAGATCGTAGTGCCTCTCCAATGAAAACAAAGCCAAATAAAATCCGCCAATGGAATGAAACGAAGAGATGAAAATATTACAAGAAGAGTGTTCAAATACACATATGGAATTAGTGGGGTACAGGGCTGATATAAGGCCAGGCACAGAGGAAAGTTGTTGATTCCAGACTGGGTGGTAAGAAGGAAAGACCAACCCAGACCAACCAAGAAAACCGCAGGTGTAATCTCCACTGTGCAAGTTAAAATTCCCAAAGCATAAAATTCCTGCGACTGACACAAACCCTTGTCAGGATGATAACAATGGAGACTGACCTATAGTAAAAGCATATTGCTAAAATAAATGGTAGCACCAAGGTAATGTTCAAGAGTGCCAAAATATAGACCGCCTCTCCATGGCAGCACCAAACGGGGGAAAAACAGTGGAGGCCGTCGAGGCTAGGGTTCCGTCGATTCTTCTCCTACTTCAGATATATTAAATGATATACCATAATTATTTATTATTTACTATTAACACAACATATGGTATATCATTTAATACATTAATATTTCTTTAATTATATCTCTCCTAAAGTCTCATAACTTTAGTTTTAATTATCATTTTAACATGTTAAAGAGACAACTCTTTTTAGTATTTTACAATTCCTTGGTTTACTAGGCAAACGTAAGTATCTTCCTTCCTAATGATACATATTCATTATTTATTTAACATAACCATTATTTTAGCATTTAACCCTCTTAATAATGAAGCTTGGTATGGATTGAAAATCTAAAGGCTATGGTTACCAATTTCTATAATTTAGAAGTCTTACATTCTGAAACAACTCACCACAAAATTAAGAAAATACATCATTAAACAATAAATATTTTCAAAACTTGTGAAATTTTAGAAAAACAACATTTGAAACAAAAAATTTTGATACTTTATGACTATAAAGGTTCTAAATATCAAAAACGTATGTTAAAAATTTGATGATTCTAGAGTACCACATATTAAACAAAGATATTCTGAAAATAATCAATAAATATGATATTTCATCTAAAAAATAAAAAATTATAAAAGATTCTCTTCAAATTGGTCTCTACGTTATTCTCAAATTTTATATCTAAATAATATATATTTTTGTTAATTAATTTTCATATATTATTTCCTCTATCCATTTTATTTTATTTAATAAACTCAATTTATTATTCGTTTGTAATTTACAAAGAAATATTTTGAAACTATTCTTGCATTTAAAAAATATATATATGTTCATTTCTAATCTACCAAGAAATATTTTGACAAGATCCTTGTATTTTCCAAAAAAAAAATATTATGTGAGTGCTTAAGTATGTTGCAATGCTTGTTATTGGCACAAGCCATTTTCCTCGATCACCAAACCAAATACTTTAATCCATTTTATATAATAAGGGATTGTCGTTGATCAGGTGATCATGTCCAAGGGGGAAAAATGCTCAAAATTGAAACTACTCACAATTGGTTGCAAGATGAATGACTTGATAGGCCTCATCGCTGTGATTATGGCACCGTGAACGGGACTCAAATCCGATGTCGTATGAGAAATATATTGAAGTTTTAAAATGCCCAATAACCTTCAAAACATGACTTTTGAACAAAACAAATTGTCATTTTCAGAAAAAATTATGTGGAAAATTTCATTTTTTTATTAAGGTTTTGACGGCCTATTACAGGGTGCCATGTGGCCTACCTGGAGGCTTCCACGTGGCCCCAGGCCATGAGTTCAAAAATTGGTTCAAAAACATGTTTTTTCTTAAATGTTCATCGGGCGACATGACCTGACATGAACATAGTCAGATCACGCTAAACATGTTTGGGTGGGGCCCTGGTGCAGGTGTGAATGCATATGGGTCATGTCTCGGGCGAAGGTCAACCCGACCTGAATGGAGTTGGGTCAGTGGAAACGGGTGAGTCGTTTAAATGTTGAACCAGTGGAGTAAGGTTAAGCCCTCAGGGCTTAAGGTTGCAGGTCCCATGACCACGCACCATAACTAGGTGCTAAACCCTTTTGAATGGTTAGATATTTGGGCTAATCCCCCGTGTGCTAGCCCTGTCACATGGGACCTATGGGATATGACCAAAGGGCACAGGTTTGGCCTTATCCGCCAGCGCAAACCGCCCGTCTATTTCGGCATGTGAACACATTAGTTCAACTGATAGTGACATTAAATGCAACCCCTGAATTTAGCGTGCAGTTCCGACAAATTTAGACTTCCGCCATTTCTAGCATGCTTAACTAGAGTTCATCTAGATTTGGTGGGGTTTTCGAGGGAGATTGAGAAAAAAATTGTGAAGGTCATAACTTCACCACTATTGAACCATTTTGGAGGAAATTTTGGTCAATTTTCGATATTATGAGCATTCTAGAGTGTTTGGGATAGTTTCAAAAGCCAACAGAGGTGTTCTTCATCCATTTTTGCTTCAGGGAAGCTTGGAGATCCATGAGGGAAATGGAGTTGCATTGGGCTATAATTCACTGTTTGAGGTGGAATAAAAGACATTCTCAGCTTATTTTTGTCTTCTGAATTCAATTTCATAGTTTTTTCTACTTGTTTATGCATATTTCTCACTATAAAACCAATTTGAGCAACTTAATAGAGGAAGGGCATGCCCATTGGGAGCCTTGGACCTAGCAGATGTAGCCCGGGAGGGGTGAACCGCCTCATCATGTTGTTGTGGTGAAGTTTTGTTGTTCTGTATTTGTGATTTACGATGTTAAACAATAATTTTAATTAACATTCCCTCTCACATAAACTCAGAAATAGTTACCAAAAATGCTTTGGTTAAATTGCAAGACATGATAAACACTTTTCACACTTAATTAAATGTAAATGGATACTTTGACCAATATATACAAATAGTTTCATTTTCATATCATATGGTATCAGAGCTAAGGATTTGAGCCTTAGGAGCTATATTTTTACTCAGAATTTTTTTTGTGCAAAGATATAGTTGATTGTTTGCAAGTTTTGATGCTTACTAGGCTTAAAATCGAGATAGGTGAAGGAAACTTGGTTAGTGCACAAAGTAATCCTCAACCAAGAAGGGCCAAAGAGCCACCTCTAAGAGCCATAGAAGCATCTTCAAGCATGTCTTCAAGAGAGGGAGAAGCTCCTAAATATATGGATCCCAAAGAAGAGGAACAGGTGTTTCGAAAGGCTTTCTTGGACATGATGAAGATGGTGAGGATACTCTACCAAGAAAGGAATGATAGGCTTGTTGGATAAGGGTATAAAAGCTAGAAAGAAGGAGAGGGTTCTTCAGGAAGAAAGAAAAGTGATGACAAGTCAAAGAAATTACACGAAGGAAATGGTGATCTACCATCCCCATCTTCATCCTCTTCCTCTACATCGTCATCCTCAACTTCGGTGAATCAATCTCACAAGTCTAAAACCACTGGTAAAAGTCCATTTTTAAAGCTTGATGTTAAATTTGAGTTGCCTATGTTTAACGGTGAAGTTAATGCAGAGAAAATTGACAATTGGATGAGACAGTTGGAAGTTTACTTCAGGATACAGAACCTTCATGATGACAACACCAAGATATAGTTAGTCTCTTTGAGAATGGATGGAGCAACATTGGTATGGTGGGAAGCCAAGACCAAGGATGAAATTAAAAAACATGGTAAGATCACTTTATCATTGGCTGAATTTATTATTTCAATTAAAAAGTAATTTTATCCATTAGCTCATTTACAAAAGGCTATCACGAACTGGCAAACTTCAGATAGCTGAAGGGACAAAATGTACAAGACTACACCCAAGGGTTTAGGAGAAGAGCTCTCTTATTAGGAATAGACTTACAAAGTCAAGATAATTTTCTGTTTTGACAGTCCTTTCAGTATCTGCCAATGATGTCGTCCACCCTTATATGTTGCAGTTCAGCACAGCAGCATCTTATATGTTGGTCCCCGAGTTGCGTGATTGTACCGTTTGATCCACCTCTTATGATCCGGTACTTGGAGATTCAGTTACTTATTTGATCAGACATCCAATTGCACCATCTTTGATCAGCTTTCTATATGTGATACTTGGACATTGATTCAGACTTACACTTCCGGGCCATGCTCAGATGATTCATTGTGTACTTTCAGTTCAGTTATACTTTTATACATGTTGGATCTATTCACTACTTTCTATATGATGTATTTTTGACTGAGCATGGGTATGCCCGCCTCAGCATGAGTTGACTCTCTGTTTTCTTTCATTGGTTTTTGGCAGGCTGAAATCTAGTGAAGTCCTCTCTTGTCCTTGCGAAGTTCTTTCTATGTGCATAATACATTTCGGCCATCATGTACCCCTTCTGACCTCATATATTAGGGGGCATCTGTTATAGCATCATTTCTCACTTTGACATGATTTATGATTGCTTCATGGCTTTTGGGCACCCATTCCTACAGACTTGGACAAATTCACTTAAAAACAGTGTAAAATCCCCCATACGTGACTATGCCCGTACTTTTCCGCGTGTATACGCGAGTCCAGCTAGACTTTTCCGCGTATGCCATTAAAATGATTAAAAATATATATAAAAAATCCCTAATTTCGCGCTGGGTTGATGGTTACTCAGGTAGTTCAACCACCCCAGCCCGTGGCCAACTGTTTCCAACTGCTGAAACTACTTGGAGGGACTATAAAAAGCCCTCATGTGTAAGGCCTAAGGGAGAGAGAGAATTATTGATATTATACTCTGTTGGTATTCCCTATCCAAGTCTGATTCCCCGTGCCTCCTGCACTTTCCCAGTTCATTATAGGAAACCCTTGTTTCCTTGAGATACACATCCTTTTATATGTTATCTCGTATGCACCAGTTTGGAAGGAGTCTTAGCGAGGCAAGGGCTGGACGGATCCGGACGACGGTCTGCGAAGGCCTTGGAAGGATCAGGTGATCTCTCCTCTTGATTACTTTTGTACGTACTATTTATAATACAGAAGTATCATGCTGTTCCCAAAATAAACGTGTTAGTGTATGCTTTAATGTATGAGAATATTTGTTATACAAGCATTCATTATGATTTATTTAATGTTTTATATGAATCTCACTAACATTTAGAGTAGATATATGCTGTACAACTTGTCCTTTGTGTTGGTTTCTTCTGATATTTCAGGTTAAGAAGGAAGGACGGTTGCTGGGGGTTTGGACCCCACGTGGATCTACTTCAAACGTAGGACCCACGGGTAAATCTCTCATTCTGCTCTATTCAGTTTTTCTGAACGTGCATGGTTGTGTGAGTCTCTGTTAAGTAGTACGCCCCTGCTCTGTGGAGGTTGTATCCCAACCGACCTCTAGGGTGTTAATTCCCCGAAACAACAACTTGCCCAACCCCAGCAACTGGTTCAACCTGCTCAACACCCAATTCAACCTGCTCAGCAGCCGGTTCAACCTGTTTATCCTACTCAGCAGGTTTTGCCTGCTCATCATGGTCCACCTGCTCAGCAGGGCCCTCCTTCTCAGGAGGGGTCGCCTGCTCAACCTCAAGGCTCTTATTACCCTCCTCAAGCCCAATATCAGCCGGTATATAGTGCGCCCCAAGGTTTCACTTATTACCCTCAAAATCAATCCCAGTTGGTGTATAATCAATCTCAAGGAAATGCTTACATTTTGCAATAGAATCCATACGTTTCCCAACTAGGACCTCAGTGGTATGCTCAAAATCAATATCCTAGTCCTCAACCCCAGTATCAGCATAATTATGAGGCGTATAACCCGTATGGTAACAATCCTTTGGGACATAACATATGGGGGAAGAATTTCTCTCAGACTAGGTGGAATGTTAACACAGGTCCTTATCAAAGGCCTCCAATGCCTTCTAATCCTCAATTACCATTTCTTGTTACGTTGGAACTGCCTTATGTGTCAAAGCTTATGAATGATCCGATTCTTCATAACCCATATTGGCCTCCAGTTCCGACTAAGATTCCTGGTGATTGTCCTAAGTTTGAGGGCAAGTCCGGAGAAGACCCCCAAGCACATGTTATGACTTACCACTTATGGTGTTCCTCTAACTCTTGGGTTGATGATTCCATTCGACTCGGTATTTTCCAATGGACACTTATTGGTGCTGCTGCAAAGTGGTACATCGAATTATCTCATGGCATCTTTTAAGACTTCAACTCTTTAGCCATGGAATTCCTTACCCACTTTCAGTTACCAGTTTGCTATGAGACCGAGACACACCTCCTCACATCCTTGAAACAGGACCGAGCTACTCACATCTCGGATCATATTCATGAACGGAGGCATCGTCATCACTTGATAAAGTTTGAGATTCCTAATCAGCTTCTAACTGATTGGTTCACTACCTCCTTTGTCAATCAAATAGCTAAATACATAGTTATGGGGGCATGTGTAACCGAAGAATAGGCCATTGCTCATGCCCAGTAACTTGATCTTGTGTACTCCCAGTCTGGCATGTTGTATGATATCTTTCCTGATGCCCCTCGACCTGGAACTTCTAAAGCACCAGCTACCCCATCCATTGATGGTATTATTGGTTCCGTGTCTCAGACTTATCGAAAGTCTTCTTCTTCAAATTCTGGGAATCAAAATTATAATCCTTCCAATGATGTTGCTTCTCAGTCTACCCCGAATTCTGGTAAAACCGTGGAAGTCAATGTTGTTCAGGCCAATCTGGCAGATAAAACTTCCAAGGGGAAAAAGAAGGGTAAAGGTAAGGCCAAAGCCGATACCCCGAAGCTATATTCGTCAAAATATCATACTGATGATGGTTCACAGCGTAAGCCGAAGTACCCTTGTTTGATTTGTGACGAAGAGCATTACACCAAGGACTGTCCTCAATGGGCCGAAGTAAGTAGGCTGCTCAAAGGCACCCAATGAAATACGGCTCTTATTAAAGAAACTTTTCCATCTCAGCAGACCCAGATGGTAGAGCAACCTCAGCCCTCCACCCCATTTGGCTCTCATGTGTTCATGATGAATGGTTCTGCATTCGTTTCTATCGCTACTCAATCGAAAGATTATACCGAACAATGTCAAGCAGCAGGGAAGGAGATCACTGATGGTCCTCCTCCTCCGCCTGCTTCTGGCCCTCTTCAGATTGAAAGGCCCAGTACTGATCTCGTTGTATGACCACCTTCCAAAGGTGTACTTTGTAAGTCTTCTTACAACCCTAATGCCCGTGTTGCTCAACATTACAGTATTGTTGAGGATTTGGCTCAAGCACCATCTGCCATGTCTGCATTAGAATTACTTCAGAGTTGTCCATCTCAATAGAAGGCTTTGTTATCTGCGATCGATGAGGTTGATCCTGCCGATACTAGCCTTCTCGCTTTCGATTTAGAGAATTTCATCCCACGACTCCCGCACCAAATTGTGCTCATCATACAAGTTGGTATTAATGGTTTGAATATCCATCGGGCGGTTGTGGATGAGGGTGTGTCTACGTGCATCATGTCATCTGCTTGCTGGAAAGCCATTGGTTCTCCGGCTTTGAATTCATGACCAAATGCCCTTGAAGCATTTGATGGAAGAGAATCTAAACCTTTAGGTGTTCTCGCTAGTTCGCCAATTACTCTAGAAGGGAAGACAGTTAATGTCGAGGTTGAAGTAGTTGATGCCAAGCTCAATTAAAATCTTCTCCTCGGTCGCAGTTGGACTCATGCTATGCTATGCATTCCGTCCACTCTCTTTCATGTTCTGAAATTCCAACATGAAGGAAAGATTGTTACTGTTGATCAGTTTTCGTTCTTCACTTCTTCTTCCGTGAACATCGTTCCTTATGTGGATCAGATTCCTACTCCCTACAAGAGCGTAGGGACAGGTCTTTTCAAAGATCCTGCCCTCATGTGTATTTTTCCTCTTCCACCACTCAACACTATTTAGATTAATATGATCTCACGGTATGATGACCCATGGATCATCCCTTCACCTGAGTAGATCGATTCTTTTGGAGATTCAATGCCGCTAAGTCCAATCAAGATAGTCTATTGTGAACTTATTGCAGCTTCGAAAACTCTGTCTTCTGATCATGCTCCTTTGAGCATGTCTCTCGACACTTATTCTCAATCCCCTTGGCTCGATGATTCGGATTTTCCTGATCCCTTGAAAGAGATATTTCCCTCTGATGAAGCCATCGTGGAAACAATGTATCTCGAGGATCTTCCGTGGGACAATAGTCATCATCGTTCCTCATTCATGCCTGGCCTTAGGGCCATGTCTACATGTCTTGAGAGGTTTGCATCTCAGGTTCCTTCTCCTCCGCTTCAAACGCCTATTCTGACATATGAAGTTTTCACAAAGGGAAACTTGAGTAACATTACGCAAACGATGCCTATCAACATTTCTATTAAACCAGGAATCGTCGAGAACATCCATATTGGGGTCACCTGTTTTTCCGATGAAGTCCAGGTTTATACTAGCCTTTTTCCATGAGTTCCGCGATGTCTTTGCATGGTCCTATGAAGAAATTCCTAGCATTGATCCCAGTATAGTGGTGCATGAAATTCCTACCTACCTGGGTTTGAATCCTATTTGTCAGCTCCTTCATCCTGTGCACCCTCGAGAAGCTACCGCCATTAAAAGTGAAGTTGAAAAACTTCTCAATGCTGGTTTCATCTACCCAATTCCCTTGATAGAATGGGTCTCCAACATTGTCCCTGTATACAAGAAACAGGGTACCATTCGAGTCTGTGTTGATTATCGTGACATCAATCGGGCCTGTCCTGAGGATAATTATCCTACTCCCTTTATCGATCAAATCATTGACAACTACGCTGGGAGTGAGATATTTTCCCTCATGGATGGCTTTTCTGGCTATAACAAAATTATCATTCTCCTGACTGATCAACATAAGACTGCCTTCATCTGTCCTTGGGGTATTTTCACGTATAAGAAGCTCCCTTTCGGCTTGAAGAATGCTGCGGCCACGCATTAGAGAGCGATGTCATACGCTTTTCACGATATTAAGCACATCATTCAGCCTTATCTAGATGGCCTTCCAGCTCATTCAGCTAAGCATAAGGACCATCCTGACCATCTTCGTCATATATTTCTTCATTGTAGACGCTATAACATCCGGCTAAATCCGCACAAATGCGTCTTCTGCGTCGATTCCGGTAGACTCTTGGGGTTTATCATATCCAAAGACGAGATTCGCCTTGATCCGCTCAAAGTTGAGGTTATCATTAATCTCCCCTCTCCATCTTCATTACATGAGCAACAGAGTCTGCAGGGGAAGGTTAATTTTTTATGTCGTTTTGTACCTAACTATGCCGAAGTAGCTAAAGGTTTCACGCGATTACTAAAGTAGGGCATCCATTTCCTTTGGGATGAGATCGCCGAGAAGTATTTCGATGCTCTGAAGACGTTTCTTGTCAACGCTCCTATGTTGCGTCCTTCGAACTATCATTTCGATTTTCCCCTCTATTTAGATGCCACTTTCAGTACGATTGCCATGGTTCTGGTTCAAGACGATGATGACGGTGAAGAGCATGTTATCTACTACCTCTCTCATAACCTTATCGATACCGTAATGCATTATGCCATGTCGTGAAGTTAGTGTTAGTTGGGGTTCAAGAAGTTCAATGTTTTCGTCATTATATTCTATTGCGTATTGTGATTGTGATTTCTGAATGCAACCCCATGACCTATATATTTTCTTGACAATTGCTGGGGGGGAAATACTCAAAGTGGATTGTTATCCTCCAAGAGTTCAATTTGGAGTTTACTACTGCCAAGTTGAAGAAATCACTAGTCTTTGCCAATCTGATATGTTCCCTCCACTCTAACTCCGCCCCGTCTAGTTCTGAAGAATGCATTCCAGATGATACGCTTTTTCTGATTAGCACCCTCGATCCTTGGTACGGTGATATCATCATATATCTTCAGAATTATACATTTATATTTGAGTTGACGAAGGATGCCCGTCGACACATCCGCCATCAATCACAACCTTATCGTATAGTCAGAGATACACTCTACTGCATCGGAGTAGATTCCATTCTCCATCGGTGTTTGACCCTCGAGGAGGCTGAGAAAGTTTTGAATGATTGTCACATTGGCACCTGTAGTGGTCACATGTCTGGTTATGCCACTGCACAGAAGATTCTTCGTGTTGGGAATTTCTGGCCCTCTATCTTCAAGGACTGCATTGTTTCTGTCCGTAAATGTCATGATTGCCAGTTTTATCAGCGTAATATGCGGGCGCCGCCTACACATCTCCACACTGTTATTACCGTTGGTCTCTTTGCAAAGTGGGGCATCGATTTTATGACGTGTAACCCTCACTCGGCTGAGGGGCATGCTTATATTATCGTAGTCGTTGACTACTTCGCCAAATGGCCCGAAGTATTGCCTACACTTGCCGTCGACGGTAAGACAGCTGCTCACTTCATATTCAATCACATCATTTCTAGGTTTGGTGTCCCTCAAGCCATCGTTACTGATCATGGTTCCCATTTTGGGCATTATATGGTGGCGGAGTTGACTTTCAGGTTGGGCTTGCATCACGATAGCTCAACGCCATACTATCCTCAGGTCAATGGCCAGGTTGAAGCCGTGAACAAAGTTCTTGTCACCATCCTTCAACGTATGATTGGGATGCACAAATCCAACTGCCATCTCATGTTATTTTCCGCTCTTTGGGAAAACTGAACCTCAATTAAGGATGCGACTAGATTCACTCCATTCTAGCTTGTTTACGGTCTGGAAGATACCCTTCTGATTGAGTGTGAAATACCTTCACTCAAGTTGGCTGTTGAATTACCGCCCAACACTTCACCTGAAGAAGAGTGTCTTCTCTACTTAGAGAGGATGGATGAAACTCGCCACTTTGCTGCTTTTTTCATTGAGGCACAGAAGAAGCAGGTTAAAGCTCATTTTGACCAGTCATTTTCCCCTCGCTCCTTTGTAGAAGAAGACCTCGTCCTCCTGTACGACCAAGCTCATGATAAGCTGGGGGCAGGAAAATTTCAACCCATGTGGCATGGGCATTACATTGTTAAACACATTTTGAAGAATGGGACCTATGAGCTCATTAATTATGAAGGTCATCCATTAGATCAACACAGAAATGGGTTGTATCTCAAAAAATATTATGCATGAGTCATTCGTGCATGTTTTCTGTACATAGGTGTTCTTTTCACTTTTTTTACATTTTTTGGCTTGGTGTGTTTTGCGAGCATCTTCCTGCTTATTGGGTTGTTGCTTATGGTGTAGATGTCTATTACCCCTTATGTCAGTTTCGTGGATGGTGCTTCCTGTAGTACCTGGAACTTGTCTTCAGCAGCCTGGGTTATTTATGATCCTACTGGTGAGTTGATAGATCTGAAAGGTATTTGTCTAGGATGAACTACAAACAATGTCGCTGAGTATAGTGCTGTTATTGAACTGTTAACCGAGGCGATTACTCTCGGCATTAGTGCATTGGTTGTAAATCTAGACTCAAAACTTGTTGTTTTTCAACTTAATGGGCATTATTCAATTAGAAACCCTCACATTTTAGGATTTTATTTACGTGTTTGTTTTCTGGAAAGACATTTTTATTATATCACACATCAACATATTCCTAGACAAATGAATGCATTAACTGATACATTGGCTAACATTGTATTAGATAGATATTTGTGTAATCTGTAAAATTATCATCACATGAAAGACTCATATCAAATATATATATATATATATATATATCAAAAATTTTGCATCAGTGTGCACCATAAGTTTCAAAAAATATGTGTGTTTCTGTTACATCTTGAGACATCATGTCTCTCAAAAATATGCAAAAGTAAATCTAGGTGTCTAATCAGCGTGATGATCATGATAACATGTTACTTCCCGTACAAGTCACCTCAAAAAGCGGTGAACTCGGTTTGACACCCTTACAGTGTGTCTCTGGTATGCACGAGGAACATCGTCAAATTGCGCATAGTTCAGAACTCCACGAGAGATCCCTTCCAGGTTTCACATGATTTCCTCCTCCTCGCCTCCCTCACCATGAGGGGAAATATCAAAGCCGCGAGGGATTTGCCTCGCTATTGGAGACATGCCTGCAAGTATTTCTGGTCCAACATTTGCATAACACATGGATTTAATGTCAGAACATACATAAAAATAAAAAATCATAATACTCATAAAAATAAAAAATGAGTCTTACCAAGTGCTTCATCCCAATCCTCTCCTTCTAGGAGTGGGAGGTCTAGATCACCAGTGAAATCTGTGCCAGCGTATGGCCAGTCCTCCATGACAATCAGCTATCGGTGGAGCCAATCAAAGAACTTCGGTCTCTAGGACATATGTTGGCCGCCCCCCGACCTTGGCATCAGTGCTGCCCAACGGGCCATCTGTGGCTCCAGTGCTTATGGTGTTGGGACTATCACTTCCTGTCACTGGAAAATTATTGATCGTTCTAGGAAGAACAATACCAGGATGGATCCATATCCGAACTGCTTCAGTTTTCCCTTCTTGCATTTCGTCAGTTGACATTTCATATTGATCGTCACTACCTCTGCCCAGTTGTAGAGGGTCAGTCTTAGATAGTCTACTGCAAGAAGAAGCTGTGTTTTTTTTGCTTCGTGTGGTTCTTGTGATCCCGCAACTCGCGTGATTGTGTGTAGCACTACTTTTAGTGCCAAATCCAGGATCATTTGGATATCCACTTTCCCGCTTCCTTTTCCTTTTCGTGCCCCTCGACATACCCTATAGATCACCATGGTCATGTTTTCCATGGTGGGCCCGGTACCAGTTAGGACTGGTGTTGCCCCCCTCTATGGCAGTCCTGTTATAAAGTAAACATCTAAGACATCAATCTTGAGTTCCTGATCCCGAAGAATGAATTTTTCCTGATCCTCATCCCAGATATTGATCAAGTATTGCAGCAGCTCCGGTTGAGCTATGAGGCATGGTGTCATGAAGAAATTTTTTAGTCCATAGTCTATGAGAGCTTCCATGCATCTCTCATTATCCATGGCAAGCTCATCTTCTTCACTGTGTTCCCTTTCCTTCCACTTGATCACCATTTTGTCACTTTTCACCTACAAACAAGTTCATATGGACATTATTAGCCAAATCAAAAGCTAATATTTGTGGAATTGAGGCTTTCCTACTTGCATTGTAAGTTTTAAAAGGTTTGCCTAGTTGGCGTGACTGTTTTAGAAATATTCACGCCAATGGGCGTGCCCCAGTTCAAAAAATTGGGCGATTGGTGTGATTCCATGCCCGAAACTCGCGCCAACCGCCGTGCCCTAGTTTTCACAATTTATCCCTCAAAAATCAAAATTGAAGGTTGCAGGAAATGAAAGAAGATTTAAAATTTGGGGAAGGATGTCAGCTCTTACCTGGAACTGACGGATTCGAGATTGGTCTACTGGATTGCCCGCTATTGTCGCCGCAAAATCGTAGTATAAAATGGGTAACTATTGCTCCACAAGAGGTAAAAGTGAAAAGTAATTATTTTTACCTTTTTTGGCATTTTATAACTTTTCATAACCCTAATTAGGTTTTAAGTCATGTTTTTTGATTATTACATTATGTTATTTCGAGAAATGGGTTTTACGTTTGGTTTTTGTGCAACGACATGTCTTTAATGTGATAATGATGAAGTAACGAGTTGTATTTTATACTTTTTCAAACTCGGTAAAAACACGAAAAAGTCACTACTAGAGTTATCTTTCAGCTCTTTTCTGACTCTCTAAAACTGAAAATATTGTTGAGACTCTTGTCATTTTGAACCCGTTAAATGACTGTGAAACGATATCTACCCAGTATACGTTTACCACTTTTTTGGGCTGGGATAGATTATTTACGAAAAAGGAATACCTTAGCCTATCGTGACTAAGAGGTTCTTTCAAATATTGTTTTCTACCTTTTCGGATCTGAGAGACTATTTACAAAAAGGGACATGTTGGAGTTTTCTTTTCTGCGTCTTTTCAAACTCTCTAAACATGAAAATATGCTGAATTCTTCCTCTGTCAAACTCGTTAAACCCTTATGACATCAGACATCGTCACCATGACGTTCACTGAGTCCCTCCTTCCTAGGGCTCGTAAAATGCACTAGGTTGGATTTTTCCGAAGGAAAAACTTACAGCACAACCATATGTTATCCCCTTCAATCTTGTTTTAAAAAATAATTGGGGTACTCACCTTTAGTTGTGTTGGCAATATGTCACTCTTGAACATGACACTCCTCTCCATTCGTGTCAGGTTGGGGACATCTCACTTCGGAAATTTTTGCCTCCATGGGTTTGGGTAATTTGTTTTGACCTCTCATCTGATCTTTGCCATGTCATCATGATCTCAGATCCCTTTGATGTCAAATACTACCAAATCCATAGTTGTTTTACTGATATGTTCAAGAGAAGTTTTGCCTTTGCAATTTTCAACCTCCCTCTGATTCTATATTAGTCTTGATTCATTATCATTATGTTCCTCTGTCTCGTGTCAATGATGTGGGAAACATTATGGCCCTCCTTTGACCAGGTCACTTCCTGTCGAATTCAGCTCATTATCCAAGAAGTTGGTCTAGAGACTCCTTATCGATACCTTGGAGCTTGCATGCCTCAATGGCAGGTTTTTCACATTCGGCGACAGGTGCACATCATTGGCCTTCGATCGAGTGATTCTGCGGGTGTTCGATGCCAGCTTATTGTTCACATTTTGTGGCTTGTACTTGTTGTACCTTGAGAGCCATTGTCATTATTGGTGGTTTCTCTCGTGCTTGTTAACAGTTTTCATGGTAATCAGGTGATTTTATTTCATGTTCGACTTCAACTCACATATTTGCATGCTTGAATTTGTACTTGTTCAGGTCGAGATGGAGTGCAAGACCCTGGGCAAAAAATTTGCCAAATGAATATTGGGCTGAAGCTGTCAATTGTGCAGCGTATATTTTGAATAGATGCCCAACCAAAGCAGTCATGAACAGAGTTCCAGAAGAAGCATGGAGTGGAACAAAGAAGTTTGTCACTCACATGAAAGTTTTTGGATGTGTGGCTTATGCACATGTCCCAGATCAATTGAGAAAGAAGCTTGACAGTAAGGGGGAGAAGTGTATATTTTTTGGATACAGTGAAGAATCCAAAGCATACAGATTGTATAACCCATCCACAAAGAAATTTATGATAAGTAGAGATGTACAATTTATTGAAGAAGAAGCTTGGGATGGAAGCATTGAGAAAATAGTAAATGTGAAACGTTGTTTGTCTCATGATGATGATGAGGAAGAAATGGCTGAAAGACTCCCTCGTTATCAGCACCACCTCCACCAACACAAAGACAACAAGGGACACCACAAGCTGGAATGAGAACACCCTTGAGAAGTGATGACAGTGCATCTCCAAGCAAATCACAAGGAGCAGATCTAAATGCTTCTACAAGCACAAGTTCAACAAGTGAAAGAGGAACCAGATTCAAAAGTCTGAATGAAATCTATGAGCAAGAGGAAAATAATGAAGGTATGAACTCTTTATTTGCATTATATTTTCATGTAGAAGATCCTATTCATTTTGAAGAAGCTGTAAAATATAAAAAATGGATAGATGTTATGGATGAAGAGATAAATGCCATAGAGAAAAATAAAACATGGGAATTGGTTGATCTCCCAAAAGGCAAAGAAGTCATTGGAGTGAAATGGGTTTACCAAACCAAGATCAATGTTGAAGGTAAGATTGAAAGGCACAAAGCAAGACTTGTTGTCAAAGGCTACAAGCAGCAACAAGGAAGAGATTATGAGGAAACTTTTGCACTAGTTGCAAGAATGGAAACAGTAAGAGGAGTGATGTCCATAGTAGCACAACATAAGTTGAAGGTTTACCAAATGGATGTGAAATAAACATTCCTAAATGGAGTATTGATGAAAGAGGTATATGTTGAAAAACCTATGGGATATGAGAGAAAAGGCCAAGAGCACAAGGTATGCAGATTGAAGAAAGCTTTATATGGGATGAAACAAGCACCAAGAGCATGGTACAGTAGGATAGATGCCTATCTACTGAAAAATGGGTTTGAGAAATGTGAAGTAGAACCCACATTATACATCAAGCAGAAATATTGTAAGATGCTCATTGTTGTTTTGTACATTGATGATGTGATCTTCATAGGTAATGATGCTTACCTCATTGAGAATTTTAAAACAGTCATGAAAGAATAATTTGAGATGACTGAAATGGGATTGCTGAGATACTTCTTAGGAATAGAAGTAGAGCAAAATGAAAATAGTATTTTTATTTCTCAAGCAAAGTATGTTAAAAAAGTTTCGGAAAGATTTAACATGCAGGATTTCAAGGCAGCAATTACTCCTACAGTGATGGGATTGAAACTGAGCAAAGAAGATAGCAGCAAGGATGTTGATCCAAGTTTGTATAAGAGCATAGTTGGCAGCCTTATGTATTTGACTACAACTAAGCCAGATATTATGCATGTTGTAATTTTAATTTCCAGATTTATGAAAAGGCCAAAGGAGGCACATTGGCAAGCAGCAAAAAGAATTTTGAGGCATGTGAAAGGAACAAAAAGGTATGATATTTTATACACCACTTCAGAAAATTTTGAATTGATTGGATATACTGACAGTGATTGGGCTGGAAGTATAGATAACAGGAAAAGTACCTCTGGATATGTTTTCCATATGGGATCAGGAGCCATTTCATGGGCTTCTAAGAAACAGCCAATTATGGCTTTATCAATAGCAGAGGCAGAGTATGTGGTAGCAATAGCAGCAGCATGCCAAGCAGTATGGATGAGAAGAATGTTGAGAATTTTGTGTCATGAACAGGTAAACGGCACAACAATCTACCGTGATAATAGCTCAGCAATAACATTATCAAATAATTCATTGTTTCATAAGAGAATGAAACACATTGATGCCAATTATCACTACATCAGAGAGCTAGTGAATAATGGAGAAATTGTTTTTACAACATTGTAGAATAGAAGAGCAGTGTGTTGATATATTGATAAAACCATTGGGGCATAAGAGTTTTAATTATTTGAGAAAATGCCTGGGTATGCAAGAAAACACAATAGTTGTATTTAAGGGGGAGTGTTGAAATAATAAATCCAACTTCCGCAGGTAGAGAAGAAGGACGAATTTAAATTTTGATGGGAGAGGCAAAGGACAAAAACCGTATTTCCTGGTTGTTCTCCACACTCCACCGTAGTTTCCATATGTTCATATCGTGGTTCATATCCATGCAACCTCCCGCCTTAACCATTCACCTACCAACCATAAATTCTTCGCCAAACACATTTAACTCTCCAACAACCAACATTCCGGCGGCATTCGTTATGAGCAACGAAGAGCAAATTTGACCCACCGGAGGAGGTTATGTCATCACTCCTCCGAACTAATGAAGACAACTCCGTGGGGTAAAGAAATGGGCGTTGGAAAAGTATTATAACGCCACGGAATGTGGAATGTGGAATATGGAATATGGAACTTATAAAGTTTTAATGTTTTTTTTGTTTTATATGCTGCGGAACATTTTGTTTTAAACTTCAGGTTATAAATATATGTTTTATATAATATATATTGTATATATATAATATTTACAATATATAGATATATATATATATATATATATATATACATTGTAATGTTTTACATAAGCTGTGCGCATTGTATTGACTGTGTTTATTGTAATTTTTCCCGAAGGCAGAAGTAGACAGAGAGCACTGTGTGCATAGCAGTGAATAGAAAAAGACAGAGAGACAGAGAGTAGAACTTTAACATCTCTACGTGTGTAGCAGTCAACAAAGTCATTTTTTTTGTAAATCCATAACACTGCAGTTCTGAGGAAAGTTCCAAATTTTGTATTAGTTTTATGTTTAATGAAAAATAGTGTTTGTCTCACATCTCTGTGCACATTTTTTTAATTAAATCTCTGTGTTGAGTTGAGGAAATCTGCTTCCTCTAGTTGTTCGAAATTATCAGAAATTTCCAACATACTTGAATTGATCAATATCGCAATGGTTTAAATTCAGTAAGTGTACTCACATCACAAATGCTATGGTATGTTGTTTGAATTCGTCAATAACTGTACACACATCACAAATGATTTGGTATGGAGTTTGAGTTGTACAATGTTCAGACTTTGTTTAATGTCTGAATATTCTCATATGTAGTAAATTTTAAAATTTGGTGTATTGTACTAAAAGCTTTAAAATTGGATTTTTTTTACTATAAAAATTTATTATAGGGAAGATGTTCCTATGATGGGTTTGGCTGAGTAGATCCAACCAATAGTAGAAGCTTAGTTTCTTCTTCCTCTGTCCAGTAATTTTTGAACACGTGACAAAAAATAACAATTAGAAAGTTTAGTCAAAAACACAAAAATTAGAAAGTTTTAGCAATGTGCAATCCTTTTCCACATCTATGATTTTGGAAATTACATCCAAAAAGATTCATTGCATATTTTGGAAAATACATCATGAGTAATACCTAAGAATACTAAAGAAAACCAAGAAAATCAAAGTATCAAGATAGAAACCTCACATGGAAACTTTACTCTTATATAGTGCATATGCTTTTTTCATAGAGCTTTAATAAAGCTTTACAGTATGACTCTTGATTTTTGATATCCACACAAAGGCTATTAAAAGTTTAATATTTAAATTATAAGTTACACAAAATTAAGATGAAGACACTCTAACAAAATATTGTATTCCAATGAACTAATTAATATTTAGAAGTTACAAGTCTTTAAATGATAAATGGAAAAAATTATATATACATTAAAAAATAAAAGGAAAAATAACTCTTGATTTTTGATATCCAAACAAACCCAAAATTAAAAAGTTTTAGCAATGCAGAATCCTTTTCCACATGGATGATTTTGGAAATTACATCCAAAAAGATTCATATTAGATTTTGGAAAACACATCATGAGTAATGCCTACGAATACTAAAACCAAGAAAAGCAGAACATCAAAATGGAAACTTTACCCTTGTAAGCTTTAATAAAGTTTTACCATATAGCTCTCTATTTTTGACATCCAAACAGATTCAATTAAAAGTTTAATATTTTTTAGTATTTAAAATGTAAGTTACACAAAATTACGATGAAGACACTCTAACAAAATATTGTATTCCAACTAACCAATTAAAATTAAGAAATAAATGGAAAAAAATATAGATACATTAAAAAATAAAAGCACAAATAACTCTTGATTTTTGATATCCAAGCAAACCCAATTAAGACTTTAATATTTTTTTAATATTTAAAATATAATTTACACAAAATTGAGATGAAGTCACTCTAACAAAATATTGTATTCCAACAAGCCAATTAACAATAAGAAGTTGCATGTCTTTAATCCCCCCAAAATTAATCTTTCTTGTTCCAAACCCATTAATCAGACCTTCCATTTACAATAATTAGAAGTCTTCTTCCCCACAAGACAAGTTTCAAACTAATGCCAAATTCAAGGGCCTATTCACAACTTGAGGTACACAGAGTGCATAAATGGAAGTTGACCTCAAAGTCAAGGATTCAATTCAGTATTGTGCAGATGTATACACGATTTTCAGTGATTTATTTTTTCAAAATATAGTTTTCAAAATAATTTAGTTCTAAATCTATTATTCCTTCAGTGTTCCTTTTCAGGTTTAGGGGAAGTTGCTAGTTTAATATGTTTAAAAATCATATTGTGTTTTGCAACTATTTTGGACGTAGTTTAACTTAGCTTTTTTCATCCGAATTTACTAAAATTTGGTAATAGAATTTCAAGATTTATTGTTGCCTGGTTTTTGAATGCATAAATGGATTCAATTAAACAATTTAAACTCAAATTTTTAAAAATCTATGGCGGATTTTGATTAAAATTAACTAGAAAAATGTCATGAAGAGAATAATTTTGTCTATAAATTACACTACACCATTATTTTGCTATGAATATAACAATATTGTTTCCTTAATTTATGTTCTCTAAATTTTTTTAGTTCTAACTTAACCATAAAATAAGGTTTAACCAAGTAAATCATAGATGAACATGTTTTATATTATTTTAAAAAGATCAAATATGGTGTGCATTCCTTTTAACAAAACTATCTAATTATTTGGTCCAATTATGTACAATTAATGTGCATGTAATTTCAAAGATTTTGCAAATCATGTTGAGCCATTCTTACTCAAATTTGTTAACTATAATATATTTTTAAGAGGAACAATCAATTTCAACTTTCCACAAAATGAATGTAATTCCCCTACCTTATTATATTATCTTACATTGTGTTGATAACCTACCAGTTGCATGATTGTTCTATTTTCTTGATTCTAATAAGTATTATTAGTATAAGTACCATGTATGCAAGCTACATACCCAGGCTTCACACGAATATTCTAGTATCATGTAGCCTATTATGCTACATAATTAATTAACAATTAAGCTTATTAGTGAATAAGTTATGATTAACCTTAAGCCTAATTAGTGATTAAACATATGGTTAGTCTTAAGTTTGCTTAGTGCTTATTTAGCCTTTAATCTTGACTTACAGTTATTAAATTACATATAACATAATTATTTAAGATTTAATTGATTCGATTATTGGGACGAGGGAGAAAACTCGGATAGGTGTAATATTCCAAAATGGGGATAGCAACAATACAAGACATAATAATGTAAAAACAACAATTCTGAACATGTCATAAGAGGGATCAATATGCAGCCATCATTTTATTAAGATATCAGCAACAATATACAAAAATATCTTGAGGGTCAAGCCACTCAAGAAATAAGAACAAGCCTCCAATGATCAGAACAATAAGCACATGAGTTGTTGCAACTATATAGAATGCCAGAAAGCAGTGACAGCGTTGTCTATATCAGTGTAGCTACTGCTGTAAACATACATAAATTAAATATGGCTGATAGATACAAAATAAATGACTAGAAAAGAAGATGTGGGCTCTAATACATGATTTCTAACCAACCCGGAAAAGATTGTTCGAAATGCCAAGAAATATACAATGTGACAAATAACCCTGGGGTTAATATGCCAAAACTGGAACTGAAATGGAATGAGGCTATGACAGATCTGAAATGATAATTTCCTCCTCCAATGATATTTATCAATAGAAGGTTGATCCCTCTATTCAGAAATAAACCCTCCTAATGAGCTCAATGAACCCTCCCAGCAACTGCCTCTAAAAATAACATAGATCTGGTTTGTAACTGCACTGTGAGGGATGATAGAGGGTTGGCCTGATGCCAAATATGTAGAAATATTCCCAGGAGCCCTCCTTTCTGATCCTCCAATGGATAGGCTACCTCTCCACTGAAAAACAAGCCCATAAATTCCCCTATGTGATCCTCCTTTATTGCACCCTGTAACACAACCCAACTCTAAACATAAACTTCATTGTAGCTGAATGAGGTAGCTTGGCTAGAATTATGGAATGAGGAAATGCAACCCAAATAACCTCTCCTTCCCTGAGGATGAGGTAGGGATTCTCGATCAAGAACACCCTTGTGCTCAACAACACAACAACCCTGCTAAACAGCAAAAGGATGTAAGTCTAAACAGACCAATATCAAATGAAAATATAAAAACATGAATAAAAATGGCTGCCATCCCCTCCATATATAGTGTGTGAACCTTCTCACATTGAGTCCCATCCATACTTGCCACTAAGCTCATGCAAGTTGTCCTCCACTAAAACTACGCTGTCTCATCATGAATGCCACTCCTCCATGACAGCGTTGTTGACTTGGTCAAAGTTTACCTATTCAACATGTATCCCCTCCAATTCACACCCAAAGATGCTTAATCGAGCTGCTTATTCTTCCTCCTTTCACATTAGGAGTGTTATTATTCCTCCTAAAGAGCTTTATGGGCCTTCCCAGCCACTTATTCACCTACCTAGTGATAAAACAAACTATAATATTCCATTTAGCTGAAGGATAATTTTTTGGAATATTACAGTCCTCCCTTCCAAAATGTTGCTTGTCCTCAAGCAACTGTAAAGGTGGAGCAAAATTCCTCCCCTCCTCCTCTTGTGGCTCCTCATCAATAGTCCCCACCACTACTCAAAGTAATATGCAATAAACCTTCCCTCCAAAGGTTCCTCCCAAGTATGAAAAACCAAATGGCTCACATCATGAGGAAGTTGAAGGTGTAAGTGGAAACCTTATTCCTGTCCAATGGCCTCCTCAAGGTGCGAGTGATGACTAACATAGGGGATCTCACTCCCAATGAGAAACTCCCATACCCATGCTATCATCCAAATGAAATGAGCCATCCTAGGTATCTCATCAAAGAAATCCTCAACCACCGGTTTATGCAATGTGTTGGGGCTGTATGGAGATATTAGATTTTTCCACACATGTTGTTTCTACCTCCATTTATGATATGTATGGGGATGTTGCTGATCTTGGGCTGAAATTTTATAGTCTCCAAGAATGTCCCTAGTTACCCCATTAAACAAAATATCTATGAAGGGCCTCTCCCAAGAACTCAAGGTCTCCAAATGGCTCCTCCTACATAAAGGCAAGGGATGTAGTGTGGAAATCATGGTTGGCCCAAGGTTTCTCATGAAACATGCAATATATAAATTATGGAGAATCATACTCTTAGTGGGCACCTTCAACTCTTGTGCCACTCTCCCAACAAAGCTTCCCAAAACATAAGAACATCATCAATATATGGGAGCAAAAACAAATAGAAACAAGTTGCCATATGACAACCGGGAGGTGGATCATAGTTCCACATATGGAACCAGCGCAGTGCATCCCCTCCCTGCCTCGAAAACAATAATAACAAGTTTATTTTCAACCACCTTTTTACTGCTACAATCATCCTACAAGATAGGATCATAAAAGTAAAATGCGGTGCCAATGGTGCACACCAAGAATCATGTGGCCTCCCCCACAAACCACCAATAACATGGCCAACATCAATGCTGCAAATGGCCTCAAGTACATCACAATACAATATACAAGAAGGGATAATCCTCCTTGGTACAACATGCTTCTCATATAAAGTAAAGGAGTACAAATCATAATGCATAAATGTACCTTCTCTACTATGTACTTTGGTCATTGAGCTGAAATGGCTCAACTGAAAGCTCTCCCTCACTCTCAATGAGTAGGGAAGTGGTTGTGACAACCTATCTTCTAGCCACCTATAATATTTTTTATACCAAAAGGTGGCTAAAACTTTTGTGAGCCTGCAAGGAACAAAGTTTATCACTAAAAATTGTTGGCTCTTGAAGGCTCCTTGAAGGCTTCGTGCCTCTGTCCAAAATCTTCATTACTATTTCCATTTTATACTCAGAAATTTCTGCCGATTTCAAATGAAAGACTGCTGCAAGACCTTCATATTCTCCGTTCTCAAACCTTCATTTACTCCCCTTTTTTCTCCATCAAAACTCCCTTGTTTTCATACATCCTTTTCTTCCACTTATGAAAATCACTTTTCCATAGGTAAAAACCCATTTTTTAACTATACCGAAACCCTTGAAACCCTTTGAAAACGTTGAAAAATCAATAAAAATTCATATTTTATATACAAGCTTTAGCCCCCTTGGGCTAAGTCTTTAACCCTCTTCTTCCATACACTCACGCCCTGGAACTAAGTGCTAACATTTTTCCGGCGCTTATCGCATCACAAACACAAGAGCGCAAGTCTTTATGCCATTATAAAATTTCTGATGCGATCGCGCTATCGCATCGCAATATTCCAATGAGAAGATTAAAGCACCCTAGCCCGATCTGCGATTTGCGATTCCCCCGATGCATCTCCTACCGTCGATCTGATCTGCAGATCGACGGTCTATATTTTATCGCATCGCAAATCTTCCAATGGGTTGATTGAAAAGCCCGTGCCCAAAACTGTGATTGCGATTGGCCCTTGTTATATAAAGCCCCGGGCCCATTGTATTCCATAAGTCCAAAGGCCCCGCAGTCAGGCGCTTATCCTATATCACATATATATCCTATCCAAAACCATAAAAAACCTTTGTTATTTGTAAACTTTGGGTTTTATTTTATTTTATAAAATTCTCTGCCGGAGCGATTTCTAAATAAATCTACACCGTCGATCTAATCTACAGATCGAGTGGTGCGGAGTTGGTCTCCTTGGGGTCCCCGCCGTCCATAAGCCGATTGCCCAAAACCGGCAGTATCCATCGCACCGCCTTTGAGGCGAAAGCTGTTTTCCCCCAATTTCCAGCGATTCCATACACTTTCTGCCACGTGTCCTGCACACTATTTGAAAACCGCCCGCTTATCGCGCGTTATTGTTCGGACGTGGATGCCCAGCGATATTGACCATAGTCGTCAGATCTGAACCTGCCCATCCAACGGTTATCGCTCGTCGAAGATGCTCGATGTTTAAAAGGGCTACGGCGTGGCATTTAATCAACCTCCACCGTCGATATGACCTGTAGATCGACGGTTCACATTCCATCGCCTTGTTTCATCCATTTGACTTTCAACCTCAGTTCCTGATCGTCGATCTCTGCGCGATCGACGGCTCAGATTCAATCTTTTTCCGCCCGTTCTACGATCTCTCCCAATTAATCTCGATCGTTGGATGATGCCATCCAACGACCATGCTTCCTCCACTTATCCTCTGCATCGATAAACCCACATACGCAAGATTTTTTAATTGTTTTTCGTTTTTGCAGGGTTTGAATGATTTCTTTACTATGTCTGAAGAAATTTCGAAGGGTGAGGGTGACAATCCTCCCACCTTCGGTTTACCACAAGAAATCAACTGTAGGGTTTTAATTTCATGTTTCATCATGTTTTATCGAGCACATATGCCTTATGAACCCTGCACAGCCCTGCACAACAGCAAGAAAACCAAGAATCGGGCACAGTCAAAGAGTATCAATGCCGAAGACCAAAATGTATCAGAGCAGAGGATTAAGGGACAGATTTGTGGGGATGACGTCTAAGATGCTTATCAAAATTCTAATCCCCAAATAAAACAGAGTTTACAGAAAACCTAAAGTGTTTTATCAAGCAGGAATTCCTCCATCGCCACAATCCGAGGCAAATTGATTCCTCTCAGCTACCACAAAGCCACCTGTGCCTCAAAAGTACTCAATCAGAGGCAGAATTTATTGATCAGAACCGGATATCTGCCTCACAATGCAGCCAAAGAAGAAACCCTGCCAAAGAAATTAATGCAAAGAACATCTGCAGAGTTACTTCATTGCCACACAGAGCCTCAAAGGTCAACAAAAGCTCCCACCGAGCTTAATCTTTATGTAAAAACATTTAATACAGAGGATACGTATGTAAGATTCTTCATTGAGCCCCTCAAAGGCCAAGAAATCATTAAGATTGTATTAATTGTAATTGAGATCTTTTATCAGATCTCAGCTCCTCATTCTTCTATATATACTTCTGCAGAAGATGAGTGAGGGGTTGGTTGTATAACTTTGATATACACTTGAGCTTAAACTTCTGATTGTACATAGTATTCACTGGCTCTTAGAGCTCTGCTGGTGATAGATAGGTCAAGCTGAGATGTGTAGATGGTTGCTAACCTAAAGCACTGGACTTAAAGCTGTAACTGGTTTGGAGCATTAATACAAGCTGATTTATGGGATCCTGGTCTATGTTGACAGTGATGTTTCTCTAATTGTAACTTGTTATTTTGTTTCTATTTTCATTGTGTTTCATATTCTCTTATAAAGAACAACATGCATAGAGTTAGGACCTACTGTACACCAGTAACCTTCTCTGACTGAAAATCTTGATCTGAATTTTTTCTTCTAAATTGTGTTATTTAGGAATAATTTAATTCAGTTCGAGCATAGGAATGCTGGCGTTCCTCGTATTATTGTCTTAGCTGAATGTTATTCTTAGATGTTACTTTCAGTATATGTTTTGTGAAGATGAACTGAGGAAGATATGGTGAGCCCTAGTCCTAGTTTTTTCCCCACAACTATCTGGATGTTTCCCTTTGGAATGTGTTAAAAGCTGGCTAGTTTCAAACTACTTACCAGATCTCAGGCCTTTCTGTGTTATCTTTGTGTTTGTCTTGAAAGTAACAAAGTAAAGAAGAGCTAGGAGAGGATTTGTGGTGAGCCCGGCCCACTAGTTTCTTCTCCAAAATTTTCCTTCAAGTTTCCCTTTGTTTTAAGATGTTTTCTATTGAAAGTGTATCAAAGGCTAGATAGTTTCAAAGTACTTACCAGATCCTAGTTTACTTTTATGTTTTTCTTGAGTCCATGTCAAAGGTACAGTAGTTTCAAAGCTATTGCAGATCTTGGGTTTCTCTTGTTTACGCATCTGTCAATTCTCCCTTATTATTGTATCATTGTTCTCAGAATAATCCTTTAGAGAGATCCTTAGACATAGATGACTTTCCCCATGGACCACTCTTGCCTCCTTTTGTTCCAATTAAACCCTATTATGACTCCATAGCCCAATGGACTAAAACCTGCAATTATCTATCTTTTTGGCCAAATCTTACTCTGATTGCTTGCAACTTCTCACCTTTGGAACTTTTTATCTTCAGGACTTTCCGCCTTAAACTAAAATCATGCTCAACTATCCAAAAACAAAACAAACCCTTGGCCTTCATAACTAGCCTAATATCATTACCCTAAACTTCAGAGACAAATCTATCTTTGCACTTATTGGAGAGATCCCTCTCTGGATTCAGGAGGGCTAGATCCTAAAATCCCAAAGTGGTTGAAACGATGTTGCTTCTGCAGTTTTAGTCTCACCAATCTGCTAAAACTACAGATTCCTAACATTTCTGGCGACTCCGTTGGGGAACCTAACCCAGATTCATTTTTGTTTAAACTTGAGAATAAAAAGCAGCCTTTTTAATCACTACCAAGAAATGGTAATCAGGATGAAACTTGTTTGAATCAGTGACAAACTATGCAAACCCTAGGATTCTCATGAGACTTTATCTAACCTTGAAAAAATCAGTTGGCTTAGCCATAAGAGTAGACTGTCTTTGTCTCATAACCATAGCTAAGTTTTGAAACAGAGTTAGGATATTCTTAAAAACCACACAACCGAAAAAGAACTCAGAAAAAACCGAAAATATTTCAGATTGGTAGTAAAACACTTGTTCTCAATTTCACTTACCTTTTGTGGTGTTTTACTTCATACTCTTAGACAGAGTCTGGAAAGGGCCAGGTAGCTTCTGGATCTCATCCTCTTTAAGAGGTGAAATATCTGGCAAATTCCCTCCCAGTCAATCTCTGGTTATATTTTGTTGTGTTCCGGGATATCCTTGAAAAGGTATATTTCACAAAGCATGGTGGTCGACCATAAAACCTTTTACCTCTGAAAAGAGCTAAAAAATTCTACTTGGCGACTCCACAATCCTAAACAGACTTTGAGACTCCACTGGGAATAACCCTGGTCATTATAATATCATTCAAACTCAGTTAGAGGACTGTAGGATTGAAATTTAGATGAACAGATTAGTTAACCATTCAAAAAATGTCATATCTGGTTGAACTGGTCTTGTTTATTTGGGTCTGAAAAACACAGCATAGTGGCTCCTAGAAAGATTCACACTAGAGCCTATCCTGACCCTAATCTGCTTGAAGTAGTTGATAACCCAGAAAGTATCCTTGGAAGTCCCCTAGGATTACATTATCAACTGTTTTCAGACCTCCCTTGAGAGCTAATTCAGTCCCATAAAATATTTCAGCTCTATAGAAATCACAAGCTGACTTAGTAAATCCATTTAGAACTAGGTCATCTGATGATATAATACAGCTAGACTCTGAGTCTTCACCTTCATCCCCAGAGACAAGTGAACATCCTGGTAATAGAGAAACAACACCTCCTAATTTACATTTCCTTCACAACTTAGGTGTCTCTCATCCAAGATCAGCTCAATGTACACTGCTGGTCATCACGCACCATTCCTCCACTTGACCCATTTTCCTCTTGTAAAAATCCACCTCCACCTCCTGTCATGGCTGCATGGTATGCTCCCCTAAATCCTTCCTACACCATTAGTCAACCTTCCACGGGACTATCGTCAAAATTCCATTATATGATGTAATAATACTACAACGGCATCCTAACATGGAATGAGATAGATGACTACTTTAACCAAAAATGAAATTGATAGTCTTGATTCTGTCAAACTCAGATTATTTGCTCAAACACAGGGGGAGAGAAGTAAGAAAAATGGATTCAAAGGTTTAGCCCCATAGTATTATCTCCATATGATCTTCAGTTCCATCTAACGACTCATAAACAAATGGAGAAGTAAAAGAATCCTCTCCAGATCTTCAGGGTAAGGCTCTCATAGAAACACGGGAAGATATTGCAAGCTTATTGCACTAGATTCAATAGTGTGTATAATGCACTTTCCTCGGAGCTAAAACCTCCACAAGGCTCAGCTTTAAACAATTTTCCTGAAGGGTTTGATTCTGACATGACCTATCAGTTGAGATAAAGAGATTTTGCAACTCTTGAAGATATGCAAAGAGGTGCTCTTTCTATAGAAGTCAACCTGATGGAGAAAAGAGCAAGGATGAAAGCTGAGAAGAGAGTATCTTTTAGAGAGGAATCCACGCCTTCCACTTCCAATTCAAAAATAGAAAGAATGATGGAGGAGATGATGAAAGAGATGAGCATAATTAAGAGAGCACAAGTAAATCAAAACCAAATTCCTCCTCAAAATAGAAACCAAAACCAAAATCAGAATGTTAGAAGGAACCAACCTCCAAATAGACCTAGGGAAGATGATCAATAGATCACCCCTCCCTTTCATCAAAACTATGTGAGTGAGGTTGAGGAAATTGATCAAATAACAGAGGTAGATGATATAAACTTGTTTGGGGTAGATGACGATGACTTTGAAGTTCATTATGATAAAAAACAAGGTCTTTACACACCTTATGATGACAAAATAGATGATAATGAAAATTATTATCAAAACATGGAAAATGCCATCAAATAACCTCAAAGAGAATATGACCTTAGAAGAAAAACTAGTCAAACAACCCCCGACACCAAACCCTCTAACAAATCTTCACAAAACAGCGCTGCACCCAAGCCTAGAGTTGTCAAACAAAAGGACAAAACAGGGGCTGTAAATTCTAATAAAGGTAAAGGAAAAGGCACTCAAGACAATGAAAAACAGAGTG
The DNA here is from genome assembly GCA_034641835.2 of Pinus albicaulis. Taxonomy (NCBI): domain Eukaryota; kingdom Viridiplantae; phylum Streptophyta; class Pinopsida; order Pinales; family Pinaceae; genus Pinus; species Pinus albicaulis. The sequence goes on from CM076575.1 coordinate 636,280,802, forward strand.
CAGACATTAGTAGTACTAACACTTCAGCTAGTACTCCTGTTAAAACAATTTTGTCAAGTGTAAATAGAACAAATCAGCAAGCTGACATTGCTGATAAAATGACAGATAATAAGGCTGAGACCAGTGCTTTAAAGAGTCAAATTCCTTTCAGCCTGGAATAAGAAATTTCTAAGATCAAAATCTTGGTTCCCTTGACTGAGTTAGCTGCCCAACATGTGTATAGAACTCAAATTTTGAAGGCTTTAAATTTAGAAGACAACAATGATATAGTCAATCTTAATGATGACCAGCCAGAACTCATTTTTGGTCCAAAGATTGAAGGAAGATATCAAGAGGGACCTGTTCCTCCCTTTTATGTAAGTTTTAATGTTCATGAAAAGATTTTTCACAATGATATGCATGACTCAGGAGACTCTCACAATTTAATGCCTAAAGTTGTGATGGAAAGCCTGGGTCTAGAAATCACCAGACCTTATAAAGACCTTTAATCTTTTGACTCAAGCAGAGTAAAATGTTTAGGATTGATCAAATACCTTTGTGTTAACTTAGCCCAGATTCTAGCCAAATTCTTAGTCATGGATATTGTTGTGTCTGATGTGCCCCCAAAGTATGGAATGTTACTATCAAGGTCCTAGGGGGCTAAGTTACAAGGGACTATGCAAATGGACATGACATATGAGACTATCCCTGTTTTCAATCAAACCAGAAGACTTTACAGGGAGTCTCATATGCAGTACACAGTGACAAATCAAGACAGACCACAAAACTCTCCTATATATTCTGTCAATACAGGCCTTGATTCTTTTATCATGTTTACTGATGAAACATTCAGCGAACAAGTCACTTTAATAGAATTAATGGCCGATAGAGAGGAGGAGGTAAATACCACTGAACTGTCAAAACAGTTTGTTGAACCTTTAAACAACAGCAAACCAAACATGGGTCTTGAACTACAAGTCATACGTCCTTTGCTTTTAAACCTTGACACTCAAGAAAATGGTCTTCCACTTAACGAAAAACCTGAGGAATCAAAACAAATTCAACTAAGTGTACACATTCAACAACAATCAGAAAGCACATTAGTTGAAGAGGATAGTAACCGAGATGAAACCGGAAAGGGTCCTCTCTGGAGCATGTATTTTGATGGGTCATGTACTAGAACTAACGCTGGTGCGGGTGTCTATATTAACAACACTGAAAACAACCACACAAAATGCATTTCATGCAAATTAAACTTTTAGTGTTCCAATAACATAGCAGAATATGAATCCCTTCTCTTAGGCTTACATCTATTGAAAAAGTTAGGAGCCAGAAGAATCAATGTGCATGGGGATTCAGAGTTAATCATTAGGCAAGTCAATGGGGAGTATAACGCAAATCATCCCAGACTTAGAGCCTACAGGAACGATGTCATGGACCTTTTGAAAACATTTGAGGAGTCCGAATTATTTTTTGTCCCAAGAAAAAGAAACATTGTGGCCCACAATCTAGCCTTTGCAGCTATGACATGTTTAACGCCATTTGAAACCAAAGATTGTACAACTAAAATAAAGTTTAGACTAGCAGTGCCAGATAATAAAAAGTATTGGCAAGTGTTTGACAATGACAAACAAATAGAAGACTTCATACAATTTAGAAATGAATTCGAACTAAACAGTTCAGACTCAGACTACGAAACAGACTGCAGTGAAGAAAATTTTCTTGGTGAAGAAGAACCGTCTCCTGAGCCTGTCAATATTAACCTACTGTCTAGCAAACTTACAAACGAAATAGAGGAGTTAGAAACCTTGCACTCTAAAGATGAAAGTTTGCCAAGTGGTCTGGCACCTTTAGAAGAATTGTTTGATTTTAACGATGTGGCGAAGAAGCCAAAGCTGGAACCTGTAGAGACTGAAGTGGAGGAATGCAATATAGGTAGTAAGGAAAAACCGAAAATGATTAAACTATCTAAAACTTTACCAACTCACATTAAACTCAAATACGTTGAGCTGTTTAAAGAGTTTTCTGATGTTTTTGCGTGGAGTTACGAAGATCTTAAATCCTATGACACTGAAATAATACAGAACAAAATCCCCCTCAAAGAAAACCAAAAACCATTCAAACAGAAACTGCGCAGAATAAACCCTGTTCAGTTGCCCTTGGTTCAGAAGGAGATCATGAAAATGTACGATGCTGGTATTATTGTCCTCGTTAGATATTCTGAATGGGTATCTAATCTAGTGTCTGTTAGGAACAAAACTGGAGAAATCAGGCTTTGTATAGACTTTAGAGACTTAAACAAAGCTTCATTAAAGGATAACTAACCTTTACCAAATATGGATCATATTTTACAAAGGGTGGTAGGGTCTAGAAGAATTTCTTTGCTGGATGGCTATTCAGGGTACAATCAGATCTTGGTTTACCCTGCTGATCAATTAAAGACAACCTTTACTACACCATGGGGCACTTTCATGTATGTGAAAATGCCTTTTGGTCTAATGAATGCTGGAGCAACCTTTCAAAGAGCCATGGACATAGCATTCACGGAAGAACTGGGCTTCTTCATCATTATCTATCTTGATGATGTCACTATGTTTTCAAAAACAGATGAAGAACACTTAGAACATTTAAGAAAAGTTTTCGAGAAATGCAGAAAGTTTGGAATATCCTTAAACCCTAAGAAGACACTATTCGGTATCCAAGAAGGTAATATTCTTGGACACATTATTTCAGAAGAGGGTATAAAGATAGATCCAAAGAGGATTGAGGTCATATTGCAAATCTCTCATCCTTGAAACATCAAGGAGTTGCAGTCTTTCATTGGAAAGATTAACTTTTTGAGAAGGTTCATCCCTAATTTGGCTGAGCTCCTTAGGAATATCACAAACATGTTGAAGAAGGAGCAAGGGGTAAAATGGACCATGGAAGCAAAGAAGTCCTTTGAACTGGTGAAACAAGCGTTGACCAAAACACCAGTTCTGATAAGTCCCGATTTTTCAAAATATTTTTATATTTTCTTATTTGCATCAGAACATACCATAGCTGTTGTCCTTTTACAAAAAAATCCACAAGGACAAGAGCAGCCTATTGCATTCTTTAGCAAGGCATTGAGGGATGCCCCTTTAAAGTATAACATTATGGAGAAGCAAGCTTTCGCCTTGGTTAAAGCTTTGAAAGACTTCAAGGTATACATCCTTCATTCACGCATCATTGCCTTTGTCCCGAATTCAGAAAGACATTCTAACACAGGACCCAGATGGTAAGAGAGGTAGGTGGATTGTTGTTATTCTTGAATATGATTTAGAGATAAAGCCCACTAAACTCATCAAAGGCCAAGGTCTGGCTAGATTAATGGCTGAATCAAATTGTGAAGTTCTTGATATTTATATGATTAACGCTTTGGATGAACAAGAGAAAATCTCAACACCCATTATTGAAAACCATTTTATGAATTCCTCTTGGTATACTGATATTGTTTATGTTTTGCTTAATTTGAATACACCTCCTGGTTTGAAAAAAACAAAGGCAAGGTTCCTTAAGTTAAAAGCTGTAAACTATTGCATTATAGATAAATTTCTTTATTGGAAAAATGCAAGTGGTCTATTGCTTAAATGTTTGCCTGAGTTTGATGCAGAGAAGGTTAAGTACCAGTTCCATGAAGGAGAGTGCGGAGGTCATTTGTACTGGAAGACAATAGCCAACAAAATTTTGAGGGCTGGTTTCTATTGGCCTACTCTTTTCCATGATGTGCACAAGATGATCATAGCCTGTCATAAGTGTCAAATTTTTGAAGGCAAAGGAAAACTGTTACCCCTACCTCTGCATCCAATCACTGTTGAAGCCCCTTTTCAACAGTGGGGACTTGACTTTATAGGAGAAATCCATCCCACATCTTCTGCCCATCATAGATGGATTCTCACTGCCACAGACTATTTCACTAAGTGGATAGAAGCCATACCTTGTAGGAAGGCCAATGATTCAGTTATTATAAAATTTATGGAGACTAACATTCTCTCCAGATTTGGTTGTCCTACTAAGATCATCACTGATAATGCAGCAGCATTTGGATCAAAGAAAATGGTTGAGTTCTGTCACAGATATCAGATAACATTGGGGCATTCCACGGCCTATTACCCCCAAGGTAATGGACTTGCGGAATCCTCAAACAAAAGTTTAGTGAACATTATCAAGAAACTTTTGGAGGACAACAAGAAGTCTTGGCACACAAAGCTGGTTCATGCACTGTGGGCTGATAGATTGACTTTGAAGAAATCCATTGGCATGTCACCTTTCTAGCTTGTGTATGGTACAGATGCAATTTTTCCGAACAGCCTTGGTGTACCAGTGATAAAGTTAATTCAAGAGTTTCAAACTGAAGATAATGATATGATCAGAAGAATAAATCAGACCATTCAACTTCAGCAAACCAGAGAGGAAGTTTATAACAAAGCATTGCTAAAGAAAGACAGCATTAAAAAGCTTTTTGACAGAAAAACAAAGGCCAGCAATTTCAAGATTGGGGACAAAGTTTTAAAGTGGGATTCAAGAAGGGAAGAGAAGGGCAAGCATGGAAAATTTGACCACTTATGGCTTGGCCCTTACTCTATTCACTCAGCTGCTGGTAACACTGCATTTTTCTTGCAGGAGTTGAATGGAGCAGAACTGTTTGGGGGTCCTGTCAATGGTAAGATGCTTAAGCATTACTTCTCTTGATCCATGTTATGTTCCAAAAGCCTTTTTATCTTTTTTCCACTATAAATGTCTTATCCACCATTGCATTCAAAGTTGTAAAAATAAAAAATACAAAAACAATGAAAAGAAAGAAAAGAGGGCAGATTGTCAAAACAAGAAAGGTATAGCCCCATACCAAAAAAAAAAAAAGAGAGAAAAAAATATGAAAGTGTGCAAGCTTAGATGCCACTCCTACATAACACACTTCTAGTTAGTCAAACTGTCTAATCTTGACTAATTAGCTTTAAATTTTTTGTTGATAGGATAGTGGATTCGATTTTCCAAACTGTTTAATCTTGGCTTATCAGTAGATAGATTAGGATAGAATTTAAAGGTTCAAACAAAATCAAAATCTGAACCTAAGGTTTCAAAGAGAGATGACTCAAATATGTCCTATCTTCTGAGTCAAAAAGATGTAAAAATCTGGTTCTAATTAGCTCAAAATCTGAACCAGAGGAAAGGAAAGAAACAATTCAAACAAAAATCAAACAGAGCTGTAAAAAGGGAAGGAAATGCTTTCAACTTTCAGATCTTAAGCCTTCCATTTTGATTTAATTTTTCTACAGAATAAATTTCTATGTGCAACTTGTCTTTATGCCATAGACCAACATCAAGTTAGACTATTCAATCCTGACTTGAGTGCTTTTCAATTTTTGTTATAGAATTTAGAGAATAAAGATTTGTTGGATAGTTTAATCCCAACAGATAGTAGAATAGGTAGAGAAGCATCTAAACACAATTGTTTAATCTGAGTTCATGGAGAAATAAGGAGTAAAATTAGATTAGTTTCCTGTTTTCAAAAGAATAAAATGTTGTGAAAATTTTTTTCCAATCCAAGTGCACTCTTATGAAGAAAAAATGTTAGATCAGTAGGATTGGGTAGGTAGAAAGTTTGTATTGATGAAGGTCCATTGTTTTCATAGCTGCCAATATGTTTCAAAGAATATTATCTCAGTAAAGGAAGAGCAGCCTAATGGATAAGGCACAGGTCAGCCTCCCAGAGAACAAAGAGTAAGGCAACTGATCAGCCTCCCAGAGAATGCAAGTCTGAAGTTCTTGATGCCTTCAAGAAGGCATCATCCCCAAGTGGAGCCATTGTTAACCACCTATAATATTTGTTATACCAAAAGGTGGCTAAAAATTTTGTAAGCCTCCAAGGAACAAAGTTTATCACTAAAAATTTTTGGCTCTTGAAGACTCCTTGAAGGCCTTGTGCCTCTGTCCAAAATCTTCATTACTATTTCCATTTTATACTCAGAAAGTTCTGCCGATTTCAAATGAAAGACTGCTGCAAGACCTTCATATTCCCCCTTCTCAAACCTTCATTTGCTCCCCTTTTTTCTCCATCAAAACTCCCTTGTTTTCATAAATCCTTTTCTTCCATTTATGAAAATCACTTTTCCACAGGTAAAAACCCATTTTTTAACTATACCGAAACCCTTGAAACCCTTTGAAAACGTTGAAAAATCAATAAAAATTCATATTTTATATACAAGCTTTAGCCCCCTTGGGCTAAGTCTTTAACCCTCTTCTTCCATACACTCACACCCTGGAACTAAGCGCTAACCTTTTTCCGGCGCTTATCGCATCGCAAACACAAGAGCGCAAGTCTTTATGCCATTATAAAAGTTCTGATCCGATCGCGCAATCGCATCGCAATATTCCAATGAGAAGATTAAAGCGCCCTGGCCCGATCTGCGATTTGTGATTCCCCCGATGTATCTCCTGCCGTCGATCTAATCTGCAGATCGACAGTCTATATTTTATCGCATCGAAAATCTTCCAATGGGTTGATTGAAAAGCCCGAGCCCGAAACTGTGATTGCGATTGGCCCTTGTTATATAAAGCCCCGGGCCCATTGTATTCCATAAGTCCAAAGGCCCCGCAGTCGGGCGCTTATCCTATATCACATATATATCCCGTCCAAAACCATAAAAAACCTTTGTTATTTGTAAACTTTGGGTTTTATTTTATTTTATAAAATTCTCCGCCGGAGCGATTTCTAAATAAATCTACACCGTCGATCTAATCCACAGATCGAGCGGTGCGGAGTCTGTCTCCTTGGGGTCCCTGCCGTCCATAAGCCGATTGCCCAAAACCAGCGGTATCCATCGCACCGCCTTTGAGGCGAAAGCTGTTTTCCCCCAATCGCCAACGATTCCATACACTTTCCGCCACGTGTCATGCGCACTATTTGAAAACTGCCCGCTCATCGCGCGTTATTGTTCGGACGTGGATGCCCAGTGATATTGACCACAACCGTCAGATTTGAACCCACCCATCCAACGGCTATCGCTCATCGAAGATGCTCGATGTTTAAAAGGGCTACGACGCGGCATTTAATCAACCTCCGTCGTCGATCTGATCTGCAGATCAACGGTTCACATTCCATCGCCCTATTTCATCCGTTTGACTTTCAACCTCAGTTCCCAACCGTCGATCTCTGTGCGATCAATGGCTCAGATTCAATCTTCTTCCACCCGTTCTGCGATCTCTCCCGATTAATCCCGACCATTGGATGATGCCATCCAATGGCCACGCTTCCTCCACATATCCTCTGCAGCAATAAACCCACATACACATGATTTTTTAATTGTTTTTCATTTTTGCAGGGTTTGAATGATTTCTTTACTATGTCTAAAGAAATTTTGAAAGGTGAGGGTGACGATCCTCCCGCCTTCGGTTTACCACAAGAAATCAACTACAGGGTTTTAATTTCACGTTTCATCATGTTTTATCAAGCACAGATGCCTTATGAACCCTGCGCAGCCCTGCACAATAGCAAGAAAACCAAGAATCGGGCACAGTCAAAGAGTATCAGTGCCGAAGACCAAAATGTATCAGAGAAAAGGATTAAAGGACAGATTTGTGGGGATTACGTTTAATATGCTTATCAAAAGTTTAATCCCCAAATAAAACACAGGTTACAGAAAACCTAAAGTGTTTTATCATGCAGGAATGCCTCCACTGCCACAATCCAAGGCAAATTGATTCCTCTCAGCTACCACAAAGCCACATGTGCCTCAAAAGTATTCAATCAGAGGCAGAATTTATTGATCAGAACCGGATATCTGCCTCACAACGCAGCCAAAGAAGAAACCTTGCCAAAGAAATTAATGCAAAGAACATCTGCAGAGTTACTTCGTTGCCATACAGAGCCTCAAAGGTCAACAAAAGCTCCCACCGAGCTTAATCTTTATGTAAAAACATTTAATACAGAGGATATGTATGTAAGATTCTTCATTGAGCCCCTCAAAGGCCAAGAAATCATTAAGATTGTATTAATTGTAATTGAGATCTTTTATCAGATCTCAGCTCCTCATTCTTCTATATATACTTCTGCAGAAGATGAGTGAGGGGTTGGTTGTAGAAATTTGATATACACTTGAGCTTAAAATTCTGATTGTACATAGTATTCACTGGCTCTTGGAGCTCTGCTGGTGATAGATTGGTCAGGCTGAGATGTGTAGATGGTTGCTAACCTAAAGCACTGGACTTAAAGCGGTAACTGGTTTGGAGCATTAATACAAGCTGATTTATGGGATCCTGGTCTATGTTGACGGTGATGTTTCTCTAATTATAACTTGTTATTTTGTTTCAGTTTTCACTGTGTTTCATATTCTCTTATAAAGAACAGCATGCATAGAGTTAGGACCTACTGTACACCAGTAACCTTCTCTGACTGAAAATCTTTATCTGAATGTTTTCTTCTAAACTGTGTTATTTAGGAATAATTTAATTCAGTTCGAGCATAGGAATGTTGGCGTTCCCTCGTCTTATTGTCTTAGCTGAATGTTATTCTTAGATGTTACTTTCAGTATATGTTTTGTGAAGATGAACTGAGGAAGATATGGTGAGCCCTGGTCCTAGTTTTGTCCCCACAAATATCTGGATGTTTCCCTTTGGAATGTGTTAAAAGCTGGCTAGTTTCAAAGTACTTACCAGATCTTAGGCATTTCTTTGTTATCTTTGTGTTTGTCTTGAAAGTAACAAAGTAAAGAAGAGCTAGGAGAGGATTTGTGGTGAGCCCGGCCCACTAGTTTCTTCTCCAAAATTTGCCTTCAAGTTTCCCTTTGTTTTAAGATGTTTTCTATTGAAAGTGTATCAAAGGCTGGCTAGTTTCAAAGTACTTACCAGATCCTAGTTTACTTTTATGTTTTTCTTGAGTCCATGTCAAAAGCTGGCTAGTTTCAAAGTACTTACCAGAGCCTGGGCTGCTCTTGTTTCTACATCTGTTAATTTCTCCTTCTTATTGTATCATTTCATTCCATAAATCAATCTTCAAGAGATCCTTAGACATAGATGACTTACCCCATGGACCACTCTTGGCTCTTGCTATTCCAATTAAACCCTATTATGACTCCACAGCCCAATGGACTAAAACCTGCAATTATCTATCTTTTTGGCCAAAGCTTACTCTGATTGCTTGCAACTTCTCACCTTTGGAACTTCTTATCTTCAGGACTTTCCACCTTAAACTGAAATCATGCTCAACCATCCAAAAAAAAAAAAAACGCTTGGCCTTCATAACTAGCATAATATCATTATCCTAAACTTCAAAGACAAATCTATCTTTGCACTTATTGGAGAGATCCCTCTCCGGATTCAGGAGGGATAGATCCTAGAATCCCAAATTGGTTGAAACGATGTTGCTTCTGCAGTTTTAGTCTCACCAATATGCTAAAATTACAGATTCCTAACACTATCCATCATCATCCGGGCTATGCATCTCTCCATATGTTGATATACATCTTGCTAGATGCCCTCCCAAGTGAACTCCTCCATCAAATAATGAAATGCATCAAAGTGCATGGAAAGAAAATCCACATGTGTTGCATGTAATAGCTTCTCCTTGAGCTTAGAATCTCTAGTCAAGAAGATTCTGCCATAAGAATAGATGACCTCATCATCCACCATGTATCTACCATCTCCCTCTGGGTCATCAAGAATCATGTAAGCACCAAGATCGTTGGAGTGCTCTACCAAAAGTTGAGACAATATGGATCAATCCTCCTAAGAGACAATTCTGAAGATCTGAAATGTGAAGCTCCACACATGTTGTTGTCTTTTCGTTTGACATCCCTCATGCCAAAGTCATCCTCGAAAGTGCTGTCATGCCCATCATGCAGCTGCTCATGCTCAAGTAGAAGTGGTGACCTTTGGAAGTTGGCCTCCCATGAGAAGCTACCATCCAAAAAGAACCTCCTGATCTTGTCCAATGTAAGCATAAGTGGCCTCCATCTACTCCAATGTATGGAGGATTCCTTCCTCAAAGAAGTACCCTCTGTTTCTCCAAATCCATGGAGCATCTCCCCTGCACCATGGTGGTGCCATTCTCCATCATAGCAACAACTTCTGTCAGGGTAGAATATGTAGTGAGAGTGGGTAATTCTGAAAATAGGAGAATGCCTCCCTCCTCCTTGAGTCTATCCCAGACTCTCTGCACTATACTAGACCCCTCCAAAGTATCCACCCCTCCAAGGTCTAAGAGTGGTGAACCAAATGGCAAGATTTCTCTCACCAACTCTAGATCTGGTGACCTCCCAAGTGGAATGCCCCCATGTAGTGAGACATCAAAATCTGAAGTGGACTGTATATATGAGTGGACTGATTTGTCCCTCCTTTCACTATGTAATACAATCTCCTTCCTTTGTGCAGAAACCTCCTAAAATATATAAGGGTGAATTCTCATCATCCCTTGATTTTGATCCTTCTTCTCTTCTTCTCCTCCCATCTCACAATCCACAAAAACTGATACATGCTACTCCGAAATTGTGCTTTGGTTCCCACATGTTGGATCATTTGGAACTCCTTGCAAAGACACAAGGGCTCATCTAATGGAAGAAATGGCTCCCTTTCCACCTCCATGTGTTGATGGATCTTCTCCTGATGGTACAACGTTGTTAGATCTTCTTTGCTCATCCTCTTCATCAATATTTGAGAATGCCTCATCATCAATGGGAGACCCTTGAACTTGGTATTCCCTTGAAGGAGGAATCTCCATGTCATCATATATAGAAGGGGGTTATTCAAGAAGTGGGGATCTTTCCCTTGGAAAGGTATTATGCATGTTTTTATCCCCTTCAACAGAAATATGGAGTGGATTTGGTAAAATAGATCTCTCCAACTCATGCAAAGGTTTTGAGTTTTTGGGTTCAACGAAAGATGTTTCACAATGTTTAATATCAAATATTTTCACTAATTTCTTAGTGAACCCTGCATAAATATTTACACTTGCATAATGAAATGAAGCAGAACTAATAAACCACCAATCATGGGCCATACCTTTGAGGTGCAGCGCTGCTACTCTAATGGCCTCCTTTTATGAGACTTGGTGTAGCTGCAAATAGGAATCTAGCTTCTTCACCCAAGCCTTGGCTGTGCACTTTGATGATCCATCAAAGTTAGATAGAAAAATTCTACCTCTCTTGCTTCTATTATGGTTTCTGGATCTTCTGTCTTCCTTGAGTTGGAAAAACCCTTGGAAGTCCAAGTGCTCTTTGAATCTCCAAGATTGAGACTCATACTCCTGAAGATAGTCACTCAAGGTCTCCTCCCTTGGTGCATCTTCTTCCTCCATTCTTCTTGTAGTAAATGTGGGTAATAAACTATGATGTGGATCTACATGTGTGGCTAAATGCTCACACCCATCATGTGAATACCTAGGGCTTTCTTCACCTTCAAACCCTCTTGGAAATTCTCTACACCTCTCCCCTTTCATCTCCTTGAGATATTCCTTAATATTTCTCACAGTTTAGAAAAGAAGATGGGAGATCCTCTTTTCCTTCATTTCTCCCAATAATGGATTCATGCCTTTTTTTCTTCTGTATAACTTCTCCTTTCTATGAGAAGCTTCTTCTCCTAATGGCATAATGTCTTGAATTCGCAAGCTGAGCTAAGAACTTGGCTTCGATACCACTGTAATATTCCAAAATGGGGATAGCAACAATACAAGACATAATAATGTAAAACACATCAATTATGAACATGTCATAAGAGGTATCAATATGCAGCCATCACTTTATTAAGATATCAGCAACAATATACAAAAATATCTTGAGGGTCAATCCACTCAAGCAATAAGAACAAGCCTCCAATGATCAGAACAATAAGCACATGAGTTGCTGCAACTGTATAAAATGCAAGAAAGCAATGAAAATTCTGTCTATATCAGTGTAGTTGCTTCTGTAAACATACATAAATGAAATATGGCTAATATATGAAAAAAATTCCCAGAAAAGAAGATTTGGGCTCTAATACATGATTTCTAGCCAACCCGGAAAAGATTGCTAGAAATGCCAAGAAATATACAATGTGAAAAATAACCCTAGGGTTAATATGCCACTGCAAACTGGAACTGAAATGGAATGAGGCTATGACAGATCTGAAATGATAATTTCCTCCTCCAATGTTATTTATCAATAGAAGGTTGATCCCTCTATTCAGAAATAAACCCTCCTGATGAGCTCAATGAACCCTCCTAGCAACTGCCTCTACAAATAACGCAAATCTGGTTTGTAACTACGTTGTGATGGATGGTAGATAGTTGGCCTAATGCCAAAGATGTAGAAATATTCCCAGGAGACCTCCTTGCTGATCCTCCAATGGATAGGCTACATCTCCACTGAAAAACAAGCTCATAAATGGCTTTATGTGATCCTCCTTTGATGCACCCTACAACACAACCCAGCTCTAAATAGAAAATGCGTTGTAGCTGAAGGAGGTAGCTTGGCCAGAATGCTGGAATGAGGAAATGTAGCCCAAAGAACCTCTCCTTCCCTAAGGATGAGGTAGGGATTCCCGATCAGGAACACCCTTGTGCTAAACAGCACAAAAAACCTACTAAACAACAAAAGCATGCAATTATAAACAGACCAATATCAAATGACAATCTAAAAACATGAATAACAATGGCTACCATCCCCTCCATATATAGTGTGTGAGCCTTCTCACATTGGTTCCCATCCATACTTGCCACTAAGCTCATGCAAGTTGTCCTCCACTAAAACTGTGTTGTCTCATCATGAATGCCACTCCTCCATGACAGCGTTGTTGACTTGGTCAAAGTTGACCTATTCAACATGTATCCCCTCCAATTCACACCCAAAGGTGCTTAATCGAGCTGCTTATTCTTCCTTCTTTCACATTAGGAGTGTTATTATTCCTCCTAAAGAGCTTTATGGGCCTTCCCACCCACTTATTCACCTACCTAGTGATAAAATACACTATAATATTCCATTTAGCTGAACGATAAATTTTTGGAATATTACAATAGGAGAGTAAGAAATCAGACTTGGATAATGGATTTTGTAATTATAAGGGCGTTGGATTGATTTTGGACACCCTACATTTGTGTTTGGTCTTGGGCTTGAAGGGATAGGGAGCCTTTGGAGGTTTCCTAGGCTAAGATGTCAAATAAACTTTCCTAGTTTGCAAGGTGGCATATTTCAGTTGGTGGTCACAAAACAAACACCACAATCGAGCCACCATAACCAGGTACTCTTCTTATTGTTATTTAAATGATGTAGAATATTGTAAAATCAATTATGTTATATTTTTATAAAGAAATATGTTTTGTAAATATGCTATTATTTTTTCTTTGAAATTATGCGAGAATTGTATTTGTCATTTGAAGACCCCAGGATGGGTCTTAAACTGAAGGAGGACTCATAAGTAATAAAAAAAGTTTGAATCTACTTTTAAATAGGATTTTTTGAGGAGTCTATGATTTTGAGGAATAATCAATAAAAAAGGAATGCATTTTGAAATAAATGATAGACGTTTAACAAATAAAATAGGAAGACCTTCCATAGGTTATGTTCAGATTCACTTATGAATGTATCAAACACTTTTTTTGTGTAAGCTTCTACAACTAGTTTCCATTAATAAGATAAGATATTACATTGATAGCATTTCATGTTCCATGCTCCAAAAAGACTACCTTGGGGTCCATTGCTTCAACTAGGTGTATCCAAAATAACACCATTTCTACCAGTTGAAAATTAAGATACAAAAGTTATGACTATCACAAAAACAGAGGGACCCAACTATATTTCCCAGAACTGTCCATTGGTTCCCTTAAACTTTTACAAAAAAACTAAGGATAATATCAATGAAAGAACATTATTGAAAACAACCTACAAGTGTAACATTGCCATCCAACTGAAAGAAAAACAAAGGTATAATAAAGAAAAGCAATATTATGTTGATCATGAAGAGTCTGAAGTGAAAATCCAATTTTATTCCATAGTGCCATGCCAACAGCCAAATGTAGAGAAGAGCGCATAAAAAATCCAATTATGTTAGTCAAATATAACGACCAGAGAGAGGGGAGAGGAGTTTTCCTGTGGAGAAGTGACAACGCGAGAAGAGGCATTGATTAGGAGAGCGTTAATTACTGTTAGTGCTTCATTCATCTCCTCAGACTGAGTGTCTGAGTTATATGCTTAGAGCCATGGGAATTAGAAATTTGAGATTTCAAACATGTGCCACAGGAATTAAACACTTGATATTTTAATATCCAACGTTGAAATAGATCTATTTTCTCATCAACTATAAATACATCCATTTTATACAAAGCAACACTCCATCACCATCATGTCAACAGTGTGAAAATTTCTAAACATAGAAATCCTACTCCAGTGTCTCAATTTACTTTTACTGTTCGAATTAAATTAGAAGTTAATTTTTTGAATTATTCAGTAAAATCAACAAAGTAAACACAACTACAGCCTACACATTCACATATCATTTACTGAACATAATGCACACATGAGAAAGTGACACACATATTTTTTGGACAAATGTCCCCAAAAATACCTAATGCGGGAAAATTGGTGCAACTACCTCTAAAGGGTTTTATTATTATGCATAATCTGAATATAATGGTATCTGGGCACCAGACGTGGTTGGCCCTAAAGAGAAAATAAATGGCAGAAACACCTCTTTCACTTGGAGATAGAAAATATGGCTGATTCACAACCTCAAACGGGATTTACAGAACTTGAACCCTTTCTGGCCCACCAAAAACCCCAACCTTATCCCTCATCTCTTTGCATCAACCTTTCTGGCATGCGTTAGCCTCTGTGATGCCCTGGAAGGGCCTTCGTCACCCTCTCTAGGCTTACGCTGCCCTGCGCTTCCCTGACTGGGCATGCGTCACCCCTGAAGGGTTCCTGCTGCCTCTACGCTGCCTTATGTGTGGCTCTCGTTGAACTGTGTAGCTCTAGCTGGCCTCTGCGCTGCCTAGTATGTTGCCTCTCTGCCGCTGTTGTATTCTTGGCCTCAGATCAAAATCTCTTGCCAATCTCTACCCCTCACCACACTGCAAACTCACTTCGAAATTCTTAGAAAACCACACCCTATAATTTCGACTTAGCTTCAGTGCTCTGCCAATATGCGAGTCCTCCAACTAACCCCAAGCCCTTCTCTTATACTTTTCTCGTTGGAAAATCAATGACCGTGATCTAATCTCTAATCAACAACTAAGATTAGAAGCGGCTTGATCCACGTCACTTAGAACATTCTCATCACATGTTTAATTTAATTCACTTTAATCTTTTAGTTTTCCTAAGTTAGTCTTAGGGTCTTTAATTAAAAAAATTAATTGTTTGAATAACTATTAAACCAAATGGAATTTCTCCAAATGCTTTCTAGGTTTTGGAGATGTCATGTACTCGAGCTCCTACATAACATTTCGGATCTAGAGCACATCCGATGCTAACCCAAAATCTCAACACTCCCTCTTAGCGAGGAGTGTGCTCTAGCAATACTTCCACACTGAAGCATTTCCCTAATATCTGGCATTGGTCCCCTCGTTTATGCTTGGCCTGATGCCCTCCATCACTATGCTGCTGTTGCTCTCTATATTGTTGCCCATGACTCTGCCCCAGTCACTACCACATCTGTACTGCATCTCCCTCTCAAATTGTTGCATCGTGCTGCCAACTGTTGCACAACAACTCAATTGCTGAGAAGTGAGCAACTAAAGGACTCCTACCCAATCACTGATATATAAGTTAGTTGGTTTGCATCTCATCACTGAAGCTCCCCTGGCTATTGTTCTACATTTTCCTCTTCAAGCCACTGTGATGCTAGAGCTCTGCAATGCGTAAACACTACCTCCTCTACATTGTTGAAGTCCCATCAACCCCCATGTGTTGTTGCTTCTATGATGTTGCTGCCTCTGCACTATGCTACTCCCTCTACAGTGTCCCAGCTCTTCCCTCTGCTCCAATGTGATATTTTTCACCCACTGCTCCAGTCATCCCCGCTACTGTCTTAAGGCTCCCGTAGCACATATGTGATCCAAGAGTTGGGGTACTCAAGGATCCCGCTTTCATTCTATAGCTACTTTATACATCAATATCGACCCACCTCTTCTCTCGAGGCACATGAGCACTCATGGCCACATTATCATTAGAGCCATCATCTTCTTTAGTTGTCGCAGTCTTGGAATCAACTTCCTTGTCCTTCTTCCTTAGAGGACAAGTGGTGGCGAAGTGTCCAAGTTCACCACACCTAAAACAACAGATCTTGGATAGATCCCTCTTCTTCTTCCCTTGTTGTTTCTTGGATGCAAGGGATGCATATTCCTCTTCCTCCTTCTTCACTTTGCTGGATCTAGTGTTGGCTTGTCTCTTAGTCATCCGACAGATTTCCTCTTGTCGAAGTGATCAGGAGATTTCATAAATTTTGCTCAAAATTCAAAGTTACAGGATTGGGTTGAAACTAGGATGGTTGCGTAGATCTCGTCTTCCTGATTCCAGCGCCGTAAACGGTTCGAAAAATTGATGTCATATGAGGAATATATTACGTTTTGATCGAAATGCCAAACTAGTAAATTGCAATAGTTTGACCAGGTTTTACTGGGATGCACAGTCAGCAAAGTGGAATGTACAGTCAGCAAAAAGAATATTACTCGAAATATTCCTTCCTCAGGACCAATCGTAGGTTGACAAGTGTCTGGTTACTATTTGGGGTACGGATTGAAGGGCCAATCAGAAGCTGCCACGTGGCCAACACTGAGTCCATCACGTGGCCCTACAACTGCATAATAAAATTTTGTGAGGGTCCACAGGAATCGACCTCCAAACCTCCCGTCGGGCACACATACACTCTACCATCTGCGCTACACATTTTTTTCTTAACCACTAAGGGCATGGGTTTGTATTAACGTGTGTTGAAATGGTGTTTGGGGGTTGGGAACCGCTGACGATCCAAACTTGCTAGCATTTCGATAGTATTTTCACATGGAAACGATATAACATCTCCCAAAATGCGTGGATAAAGCGCTAACCGACAGTATATACCATGGTTTAAAACTGTTAAATGGAGTTTTATGCGTGGGTTCCACCCAAACAACTCGTAACTAATGGTGTTGGGGGTGTGCATGTGGCCACTGCCCAAACCGTGACATTTAACCCGCAGTCAGATTCGGTGGAAGAGATATAGGCATACCATTTTAGGCAGGCTCTCCAATTTTAACTCCAGATAAGTGGAGTTCTCCACTTTTAATGGAGCTTTCTTAGGTGAAACTAGGAAAAAGTGTAGGAGACCCAATTTTCACCCATTCTGAGTGAATGAAGAGTCATTTTTTACTAATTGGAGAATTATGGAGCCATTGGTGCAGAGAAAACAACCATTAGAGCACTATAACTACATTTAATAGAAAATTTTTGAGCATAAGGAAAGATGGACAAGCCATTGGGAGCTGGACCAACAGATGTAGCCTAGGAGGGGTGAACTGCTTCATCATGTCTGTTGTGTATAAATCATGTCGTGACTAATTTCTCTATTTTACATTGTTTTTCAGTGTTATTTATGCTTATTTCATGCTTCTAATTCACTAAAAATCAACTACAAATCATTGAAAAATTTCTTAAACCTTATGCAAACTAATGAACTGATCATGCACATGTTTTATAAACTGAAAGACACTTAGCACAGTAAAACTAATACATTCAATTCAGATCAGATTGGTATCAGAGCAAGAGTTTATTCTCTGGTGTTGTTTAGTACAAAGAATATTTTAACTGTTTGGAAGTTTTAGATGCTTACAAGGCTCAAGCTCAAAAGAGGAGAAGGCAAATTGGTGGAAGCAGAAGGGTCTCAAAAAGAGCCAAAGAAAAGGAGAGCAAGATTGCCACAATCTCCACCACCTATTTCACCTCCTAAAGAAGCAGAAGCTCCATTCATCATGCCTCATGAGGAAGGAGAAATCCATGAATAAGTTGACCCAAGGAGGAAGAAAGAGTGTTCAAGAAAGCATTCCTTGACATGACTGAGATGGTTAGAATCCTTTATCAAGAAAGGAATGAGAGACTGGAAGGCGAAGGCTCTAAACTTCACAAGGAAGGACAAGGATCTTCGGGAGGTCAACATGATGAAGATAAGTCAAATAAGGGAAATGGAGGAAGTGGAGGCAATGGAGAGCCATCATCCTCACCCTCATCATCATCATATTCTACTTCTTCTTTAGTACATCAGCCACACAAGTCCAAGAGCACTGGTAAAAATCCTTTTTTTTAACTTGATGTTAAGTTCAAATTGCCAATGTTTAATGGTGAAGTAAATGTAGACAAGCTTGATAATTGGATTATAAAATTGGAGGTCTATTTGAGAATACAGAACCTTCAAGATGATGATACCAAAATTCAATTAGCTTCTTTGAGAATGGAAGGTGCAGCTCTTGTTTGGTGGGAAGAGAAGACAAAGGAGGAAATCAAGAACAATGGTAAGATTATTCTGTCATGGTAAGATTTCATTACTGCTATTAAACAACAGTTTTATCCATTAGCTCATATGCAGAAATCCATCATGAACTGGCAGAACTTAAGGCAATTAAAGGGACAAAATGTGCAAGAATACATCCAAGAATTTAGGAGAAGAGCTCTCTTATTAGGGGCAGATTTGTAGAGCCAGGATACTTTTCTAAAGTACATAGGAGGCTTACATAGCTACCTAAAACATACTATTCTCATGTTTAACCCCACCAGTCTAGGTGAAGTTTGTGTTCAGGCCACACATTTAGAAGCTAGAGGGAAGAACATTTATGAAGATGGTAGAAAGAAACCTTTTAAGGGTAAAGCCAAGGAAAAGATCTCAAAAGGTAAAAAACAAAAAGAATTCATCTATTAAGAAAGAGGTAGAAAAAGTGACTTGTAAAATTTTTTCAAAAGAAGGCCATGATGAAACTCATTGTTTGAAATTACATCCTGAATTGAGGCCAAAGAAACCCAATAACAAAGGGAAACATAAAACTGTTGCTACAGCTCAACATGATTTAGGATCTGATTCAGGTGATGAAACTAAAATTATAGCCATGGGATTGAAGAACATGAAGGGAAAATAAATTGAAACTAAACCCAGTACCAGTACATCAAACTGTCACATAAACACTCCAAATGAAGAAGAAAGAATAGAACTGTTTCATGTGAGGGTCATATCCAAGCATACCGAGATTGACACATTGTTTAATAGTCGGTCACAAGAAAACTTAATCTCTGAATATTTGGTCAAGAAACTTAACCTTGAGACCATACCACATCCAAAACCATATCCATTGGGTTGGATTTGTAAGGACGCAAATCTACAAGTTTCAAATAAATGTATATTGAGGTTTGCAATCACTGCAAGCTTTGCTGACACAGTTGAATTAGATTTGGTTCCGCTTGACATAATTGGTATTTTATTAGGGAGTCCTTACTTGTATGATAGGAAAGAAATATTCTATCTCCATGAGAACAAGTATCATTTATTCAAATACGGCAAGGATTTCATTGTTAGAGCACATCGCAAGAAGACAAACATTGCTATGGTAAATGCTGGACAGGTAAAGAGGCTGGTAAATTCAAGTAAAAATTTGTTATTCTTATGATTAAGCCTAAATCTGATATTAATCATGAATATTTTGAGGAATGTGATCCTAAGTTGAAATCAGATTTATATGATGTAGTTAATGGACATCATGAGATGTTTCAAGAACCAACAGGATTGCCTCCAAAAAGAGAAATTCAACATGAGATTCAATTGCGACAAGATTGTCCTCTTCCAAACATTGGTATGTATTGCATGTCGAAAATGGAGAATGCTAAAATAAAGAGGCAAATCAAAGACATTTTGGATAAAGGAATTATAAGGCCAAGCACCTCGCCATGTGGTTCACCCATAGTCTTGATACCAAAGAAAGATGGGACTTGGCGCATGTGTGTAGATTTTTGAGCTTTGAACAAGATTATGGTAAAAAATTGTTACCCACTCCCAAGAAAAGATGATTTGCTTGATCAATTGAAAGAAGAAAAGTTTTTCACTAAGTTATATTTACGAAGTGGATATCATCAAGAATTGCAAAAAGTGATATATGGAAAACTGCATTCAAAACCAAACAAGGACTCTTTGAGTGGCTAGTTATGCCTTTTGGTTTATGTAATGCACCAGAAACTTTCGTGCGAGTTATGGATAATGTTTTGCGTCCATTTCTTGATGAATTTTTTATTGTGTACTTAGATGACATTTTTGTTTTCAGCAAAACAAGAGAGGATCATGTCTTGCATGTGAATAGAGTGTTTGATATTTTGAAGAAAGAGAAATTGTTCCTTAAGATGTCAAAGTGTGAGTTTGGAAAGAATTCTTTGGTCTATTTGGGACATATTGTAGGAGGGGGAGAATTGAGGATTGACCCTTCTAAAATGGAGGCCATTTTGAATTGGCCCACACCCAAAACAATTACCGAGGTAAGAATTTTCTTAGGTGTAGCTCAATATTTGAGAAAGTTTATTCCTAACTTTTCTTCCATCGCAGCTCCTATGCATGCAGTGACAAGTGTGAAGAAAAGCTTCCAATAGGGAGGAAAATAGCAGCAAAATTTCGAAGCTTTAAAACACAAGATCAGTTCATCTCCAGTACTTGCATTACCAAATTTGAAACCGCCATTTGAAATACAAACCGATGCTATTGATTATGCCATGGGCGCAATACTTTTGTAGCATGGTAAGCCTATCGCCTTTCATTTAGAAAATTTTAATGGTGTTGTGACTAATTATCCTACATATGACAAAGAAATATATGCGTTGGTACAAAGTGTCAAGAAGTGGAAACACTACTTGATGGGTAAAGAGACTATTGTACACACCGATCACCAACCAATACAGTACTTGCAGTCACAAACAAAATTGCAGCAATCAAGACGTTTCAGGTGGATGGGATTTCTTCAACAATTTCACTTGGTTATAAGGTACAAAAAAGATATATTCAATAAAGTTGTAGATATGCTTTCGAGACCAATCATTAGTGTTTCTACTTTACTCAAAAATCATTCTGTTGTACATTAGAGTTACATAAAAAAATATGCACATGACATTGATTTCTAAGATGTGTATGCTAGTTTGAGTGAAGGGAATCAAGTTGAAGAAAAATATTATCACATGCATAACAATTTTTTTTTTCAATTGGGCAAGAAATGTATTCCACAAGGAGAGAGGCTAAGTGTCATGAGAGAAGCTCATTCTTCTCTTATTGTTGGACACTTTTGGGTAAGCAAAATAATGGCGCATCTACAGAGGTATTGTTATTGGCCTCACATGATAGATAGTGTGTCACATTTTATAAGAGGTTGTTCTATGTGTGCAACAAGTAACTACAGTAATAGGAAGCTTGGATTGTACACGCCACTATCGGTACCATCAAGGCCATGGGAGAGTGTCTCCATGGACTTCGTCAAGAAAGCAACATGATTATCTTTTTGTAGTTGTGGATAGATTTAGTAAAATGTGTATACATATGCCATGTAAGAAAACCATTACTGTTGAACAAAATACTAAACTTTATTTTCAAAATGTTTGGGTTCATTTTGGATTTCCAACTTCTATTGTTAGTGATAGGGATTTCAAGTTCATTGGGAATTTTTGGTCAAATCTATGGATAATGATGGACACAAAGTTGAAAAAGAGTATCATTTTTCATCCACAAACAAATGGACAAACAGAGGTGGTGAACAGAACAATTGTGCATCTATTGAGAGGATATTGCAACAAACATCCTAAATTGTGGGATGAACAAATGCATTACATTCAGCATGCTTACAACTGGGCAAAGCACTCTTCAACACAAACCTCACCTTTTAATGTATGCTTTCGGTATTTTCCAAAATCGCCATTAGACTTCATCTTTGAGAAGGATGTTGCAGTTGATGGGCATAGTGACATTGATAAGGCTCAAAAGTTCATTGAGAAAAATCAGATTATACATCAACAAGTTCAAGAACAGCATGAGAAAAGTAAAAGAAAATACAAAGAGAGGCATGAAAAACACCGAGTTGATCACAAGTTTCAAGAGGGAGATGAGGTATGGTTGCACATTAGCAAAGAAAGGATGCAAGGGGAAGGTAAAAATCTCAAACCCATTCACTATGGTCCTTTCAAGATCATAAAAAAAGTTGGTAATAATGCATTCCAACTTGACATGCCTTCTTACATGCAAATGTATTCAGTTGTTAATGTTGAAAACTTATGCTTGTATGAGCCACCTTTGATCGATGATCAAGGAAGTGATGTTCAGCTACCTTCTATTGAATATTTCTCGCCATAATTTATGGCTGAGCTCAAAGAAGATACAATTCTTAACAGAAGGACAAGAGCATTAAAGAGGGGAAGTGTTGAATACCTTCGATTTGGGATCGAAGGCACTAAACCAATCAAGGAAAAATGGATGGAGGTTGGAAAGGTGAGGGAATTGTACCCTCGTCTACCAAATAGGTAATCAAGTCTTTTCAGGTCCAAAAGCTTCCCAATGGGGAGGAATGATCAGGAGTTCATAATTTTTTCTCAAAATTCAAAATTATAGGATTGGGTTGAAACCAGGATGGTTGCATAGATCTCGTCTTCCTGATTTCGACACCATGAACAGTTCGAAAAACCAATGTCATATGAGGAAGATATTGCGTTCTGATCGAAATGCCAAACAGGTAAAATTGTGACAATTTGACCAGGTTTGACTGGGATGCATAGTCATCAAAGTGGAATGTACAGTTAGTAAAAAGAATATTCCTTCCTCAGGACCAATCGTAGGTTGACAAGTGTTTGTTTACTATTTGGGGTACGGATTGAAGGGCCAATCAGAAGCTGGCATGTGCCCAGCCCTGAGGTTGCCACGTGGCCCTGCAACTACATAATAAAATTTTGTGAGGGCCAGCAGGAATTGACCCCCAGACCTCCCGTCAGGCACGCATACACTCTATCATTCGCGCTACGCATTTTTTTATTAACCACTAAGGGCGTGGGTTTGTATTAATGTGTCTTGAAATGGTGTTTGGGGGTTAGGAACCACTGGTGGTCCCAACGCACCAGCAGTTCCATAGTATTTTCACATGGAAACGGTCTAATGTCTCCCAAACCGCGTGGATAAAGCGCTAATCGACGGCATATACCATGGTTTAAAACTATTAACTGTAGTTTTATGCGTGGGTTTTGCCTAAACGGCTGGTAACTAACGGTTTAACACACAGTTAGATTTGGTGGAAGAGATAGATGCGCGCCATTTTTGGTGGCCTCTCCAATTTTAACTCCAGTTAAGTGGAGTTCTCCACTTTTAGTGGAACTTTCCTAGGTGAAACTGGGCAAAAGTGTAGGAGGCCCAATTTTCACCCATTTTGAGTGAATGAAGAGTAATTTTTGACTGATTGGAGCATTCTGGATCCATTGGTGCAGAGAAAACAACCATTAGAGCACTGTAACTATATGTAATAGCAAAATTTTGAGCATAATGAAATATGGACAAGCCATTGGGAGCTGGACCAGTAGATGTAGCCCAGGAGGGGTGAACTGATTCATCATGCCTGTTGTGTAGAAATCATGTGGTGACTTATTTCTTTGTTTTACACTACTGTTCAGTATTATTAATGCTTATTTCATGCTTCTAATTCACTAAAAATCAACTACAAATCATGGAAAAATTCCTTAAACCTTATGAAAACTAATGAACCGATCATGCACATCTTTTTTAAACTAAAAAACACTTAGCACAACAAAACTAATACAGTCATTTCAGGTCACGAAGGATAGCCCACATGTCTTCCCAACTTGGGAGGTCATGTCTGCCCAAGATTCTTTGGACAAACGTTTCCCATTCATCTGTGACTACATTTAGAGCAATCCTAATGATGACATCATCCCCCACTTTAACCCCCATGGAAATCAGTTGATCCCGAATCGATAGCAACTATAAGAGGAAGGGATCGATTTCCTCTCCCTTATTCATCACAAACAACCTCATCTGGTTCTCCATAAGCATCTTCTTCTGGATGGATTTCCCTTGATACATTGTGGTCAACGTTCACATATCATTAGTCGTCTTCTTGTCGGAAATGTGTGGGACCACATGATCCTTGACCCCGTCCATGATGAAGTGCTTAGCATGTGCCTTAGCTTCATTATGCTTCACGAGAGGAGAAACATTAGTTGGTGTTGCCAAGACGTTCTCTGCATGCTCCCATAGTCCATATGCCTCCAGGACCATCAGGATTCTGGCCTTCAAGATAACAAAGTTGGACAATTCATCCAACCTATAACAAATTTGGACAAGTCACCCAACCTATCTTGATCACACAATTTGTACGACACCATCCTAAGTCACCAGGTTTGGCGAATTTAATCCTTCGGATTCGAAATTCGCCAAACCTCAAAGGATTTCGAAAAAATCGATTTTGTTCACCAAATTTGAAGCCAAACTCAAACGTGAACTTGATGCTGAATTAAAACCCGAACTTGATGTCGAACTCGAAAGAATTTTTTTTAAAATTCGGTTAAAATTAGGTTAGGTTCGACAAAAATTCGATTTGGTTCATTTTTGGAGTAAATAAAAAGTGGCAAACCTTGAATCTATAAATATGAATGTCACATTTATTTTTCAACCTGCTTAAAATTGATATCTATATATATATATATATATATATATATATATATTCAAATTTCTATATGTTGAATACTATGTCGAACTTTGTCGGCAAAATTTTAGGTGTCGAAATTTATTCGAATTTCAAGGTTGTCGAACTCGAACATGAACATGAACATGGTGACTTAAGCACCATCTAGCTCAGAAAAAATTGTCAAAAATAGATAATCCTCTCCCTGCTATTATTGCTACTCTCAGCAGAAGCCTGGATCTAGGGTCCTTGGTGAGAAGGCACACTCTATAGCAAATGCTCCCTCTCACAACTAATTTCCCTCCTTGGAAATATGAAAAATCCTTTGAATCAGCCCTCTTCGATCACCCTCTTGATCGGTCCTCAGATTTCTTTGGAAAAAATCTGCTGAGTTATTGTTATCCTCCCACTCTTTGTCAAATTAGCTAGGCACGATTCTGCACCGACATAATCTTCACCACACCTACAACCTCTGAATATTTGAGGCTACGCTTCCAAAATACTACAGATCCATACAGCACCCTCACAAATGGACATCATCCGTCTGGGTGGCCTCTTTTTGAGAAGATTGGCTCCACACAGCCTTTTCACAGCGACTGCGCAACACATGCTACTCTTGCATCACTCTGAAAGGCTTTGCGCTGCCTCTACATCACTCAACTAGGAATGCATTAGCCCTGCATGGTGTCTGCTGGGACTGTGTCCTCGTGTTATTGTGTTGCCCTCTCTGGAACTCTGCTACTTCAGCTGCATTCTCTACAGCAAAAAAATCTTCAGCCGTTTTGCTGCCGATTCAGCTTGATCTGCAATATTTTCATACCATGTGAAAATTTCTAAACATAGAAATCCTAGTGCAGTGTCTCGATTTAATTTTCATTCTTGAATTAAATTACAAGTTAATTTTCTGAATTATTCAATAAACACAATTATAGCCTACATATTTACAGATCATTTATTGAACATAATGCACACATGAGAAAGTGACACACAGATTTTTCAGACAAATGTCCCCGAAAAAACCCAATGTGGGGAAACCGGTGTAGCTATCTCTAGAGAGTTTTATTATTATATAGAATCTGAATACAATAGTATTTGGGCACCAGACATGGTTGGCCATACAGAGAAAATTCATGGTAGAAATACCTCTTTCACTCGGAGACATAAAATATGGTTGATTGACACTCTCAAATGAGATTTACAGAATTCGAGCCCTTTATGGCCCACTAAAAACCCCATTGTTGTCCCTCAGCTCTCTGTGTTAGCCTTTCTGGCCTGAGTCAGAATTTTTGCTGCCCTAGAAGGGCCCGCGTCACCCTCTCTGGGCTTATGATGCCCCTACGCTGCCCTTACTAGGCCTGCATCACCCATAAAGGGTTCTTGCTGCCTCTGCGCTCCCTTTTGCATGGTTCTGGCTTAACTGTGTAGCTCTGGCTGGCCTTTGTGCTACCTCTCTGCCGCTATTGTATTCTTGTCCTTGGAACAAAATCCCTTGTCAATCTCTGCCGCTCACTGCACTGCAGACTCACTTTGAAATTATTAGCAAACCACGCCCTAGAATTTTGACTTAGCTTTAGTGCTTTACCAATATGTGTGTCCTCCAACTGACCCCAAGCCCTTCTCTTATACTTTTCTCGTTGGCAAACCAATGACCGTGATCTAATTTCTAATCAATGGCTAATATTAGAAGCTACTTGATCCACATCACTTAGAACATTCTCATCACATGTTTAATTTAATTCACTTTAATCTTTTAATTTTCCTAAGTTAGACTTAGGGTCCTTAATTAAAAATATTAATTATTTGAGTAACTATCAATACAGATGGAATTTATCCAAACGCTTTCTGGGTCTTGGAGATCTCATATACTCCATCTCCTCCATAAAATTTAAGAGCTAGAGCACATCTGATGCTACCCCAAAATCTCAACGAACACTAAAAAAACTACATAAAAACTCTCAATATCAATTAGAATTAATTATTTCACCCATACAAACAAGAAAATTTCATTATATTATTTCTATTGACAACTAAAAATCCCTTCATTTTCATTACTCTAACCCCATAAGTTAATGTTTTATTTACCATACCAATCGTATTGGGTACGTATAATACTAGTGTATTCCCCTTATTTTTATTGTTAGTGTAGCCCCCTATTGTTATTGGTATACCCATGTATCCCCCATGTTGTTATTGTTGTGCCCCATTGAAGCTCACTACTATTATTGTTATGCCCTTACATTATTATTTTTATGTAGGATTTTCTTATATTGTGACCTCTTAGACTCCTATATATTGTGAAAATTGAATTCATCAAACCTGAAATATAGAAGGTGCATTGGTAAGGACAAAAGGCATGACCAAAAATTCATAATTACCCTAATGAATTCCAAACGTTTTTTTCGAAATGTCTTTAGTTTTCATTCTAATTTGATGATATCCTTAACAAATATCCATCTTGGTGAAGTAAATTTATCCATGTAATTCATCCAATAATTCATCAATAAAAGGAATGGGAAATTTATTTTTAATAGTGAGCTTGTTGAGCTCCCTATAATCCGAACACATGCGCCATGATCCATTTTTCTTGTGCACCAATACTACTGGAGTAGAGAAATAACTTTGAATAGGTTGAATTATACCGACCTCTATCATTTATGCAACCATACGTTCAATTTCACTCTTTTGGGCATAGGGATATCTGTAAGGCCTGACGTTTGGAGGAACACTTCCTAGAATCAAATGAATAGCATGATCATGATCATGAATAGGTGGGAGGCCTTTGGGAGTCTCAAATACCTTGGAATGATTGTCCAAGACTTTTTGGAGATATGGAGAAATAGATTATTTCAATGTTTGAACCTCTAGTGAGCATAATTGTGTAATTACGCCCCCATTGTTCTTTCTTTAGAATATTTTTCATGCCATTATAGTTGACTACCTTTCATGGTTTCCTTATGATACCCCTTAATTCAACCTCCTTTCCTTCCCAAAGAAAATTCAATAAAATTTCTTGAAAATTAAAAGCTATCGTACCCAAATATTGTAACCATTGGACTCCTAGTACAACATCAGCACCACCCATTTGAATGGAAAACATTGGACTATTTAATACATATTCCCCTATGGTTAGCTTGATATTATGGCACTTTCGAGAGAAATTTATAGGTCCTCCTTTTGCAACCAGCACTTGACACTATGGTGCTGGATATAGGAAGCAATTCAATTCTTTGGCTATCTTACAATGAATAAAATTATGGGTACTACCCGAATCAATTAGCACTATTACCTTTTTATTCTTGATATGTCCTATCTTGAGAGTTTTAGGAGTGGTAATTCCTACCAATGCATTACCAAGTATGGTCGGATTCATTTCTTCTTTATCTAGGGTTGGTTCTTGGTGTATATCATCTTCTTTTGAAGTTTCTTGTTCCTTTTCTTCCTCCTTTTCACAATCCATGTAAAATAATTTCTTCTAAGCACACTTATTACCTTTAGTGTATTTTCTATCACAACTATAACAAAACCCTTTTCCTCTTTTTTATTCCAACTATTTTTTTGTCAACCTTGTAGGTTGTGGAATGCTAGGAGTAGCAACACTTCCATCTTTATATTTTTTAGTGGTAGGCTTCCTTGTCACCATAATTTTTCTTTCAATTTTTCTTGCCAACCTGAATGCCTTCTCCAATGAATTAGGTTCCCAAAGTTGAGCCTCATGTTGGATGTTATCCTTTGAATTCTCTATGAATACATCAATCCTATGTTCCTCTGGAGTATTTTTTACCCTTATATTCAATTTTTGGAAGTCCTTAATGTGCTCCACCATAGAACCCTTTTGTTTGAGATTTATCAATTAAATAAAGAAGGTGTTTCTCTTTGTATACTCATAATGTGCTATCATTTACTCCATAAATTTGACCAAGTTACAATTTTTTTTACGAGAGAAAAGGCATCGATACCATAGAAACTGATTGGGTTCTAAATATGAAGTTGCAATGCGTACCTTTTGTGTGTTTTTTACATTATGGAGATCAAAAGATTGCTCCATCTGTAGTATCCATGTTACAGAATCATTTGCATCAAACTTACTCATATTGATCTTTGGAATATGGTGGGTCTTCAATCCAATGTTAGAGTCTATGAAATCATGATTAACATTTCTTTTGATCTCATCATTAGTTTCCTCTACTACCTTTTCACCATTAGGAAGCTTTTCTTGTAGCAACTTTGTCAAACCTTCAAACCTTCAAGTTTTTCTTATATACAGTCGATTTTATCTTCCATGCCATTCTTTAAACCATCCATATTATCTTCTATGTCTAATTTTAAACCATCCATGCCACCTTTTAGTTCATCTTTGGTTGCTCTTTGTGCGAGCGAAGTTTGTTGTACTTGGTCTCGTAATTGTGATATATCATGTTGCAATTCTTCCTCTTCATGCGTCATACTAGATATTTCTGAGGGCTTAATGGGTATGGATTTTTTTTTTGGAGGTATTTTAGAACCCAATACTGATATATATATATGCTTCAATATGACCTTGGAATCACTTCAAACTTATTTTTCAAACAAATGTTATGAAAAATTAAAAAAAATAAACACATTTTTCTTTCTTTTAAGGAGCTCTATATTGAAACTATTGTATCTCTAGGATTTCGGATCTCCACTATCTTAAATTTGGTCTTGTATTAACCCTGTAATTCTTATTTCCAATTCCATAGGTGAGACCATTTTTGGATTCTTCAAGCTAACATTGTCTCAAATCTCCTACGATGACCCGATTGTGTACTGATTTAGTAGAGAGAAGTTTTAAGATATGCCACATGTCACTGTTTAAACCTTCGGCTCTAAAATTGATACAGAAAAAACTGCAGTCTGTGCACTTTTTACCACCTTTTACAGAATTAAAATCTGATGTCTGAAATGAAATTTATGACTGTTTTCCCTCGGTCATCTGTTTGAGACTGAATTTTGGAACCTCCAAAAACCCTAACTTTCTCAATCATATCTCCAAAAATAAAGCGAACCAAGATCTGAATCTCCAACACAAAGTTTACCAAAATTTCTACTCCATGTGGTTTCAATTTCAACTTTTGAAGCTTCGTATAGAAAAAATTATAGCGAAAATTACAAGATGACCTATTTTAAGAAGCGAAACCCTAGAATCCAAAGCTCTGATACCAAATTTTATGCAACCAGCTCACAAAATAGAAGAAAATATAGATCAATGACTTAAAAATTATCCACTTCAAGGGGTAAACCTCCTTTACATTACATAAATGAACAATTCTTGGATGATTTAAATGACAAAACCACCTTTCTAAAAATAGGAGTCTAAGGGGCCACAATATAATCAGAGTTGACATAAAAATAATAATGTAAGGGCAAAACAATAACAATAGTGGGCTTATATGGGGCACAACAATATCAATATGGGGGCTACATGGGCACAACAATAACAATAAGGGGGGATACACTAATAATAACAATAAGGGGAACACTAGTATTATAGGGACGTAACATTGAAGATTAGATTAAATTGTGTTTCTTTTTTAAGTTATTATTATATATTTCATTAGTTTAATCCAATTTCAAAGGAATCAATCTAAAATATCATAATATTTAGGTGTAAGGAAATGATGGAAAAGGCTTAAGATAAAATAACAAAAAGTATCTAAACGATAGATAGAATATTAATACTTATCCAAACATACTTACTTCTGTTTGTGTGCTTAGTAATGAGCTCCTGCAACTTCTTATCACCTATTCCTACTTATTAGTGTGTACATACAAATGATTAAGTGATTGAGATATTATTAATGGTTTATATTTATACATTTAGTTTTGAAGTTGAAGTCGAAAATTGCGTTGTTTTTTTTAAGTTATTATTAATATTATTATTATTATTATTATATAGCCGACATTAAAAATGTTGGCATACAATATTTCTTACATTACATCTTACACCTACACATCTACCCTATATTGGGTTGTAGAGCGCCTCTCCGTGCAATAAAATTTGAATTCAAAGTTTGAGGTAGAGGGTTGCATCAATCCAAGGTGGCTTAGGAAAATTCACATTAAGCCTATGAAAATTCTTTTGAAGAAAAACCAAGTGTCTAGTTGAAACACTAACCTTGCATACATTACTCATGTGTCATATAGTCCAAATTAATCTCTAAATTCCTGTAAAATTTAGCATCTCAGGGATGAATTTCTCCTAGAAGAAATCATTTCTTTCAGTTCTGTTTGAACCACCTATAATAAAATTTCATTTCTAACAATTCTAATATGACTTTATGAAATATTAAGTCACATATCAATGTGGAAGTGACTTTCTAAAAATAGAAATTCATGTCTAAATGATAAAATATGGTCTTGACATATGGAATCCACTTTAAAATCAAATAAATCATGATTATACATGCCAAGAATTAATATTTTAATCCTTACTAGTATTATTATTATTATATTATTATTTATAAAATAGTCCAAAGTCATTCACCTTTAATGGATTAATAAAAATGAATTTTCTCATCGAATAAGTAAATTAAATTAAGAATATCCTACTTGAAAAATCAAACCTCTCTCTTGGAATAAAATAGTAACTCCACTCTTGAGAGAATTTAAATCTCCCCCACTAATTTAATGTATGGAAAAGTGTAACTCCTCCTCATTAAATACATTTGTAACTCCCTCATTCAATTTGATTTATAAATATCACCAAATATTCTCTCATGCCTAAGTGCAACTCTCTCTCTCTCTCTCTGTCTCTCTAATTTGAATTGTAACTCCTTTAGACAAGTGTACTTCTCTCTCTATTCTTGGGATGAGTTACACTACTCCTCAAGCAACTCCTCCCTCATTGAATTCGATTCTCCTATTCTTGGCTCAAGGCATGAATTTTTTTTGTAACTCCTCTCCTTTGCCATATATTTAAGCAAAAGAAAGTGACAGACAAGTGTAGCATGTTCATTTTGAAGAAGAAGAGAAAGTGTTGAGTGTGTGTAAGAGAAGTGCGAGAGCTAGTGAAGAGCAACAGCAAGGAAAGAGCTAGATTAAGCATGAAGGACATGATCTGATCAAGAGAAGGAGGAGATCTTCAAGAAAAGAGAAAGTGCACTTAAACTGCAAGTTGATTAGACATTAGTGACTTTATTCAATCTCATTATCTCACTCTATCTCTTTGTACTCTGTTGAACAATTGAATAAATCTAATAGAAGAAGAATCATTTGGGTTTCCCCCTTGAGAGATTTTTCCCTAGTTATCGGGCCAAATATCAGTGTCTCATATTTGTGCTTGGTTTTCTTCATATGATCCTTAATTTTATGTTCTATCTACAATTGTTGATCTAAATTTTTTTGAATAAATCTTCATTTTAAGTAATTATAACAACATAGAACATTAATTTTTCTACAAAGTACATTCAATTTTCTGCAAATTACACTTAGATTTCTACAAATTACATTTATTTTTATTCAATATTCTACAAAGTACATTCAGTTTTATGCATAGAAATTTCAAGTTTCTGCAAATAATTTTTAATTTTTTCCATAAAACTTTTAGATTTTAACATGATATCAGAGCCTTGGTGAAGGCAAGTCCAAAGAGACTAGATCACCTGAAGAGACCCCACTTGCCACCAAAGTTTTTTTTTATCAAGATAAATTCTTCCTACTTCAAGGTAGAGGAGAAGCTAAATGATGCTTCAAACTTTGGTCCATGGAAAGCAAGGCTATTTATCACCCTTTAAGAACGCAAAGTTTTGGACTATGTTGAAGGAACAATAGTTTATCAACCAGAGAATTCATGTGCTACTATCAAATCTAGACATAAAAAAGGGTGAAATAAAATCTAGAAAATTATCCTTGACTCTCGTACTAATCATCTCATTAATAATGTTTTTGGTTTGAATAAAGTTAAATAAATGTATGAAAAACTAATTGGCATGTTTTTTATTAGTAACTTGAACCGGAATAGTTCCTTGAAGAATCCGCTGAAGGAAATCAAGATGAACAGAGGAGAGACAACTCAAGCATACTTTTTGAGAATGATCAAAATCATAAATCAACTATCAACAGTTGGTGAATTTGTACCCAACAAATAAATATTGTTGATTGCTATTGGAGGCCTTTCTCCTGTTTTGGAGACTTTTATCACCACCATCAACAATATCAACACTATTCCCACTTTTGATGAGCTTCTGGGAAAGTGTATCCAAGAGGAGGCCAGAATGACCTCTATAGGGATAATTTCACATCATGAAGAAGCGAACCTACTGCATTTTCAGCCTATGACAAGAGAAATAAAGGTAATAAAAAGAAATTTTCTTTCAAATCAAATAAAGGGAATATAGACATGTAAAAAGCTAGATGCTTTAACTATCAAAAACATGGTCACTTTACTCGTGACTTTAAGAAAGCCTTATATGGGCTAAATCAAGCTCCACGAGCCTGGTATTATTGAGTTGATAACTACCTGATAAAGCTTGGTTTCATAAGAAGTAGTGCAAACCCAAAACTCTACTTCAAGACAATCCAAGGTATACCATTGATTTTGGTATTGTATGTTGATGATTTATTCTTGATAGGAGGAGAACCTCTTATCCTCCAATGTAAGAGGGAGTTATCTTCTGAATTTGAAATGAAATACATTGGTTTGATGCATTACTTTCTATGTCTACAGGTCTGGAAAATACCTAGTGAAATCTATATTTCTCAAGGAAAATATGTTGTTAAGATACTTGAAAGATTTGTTATGGTAGAATGTAATTCCATGCATACTACTATGGAAATGAACTTTAAGAAATTATGTGGCAAAGCTACAGAAACTAGTTTGGAAAATCCCACAGAGTATAGGCAACCCATTGGTGCTTTGATATTTTTGGTAAACAATAGGCCTCACATATGTTTTGTTGTAAACAATTTAAGTCAACATATGATTGATCCCTTTCATGTCCACTCAATTGTTGCAAAACATGTACTCAAATACTTCCATGGAAATATCAATATAGGATTGAAATATATTATTAAAAATTTAAGACTTCAAGGATATACGGATGTTGATTGGGTTTGTAAGTACATTGGTAGAAAGAGCACCTCTAGGTGCTTCTTTAGCTTGGGATCTGCAATGATCTCTTCGATGAGAAAAAATAAGAAGTATGTTGCACTAAGTACAACTGAATTTGAGTAAATTGCTACTAGCATGGCTAGTTGTGAGGAAGTTTGGAATACAAATATTTTTGGGGAACTATTTGAGCAACTTCCAGACACAACAATAATATATTTTGAAAATAAGAGTGGGATTCGTCTTGCAGAAAATCCTTTGTTTCATGATAATTCCAAGCATATTGAGATCAAGTATCACTATATCTGGGATATGGTGCAGAGAGGAGCATTGATGCTCCATCACATCTCCTTTGATGATAAGATATATGACATTCGTACCAAGCCTTTACTGAAAGGAAATTTCATGGCTTTCAGAGAGTAGCTTGGAATTATGGATGTGACCCTTCTAGGAAGCAGTCATAGTTGATCGAGAACACTGAGTTGCCTCCCCCCCCCCAATTAGAGCTCGCGGGATAAGAGAATGATGTTGAAAAGCTCCTGAGGAAGAGGGACCTCTTGTGTAGTGTGTGCCACATGAGTAGGCTTTAGTATGCATTCGACCCATAGTCTGGGACGTGGGAAGACCCTCCTATCTGGTCAATAGGTGTAGTGAGACTTCTTTGTGTGACTTGTCTAGGATGCAAGTGTTCCGCCACTTGAAGTTTAATGAAACTTGGTTATTTTGATTCTTTTCTATGTGACTTGAGTCTTTTCCATGTGATGATCCTTTCCTTTCCAAATTTTTTTCAAGTGGATGATTATTCTTTATATTGTGACTTTGTTGTTACATATGTTACAGAGCAGAGTTAAACTAATATGAATGAAAGAGATGAGAGGAAGCAGAGATCTTTGATGCTGAAAGAATAACTCCGTCGCTGAGAGAGAGTGTTAAAATTTGGTAGCTCAAGGATGAATTTCTCCTAGAAGAAATCATATCTTTCATTTTTTTTAACCACCTATAATAAAATTTCATTTCTAACAATTCTAATATGACTTTCCAAAAATAGTAAGTCACATCTCAATTTGAAAGTGACTTTCTAAAAATAGAAATTCATGTCTAAATGATCAAAGATGATCTCGACATATGGAATCCACTTTAAAATCAAATCAATCACGATTATACAAGTCAAGAATTAATATTTTTATCCTTAATATTATTATTATTATTATTATTATACTATTATTTATAAAATAGTGTAAAGTGATTCACCTTTAATTAATTAAAGAGAATGAATTTTCTTGTGGAATAAGTAAATTAAAATGAGAATCGCCTACTTGGAAAATCAAACCTCTCCCTTGGAATAAAATAGTAACTCCACACTAAAGAGAATGTAACTCTCCCTCACTAATTCAATGTATGGCAGAAGTGTAACTCCTCTTCATTAAAAGCACTTGTAACTCCCTCATTCAATTCGATTTGTAACTCTCACCAAATATTCTCTCATTTCTAGGTGTAGCTCTCTCTCTTTCTCTCACTAAATCAAATTATAACTCCTCAAGACAAATGTACCTCTCTCTCTATTCTTGGGATTAGTTACACTTCTACTAAAGTAACTCCTCCCTCATGAAATTTGATTCTCTTATTATTGGCTCAAGGCATGAATTCATTTTGTAACTCTTTTCCTTTCTCATCTATTTAAGCAAGAGAAAGTGAGAGTTAAGTGTATCATGTTCATTGTGAAGAAGGAGAATAAGTATTGAGTGTGTGTAAGAGAAGTGTGAGAGCCAATGAAAGAGCTAGATGAAGTGTGAAGAACATGATTTGATCAAGAGAAGGAGGAGATCTTCAAGCAAATAGCAAGTGCACTTCAACTGCAAGTTGATAAGACATTGGTGACTTTATTCATTCTCTCTCTCTCTCTATAATCTGCTGAACAATTGAAGAAATCTAATAGAAGAAGAATCATTTGGGTTTTTCCCCTTGACGGGTTTTCCCCTGGTTGTTGGTCCAAAATATTAGTGTCTCATATTTGTGCTTGGTTTTTTTCATATGATCCTTAAGTTTATGTTCTATATACAATTGTTGATCTAAAAAGTTTTGAATAAATATACATTCTAAGTAGTTGTAACAAAATATAACATTCAACTTTATGTAAAGTGCATTTAGTTCCATTCAATTTTTTGCAAAGTAAATTTGATTTTCTCCATAGAACTTTCAGATTTTAACAATTCCCACAATAAATATATCATCATAACAAAAACACTAATTTGACATGTTTTGATCAAAATGCACAGTTGGGTCTCATTAAAACTCCATATTTTAATTTTTATGTTGATAAATTCTCCTTACATCATGCCTTATATATTTAGATAGTTAGATTTCCAACTTCAAGGTAACAAATTGTTGTTGTGAAAAAATACTTATAATTTTAA
This sequence comes from Pinus albicaulis, assembly GCA_034641835.2. Lineage (NCBI taxonomy): Eukaryota > Viridiplantae > Streptophyta > Pinopsida > Pinales > Pinaceae > Pinus > Pinus albicaulis. The sequence goes on from CM076575.1 coordinate 636,316,908, forward strand.
TTTTCACAAAGTGTAAATCAAGTTTGAGTGAGTTAAATGGTGTTTTTTACCTAGGCTAAATATAATGCATTTCCCAATAAAATCCTATATTCCATATTTTTAAAAACTATCTCCATTTCCAATATGCTAATCTTTTGACATATTTCTAAAATAAAGTTTCTAAAAGTCAGTAGGGTATGGGTTTTGTATGAGATAACAAATTATTATACTACATTTCTTATCATAGAGATTATTTTCATATTAACTATTATATTTTTTTAATTAAAATTATTGCTATATTATAACATGTCATGTCATGTGTGTAGCTATTATATTCATTTATTGATGGTTACTACAAAACACAAGCCTTTGCCGCTATAAGTTGTAGCACAAGGATTTGTTATAACTACTCAACTTGAAGAATGAATATGAATGAAGATATGTAGAAAATAGTATTGATAATTTCAATAAAATTTAGTTTGTGGATATTTGGGCATACGAATGGAAAAGAGATTTGAAAGCTTGGGATGAAGAAATGAAAAGGGCCTTGAAATATAAAGAAAAATGCCAAATAGTGCAAACAACTACCCATTAGAGTAAAATTGATGACTTATGTACAATGGAAAGAAATGGAAAGCCAAGAGTAGATAAATCAGAGATAAATCGTCCACTAATAATGTCATTAAGTGCTTAAAAAATTATAGGCATTTTCCTTCTGAACTTTGACCTCACTCAAAAAGGAAGTATTTTAATGAGAATGCTCTTGATTTTGATATAGTTTTTTTTCTTAAATAATAAATTATGGTTCACAAGAAATTGTTTTATGTAAATTTATTATTGATAATCACATGGGAAGCCTAGAGGTGACATGCTTAGAGCCTCATGCTAATAATCAAAATCTTTACATTATTTATTCAAATGATGTATGAATCACAAATATAAGAAACATTTCTTTTGAACATATGGTTTTTGTACATGAAGAAGATAAGATTTTGCAATCATCCCTCATTATTTGAACTAAAATTACCAATTGTTTTAGGTTCAATTTTTAGCTTATGAAAATGAGATGCAAATGTTATCATTAAAAGAGGCCTTTATATTGGAGCTAATTTGGATATGAATCCTTCATTAAATTATGGTTGTTTTGGGGAGATAGATGGTAAAAAAATTTATTTGTTGGAATGTGCTTGTATGGTTATTCATTATAGGTAATGTCATTATTTTCTTTATCTAAAATCCCATTAAAAAGTGAATTTTAACCACCTCAGGAGGTGTTTTTTGCCATATTATTTAACAATTTTTTTTTGTAATAAAAGAAAGTACAAAGTTGTTGTTTCCATTATTTGTCTCTACAGAATATGGAAATAAGGATGACATATGATTATCTTAGCATTTTACAACCAAATTGAGAATGATCACAACATTTAGCTTATAGATCATACAAAATGTAGAATCATTTCAAATGTTATAATACAATATATAATGATAAAGTTTAAAATTCCATATTTATATGAAAATTTTTATTAAGTTTTAACTTATTATTATGTATTTTTTACATCTTATACTTGTGATTGTAAAATTTATTTAGAATTTATCTCTAAAAATTTTAAAAAAATCTTAATAAGAAAACAATTAGACCACATTAGTAATTGAGCCGAGAGGCTAATTCTACAACCTAATATAAGGGGATGTGTAAGTGTGTTTGTCAATCGGTGCCCCTAAATAGAAAACTAATATCGACTATAGAAATTATACAAACAAGCATGTATATCATGAATTCAATTGATCTAACAATGTATGAAAGTTAAATACTGAATCGCTTCTACAAATATTTTGCGGAATTAAAAACACAATTGCCAATCACATGAAGTAAAGAAGAATAAAATCAAACACAACACAGATAAATTCCCGGGGAAAGCTTACTGCTCAAAACCCCTCTATCATATATTGTATATTCCACAAGGGATCATGAAACAATTACATACAACTCTTCTCAGAAGATCCCTCTTGTATTCAGCTAATTGTCTCACACTGATCCAGACAAAATTAGGCCAATACTCAGCCAATTCTCAGCCTGTCTTCAACCTGCCTTGCTCACGCATTTCATGAGGAATGCAATCCCTATTCCCAAGGAATTCCAGCCTTCCTACATTGCACAGAGTATCATGGGAATCCTGTAGTGTTTAAACTGCATCTGCATAGTTTGCTATAATCACAACTGATAGTTAACATCCCTTTCACTTAGATCTCAATTGGGTCTCCAATGCAACTGACATGCATGCAACTAATAATAGTAAATCCTCAGTTGCATGTGAGATCACTGATTGTGAATTAACTAATATTTAATTCACTTGATCTCTCACTAGTGTATCAAACAGTTACAACTAGCACAACTGAGTTTAACTCACTCAACTAAGTTAAACTGATTACAACTTGCACTAACTAATGCACCACTGCACTTCGAACTCTATTATAACTAGAATTACTTTGCATGCCTCACCAACTACCTCTAACTTGAAATCCACTAGCTAATTGAGTTTATCACTCTCAGTTAACTATTACAACTTATTTTGAGATTTAGATTAATTTTATTGTCCATCTTAATTAAGGGATAAATAAAATAGACATGCGCTAAATTTAGCCTTGTGGGCCCCACCCTAGTGTAGGTGCTTAATGCACAAGGCGTGGGTGCTGAATGTTGTTTCCGGATGCTAATTTCATTGTTTCTTGTTGCAAACTTAAATAGTCCCTCTCAACAAGAAATGAATGTCCTTGCATGCGACATGCAACTCATGTATGCGACATGCAACTCTTGCATGTGACATGCAACACTTTTCTAGTGTTTCTCGCACATGCAACACTTCTCTAGTGTTTCTCTCACTTACAACCTTTGCATGCAACACTTCTGAAACTGAATAGCCTCCAAACAACTGAATCAGTATAATGCATCTGTCATCAAAGTCTTCTGACCGCTGCTATCTACTTCACATGTCTACTGGATTCTCTGCGCTGCTGACATCTGCATCCATGCAGTCTGCACTTGCTGCCAACTATGATCTGGGATCCAGTATCTGACACTATCACTTTGATTTCATGTCCTCCTGACATTTGACTGCATCAATCTAACTAATCTTGCTACTCTTGTATTGTGGGCTCCTCGTAGCCAGGTTCGATTCATGAGACCCACACCTTTGCAATGAATCATGCCCAAATTTCTTCTCGGGATTATATCCGCACATCGCCCCACCTCACACTTGGAGGTATAATTGCATGTACTCCCTCTGCCCATCTAGCTTGAAATTTCTCTTCTTGAGTGTTTTCTGCCACTCCATGATCCTCATCTTATGGCTTCTCCACATCCTGAGGTTCATTCTTTGGAACCAAGAGTTCCTCACCTGCATGCAAAATCAACTCCCTCTCAAGGGTCAATTGCATGGCTTTCTCACACTTCCCCATGGTTGGAAGCTCTGTATAAATCGCATCTACATCAAGTCTATAGAGATTATTCACATGAATCCCAATATTCTTGGCTGGTCATGTTGCTTTGTGTTGAAGGAAAACTTTTCCTTCACTGAAAACAACATCATAGCCTCTATCTTCCAACATTGCAACTGAAACTAAATTTTTCGTTAAGCCTGGTATATGCATTACATATTTTAAAAAGAAGGTTTTACCTGACTATCTCTGAAAAGAAACTATACCAATCCCGGTAGTGCTATACTTTTTTTCATCACCCATTTCGAAATGCATTTGAAGGTCCTTCTCCTCCAAGCTACTGAAAATTTCTCTGTCTCCCATCATGTGGAAAGATGCACCACTATCCAAGTACCACACCGAACTCATTGCACTTGACACCATGCATGAAATAAGCGAGAATTCAAGCTCAAATTACGAAGCCAAAGCCTCACCAGCTGCATATCCAACAACCTTCTTGTTCTTCTTCTTTTGTGGAAAATTTGTGTCATAATGTCCATGCTCGTGACAATGAAAACACTTCCTTTGGACATGTCGCACTCCTTTCCTTCTTCATCGGTCTCAGTATAGGATTTCTTTCCTTTTCCTTTCTTTGAATTAGAAGCCAAAGCACAATATTCTTCATCATATCCCTTAGATGAAGATTCATCTCTAGTATTCTATCTAAACTCCTCTTGCACCAAATCCGACCACAGTCGTTCCCAATTTGGCAATTTTTCCCTGCCATTGACAAAATATTCATAATTGTGTCAATCTTGGGAAGTCCTAGAAGAGCTAGGCTCACCAAATCATCATCAAAAACAGTAATTCCTACACTCCCAAGCTTATCCCGACATTGGACAAACTTTGTTAAGTATACCGAAATAGCGTCGCCCTTTTCCATTTTGATCTTCCTGAGCTTGTTTTTCAGCGCCAATTTCCTATGGTCACTGCTGCTCTGAAATAGATCCATCAAAGCCTTCCACATCGCATATGGATTTTCTTTGACATGGACGCTTGAGATATGGTCTCATACTCCCTCTAGTAGGATCCTCCTCGCCCTTGCAACCTTCTTTTGCCAGGCATCAAGATTTGCAGCATCTGTCATAGCAGGTTTGGAAATGTCATTGTCAATGAATTCCTTCCAACCATTGTCTTCGAGTACTGCCTCCATCCTATCTTTCCAAGAAATATAATTAGAGTTACCCTGCAGTGCATACTCCAATCTCAATCCATTGAAAGCCATTTCGATCCTGATTCGCCTGTCGCACCAAGAGTACCTTTGCAAATTTCGAATTCTATTTAATCAGAAACTTAGCTTCTTCTTCTTTACTGTAGTAATTTCCTGTGCTATGATACCATCAAGAAATTATACAAACAAGCATGTATATCATGCATTCACTTGATCTAATAATGTACTAAAGTTAAATATTGAATCGCTTCTACAAATATTTTGTGGAATTAAAAAAACAATCGCCAATCACATGAAGTAAATAATAATCAAATCAAACACAACACAGATAATTTCCTTGGGAAAGCTTACTGCTCAAAACCTATCTATCATATATTGTATATTCCACAAGGAAGCATGAAACAATTACATACAACTCTTCTCATAAGAGCCCTCCTATATTTAGCTAATTGTCTCACACTGATCCATATAAAATCAGGCCAATACTCAGCCAATTCTCGGCCTGTCTTCAACCTGCCTTGCTCACATAGTTCATGAGGAATGCAATCCCTATTCACAAGGAATTCCAACCTTCCTACACTGCATTGAGTATCATGGGCATCCTGTAGTGTTTAAACTGCATCTACACAGTTTGTTATAATCACAACTGATAGTTAGCATCCCTTTCACTTAGATCTCAACTAGGTCTCCACTGGAACTGGCATGCATGCAACTAATCATAGTAAATCCTCAGTTGCATGTGATATCACTGATTGTGAATTAAATAATATTTAATTTACTTGATCTCTCACTAGTATATCAAACAGTTACAACTAGCACAACTAAGTTCAACTCACTTAACTAAGTTAAACTGATTACAACCTACATTAACTAATGCACCATTGCACTTCGAACTCTGTTACAACTAGAATTACTCTGCATGCCTCACCAACTACCTCTAACTCGAAATCCACTAGCTAACTGAGTTTATCACTCTCAGTTAACTATTACAAGCTATTTTGAGATTTAGATTACAGTTTATTATCCATCTTAATTAAGGGATAACTAAATTAGACATGCACCAAATTTAACCCTATGGGCCGCACCCTAGTGTAGGTGTTTAATGCACTAGGTGTGGGTGCTGAATGTTGTTTCTGGATGCCAATTTCATGGTTTCTTGTTGCAAACTTCAACATCGACTATAATTAAAAATAAATGAATATGTTGTAAGATAATTAGAATTTAAAAAATGTGTGAATGAGAGGTTTAAATCTTATATTATTCAAAAGTATTTCAACAAGAGATTTAAATAAACTATTTGAAGATATATGTTAACTAATTTATGTATATATAAAACAAATCATGTTTTCATGGTTAAAATTGTTATTCAGTCTATGTATACTTTATTTAGCATTCAAAGACATAATTTAATAATTCAAAAATAATGCATATATTTTACACTCTATAGAAATTTACACATGAAAAAATTCGATCCTCTTAACTCATATTAAATCAGTGCTTAAAATAAATCTATAAAAATGTCGCAAAAAAATACAACTTCAATTTATCTTAAGAATGTAAGAGCAACATTCTTTTGATTAATTTAATGAAACTGTCGTACATCGTTTTGGAACGCTAGCCAGCCGGATGATTTTACAAGATCTCTTTTTCTAAGTCCGCACTGTTAAAGTCAAGTCAAAATTAGAACTCCAAAATATATGGCCTGTTTGAATGTAGGGCTTAAGGGTCATGCCAAACAATGCTTTCTAGTAAATTATTAAAGTGCAGTATTTTAGGGACCTCTCACAGGTTTGCTCTGCAAACTGCTCAACAGGCAGACTGGCTCACTGAGTATCTTCTTTCTTGTTTAAGAGACCCTATGCGAACCCATACACGAACCTACTCAGACGTTCACACTTCTTTCGGCTCTTCTGCAGCTTCCTTTGCCTATAACGGCCTACTCTGTGTCCCTCAATGCTTTGGTGAACCTCTGGCGAACTTTCGGCGATAAAAAACAAGACAATAATACCTCAATGGACATTTCATAAAGCTCAGAGTTACAGTTCTTGACAATGCGGAGCATAAAAATTTTCTCTCTTTTATTGATTTCAGAATCATATTACAATCAGATTACGAACTGATAATGGACTCAGATCTCTTTCCAGAGATTGACTGCAGTGGCATTTACCAGTTTTTGCTACTCAGTAAATGAGCGAGCGATACTGGAGGCTATCTGGCCAGTAGCAGACTCTGTCTCAGAGTTCTTCACAAACATGCACACATTTTACAGACAGACTCGATCTATGATCAGGCCACTTTAGGGTCTTGCCTATGCCGAGCACATAGACACGCAGGCTTCTCTGATCACCTAAGGACTTGAGTCTTAGCACTGTGATGCAAGCAGATCGCAAAACTTTGCGCAGATGCAAAGCAGGGAGCTTCGGCTCGACTCAAACATAAAATGACTCTAGAATCTCAAACACTCTAATTCCCAATGCGAATGAATGAGCCTTAACCCTCCTTATATAGGAAATGAGGGGGGGACAAACATTCAATCGAGCCGTCGGATGAGAGACACGTGGAGGAGAATCATGGCTTTCAGGTAACACCGAAGTGACATCCGCACCGAGATTCGCCCAGCCGACACTAACATGTGAAAGGTGTGTGAGGTACACTGTGGATACCTTTTCTGTACAAGGCCCACGAGGAAACATCACTTATTACAAACACAGAGGATGTTTTTACGAACAGGTGAAAAGCCCTCAGAAAAAGACCTGTCACTGTAAACCCGTGACTGGGTATCTTTACACAGTGGAGAGTTTTGTTTTAACGGAGTCCACTAGAACCGCTTGTTTCTAGAGGAGTTTCAATCATCTGCAAATGAGGAAATCTATACTTGTAGTTCTCATCCCATTGTTTTGTATAGATTCTTCTTACAATCATAGGCTTATTTAAGATAATCTGGTGTTTAATTTTTGTCATAACTAACCAATAGTTATGCTGCATCATATGTTGTTTTAGAATGAGAGATGGATGTAATCCCATGAGTGTGCTGGTACTTGAAAAATCCTGATGATCACATTCATCTTCTTCACATAGATCACATCTACGTTGGTACCAATTTTCGTATAGAGTAGGGTCCATGGATGTTGGGCTAAGACCAAAGTCATTCCACCAGTCTTGAAACCAACTTGCCTGATGACAGTTTTGCATAATCCCAATGGCGCCAAACTTTACTTTGGTGTAATGGGTTTCATCTTTACCGTCTTTGTTCATTAAATCCCACCAAAGCTTTTTATAACCTGCAGAATCATAAACTGTGTCAGGGAATATCAGATTTGGATTATTACATGGCCATTGATTAAATCGGGTCCAGGTCCATGCAGGCTCCCTTGTACGATGAATGGAAATCCATTCGTAATAGATTCTTGATCTATCACCTCCACCAGTACTTATGACAGAGATGTCATTGAAGTCTTCAGAGAGAGACTCTTTTTCCTCCCATGCTCTTCGCATACTATGAGTGTATATTTTATCATGGATCCACATGCTGCCTTTCGGGTATACACGTCTTTCTGGTACCAGATGTTGTATGTCAGTGTGGTTCTGGAGATTAGCATCTAGTATTTTTGTATTGCGAAGTTCCCACCTAGGTTCCCATTCAGACATATAGGTGGTCCAAAGTTTTCCTTCTGGGATACTTCTCAATGTTTCTTGTTGGTTTATTTGATCCCATTCTGTACCAATGATCATAACATGATCATCTTCTTGTTCTTGATGTTGGATGTATTCTCTACTGAGGAAGTCTGGCAAACAATTTTCAGAACCCTTTATATGTTCTACTTTGAAAGTAAAATTTGCAAAGAGTGCCTACCATCTTGCAAATTTGGCATCTTCAGGATTCTTTATTTCTTTTGAAATAACTTTATCAAGTGCCTTTGCATCAGTTCTTAGTAGAAAGAACTTATTTACCAAGTAAATGGAAAACTTACTGACACAATTCCATGCAGCTTTAACTTCTTTTTCAATTGGGGCGTAATTTTTCTCAGCTTTGTTCCATACCCCTGATGCATACTGCACGACTTGCTCTTCATGCTTCTGACTCTCTTCACTTGGCCTCTGTTTAAGAACACCTCCCCAACCAACATTGCTGGCATCTGACTCAACAATCTTAAAAGAACTATCATCAGCAACATAAAGAATAGGAAGGCTTTTGACCCTGGATTTAAAATTTTTGACAACCAATGTATGTTTCTCAGTCCAAGGTTTTGGATTCTTTCTTAGTCTCTGATTGAGCAGAGACCTGTTAGTAGCACAGTTAGAATAAAAATTGCTTACATAATTCAAACATCCTAAAAATCGTTGCAACTGAGTTTTATCCAGAATGATGTCTGGAAATTTGTCTGCAAACTCAAGAGCATGGCTTTGTAAAGCAATTTGTCCATTTTCTATGCTATGACCCAAAAAATTTATCTTGGTCCTACACAACTCCATCTTCTTTTTACTTAGGACCAAACCATTTTTCTGGACCAATTTCATGAATATTCTTAAATGCTTGAAATGGTCCTGGAGATATTTTGAAAATATTAGGAGATCATCAATATAAGCAAGCAACCATTCATTGTAGGGATTAAAAATAAAATCCATTACCTTCTAGAACTTAGAAGGTGCGTGTTTCAATCCGAATGGCATCACATTCCATTCGTAGTGTCCTTCTGGCACACTGAATGTTGTCTTCCACTTATCTTCTTCTTTTATGGCGACTTGCCAAAAACCAGATTTTAGATCAAACTTCGAGAATATTCTGGCTCCAAATATCCTACGCAGCAGATCTCCTTTGTGCGGAATAGGATATGTATCATCTGCAAGAACAGTATTAAGAGGTTTATAATTTATGACAAGTCTAGGAATACCTCTGATTTGTTCACTTCTCTTGTTGACGTAGAAGCCATAACAGTTCCAAGGACTGTTAGACTCCCGGATCAGCTTTCTTTGAAGAAGCTGATTTATTTCTTTTTCACTGAGCTTTCGGTATTATTTTAACATGGGGATAGCTCTGGACTTGCATGCTTTGCCCGTATATCCTTCTTTGTAGGGAAATTCCACATAATGCTGTTTGCGATGCCAAAAGGCATTTGGTTCTTCTGAGCAGCAAGTCTGTTCAAACTGTTTCTGTAATTCAAAGATCTGTCTTTGAATTTGTGGAGAACTCAACTGATCTTCTATTCTGATCATATTCTTATGATCTTTGAGTTCTATAAGACTGGTTTCTGCTTTATTCAATTCTTCCTGCATAGCTTGTACCATAGTAGACATTCTGGTATTGGAAACATAAGGTAAATTAATTCTCTTACCTTTTATAGTGATGAAATACCCGGTCGTTTTATCTTTAAATCTCATAGAACCATGTGGTTCAACAACAGCAAGAAATACATTCCCAAGAATGAAATCAATTGGAATGTCTCCTACAACAAACCTTAAAGTGAGACACCTGTCTTCAAAACAGACAGTGGCTTCTGGTACTTCATATTCCAAAGTAAATTCTCCCAAACCAGTAATCTTACGGGTAGCAGTATTCCAAAATTTGGAAGGAATAGCCTTTTTGGAAAACAGGTTAACATCTGCTCCAGAATCAATCAATGCTTTTAATTGAAACTTTTGACCTTTTACCCAGACTGTGATATAAACATGATGTTGTTGATACTGGATAGCAAGGAGATGCATATCTCTGATTCCCATACTTGGATCAGGATGTCCCTCTGCAATTTCAACATTTTCAGTATAATTAGGAGGAGGACCATGCAGAGTATAGTTGGTGGGTTTACCAGGAAACACAGGAGAAGAAACGGGAGAGGCTAAAACCTGTTTATTCTTTTCAACTTCAGAAAGCCTAGCCTTTAAAATAGAAATTTCAGTTTTCATATTGTGTATCTCCCTACTCACCTCCCCCAAAGTGAGTGTACGAGCTTTGCTAGAATTATGTTGGAGATACGATCTGGTATATTGGTCATAAGAAGCATCAACAAAGTTTGGCTTCTTACCGGAGGAAGAACTGGAAGTAGTGCTATGCTGCATGAAAGTTTTCAACAATGTAGCTTTCAAATCACCATCTTCCATGGCACGAATTTGAGCAAAAGCTTTCATATCACCTTCATATGTCTGGGCCATAAGGACTTTTAATTTACCAGAAAATTCTTCTTGAAGAGAAGTATCGGAAGAAAGATCGGAATCATCATCAAAACAGTCACAGTGACAAGACTGTGAATCTGAACACTGACAATATGCATGGACTGCTTCTTCAAAAGAATAAGAAGCAGAAGAGTCAGAAGAAGATGCAGATTCTTCAGCAGCTTGCTGAATAGCAAGGCGATTATGGCAATCTTCAGTTTTATGAAAGGCAGAATGGCAATGCCGACATCTGTCTTCAATTTTCACAGCAGAACTGGAGCTAGCGTGTTGGGGCCTTTTAGATTGTGACTTTTTGCCAAGTCCTCTTTTAGACTCAAGAGCTGTAGGACATATATTAGATGTGTGGCTAGGCTGACCACAAAGCCAACAGACAACACCTTTCATTTTTTCAACTTTAGCATCTCTGGGCTTGATGTCCATAGGAGTATAATAATGAGTCTTTGGGTTATTCCTATAATAACCTTTTCTACCTTTTGTTGGCCTTCTTTTTGAAGGTCTGAGTTCGCGTCTTTTGTCAAAACTCAGTCTGTAAGTAGAGGCTCGAGCTCTGCGCTTAACCTTCTTTGCTTTTTTCTTTGTCTTTCTGCGGGAGACCAAAGGATCATCAACAGTTATTCCATACTTACTATAGAAAGACTTAGTACCAGGAAATTTATTTAATTTATCAATAGACTTGGTCATCTTAGAACTAGTACAAAGATTTATAAACACCTTAGTGATGATAGAATATATTTCTCCCCATAAATACACTTCAAGAGGTAATGGGAAGACTTCTTGCAGTTTTAATATATCAACCAACTTTGAAGGAAGGGCTACAAGGTATACTTTCTTCCACAAAACATTCTTTGGTTCTTTAACCCAAAATATTCTTTGGATCCAATCTCTGTGGAAGTCTTCAAACTGATTAATATTTCTACACTTCAGATTCATCAAAACCATCTCATGCTTATCTGTAAGTGTAATATCAGTTCCACAAAAATTTTCTTGTATAAGAGCAGTCAACGCACCTATCATATTATTTTGTGCGGTGCCATTTGGATTGAACTTTATGTCACCCTGTTCATCTCTGAGTACTTCCTTCTCCAATTTATCAAGCATCGCTGGAGAAGATTCAAGCTCCCACCATCTTACAAGAGTTCCAGTAAAACACTGTATTAGTGTCTTGCAAGCTTCTACCTCACTCTTGCCTGCAACACACATGAGTTTGTACTCGGTAATCATTTGATCAGGCATCTGCCTGATCTGTGCAGTAGTCAAATTATCTAAATTCCATTCTTTATGACTACCTTCATGAAATATTTCCCTTGGGGGAATCTTTCCAACTCCATATAGATCAGCGGCAGGATGTTTGTTGTACTGAGGTTCAAGGGGCTCATAGACAGGAAGGACATGATGCTCTGTGTCAGACTCAGGAAGGGATGTGACATACATTTTTTCTGACTGCTTAGATTTTTCAGATTCAACAGCTTCTTTAGGGAGAAGAAAGGGAAACTTAGAGATTGGACTTTCACTAAGTTCATTAGTGTGGATTGCTTTACCTTTTGTTAAAAAAGAATTTGGGATTGGCTTATCAATTTTTTTCAAACTCATCCTGTCTACCTTACCAGATAGATCTTAAATCATATGCCGAGTAGAGATAGAATTCTCTATAAGACAATTCCCTACTTCATCAATCTTCTTAAAAGATTCAATAGAATAATCTTTAGCAGCTGCAGAATTATATTGTACAGAATTTAATACATTATTTACATCATTAATAGACACATGGACTTTGTCTATCTATTCTTTCACTATAACAGCTTTAGCCATATTTTTCTCTAATCCAGTAACAGCAGTGTTTGTCCAATTTATTTGCTCACTGACTGTCTGTATTCTCCTTTCTATCCCTACAAGATTATCTTGTTGCACTAAGGGATAAGCTTTAGCTAAATTTTGTCCTTCTCCAAGGACAATTCCTTTGAAAGGAGGGAAACTGGAAGAGGTTTCAACTTTACTCCCATCACTAGCTGTCCAAGAATGACCAGAAGAGGATGCAGAATCAGTCATCAAAATCATCTCTAATTCTTTGGCCTGTTTCCATGAGTAGAAAGAAATCCAAACATTTCTTTCAATCATATATTCTTTCCATTCAGAGGCCAAGTTTATTTTCTCTTCTGTGCTGTAAGAGATAGCAAAGTCATCCACCTGGGGATGAGTATGGAGATCCCAATTAAGCATCAGCTTCATCCATTTCTCTGGGATTATATATTTATCACAACCATCCATCAAAGTATAAAAATTTTGGATCTCTGGAACAGATGGTCTTTTTATGTCACTGGGCAGATCCTTAAATCTGCATTCAGGAATCAATCCATCTTTTTTACTGTAAAAACCCACACCATGCTTATCTTTGGGAGATTTCATGTTCATAAATATTTCAGTCAATCTAGGATCCTCATCTTGCAAGCTGGGAACTAAGTGCATCATGAGGACATGTTCGTCTTCATGTGGAAAAGGGATATCAGAACATTTTGGATTAGGACAGGGAGCTATAGATGTGGAAGGAGGAGCTTCTCCTGTTCTAGGATTGTGGTTCTGATCTCTGAGGACTAGTGAAGCAAGAGACTGGATATTTACTGACTGATGACATTGTGGACAATCAACTCTGACAGGATTGAAATTCACAAGCTGTGCAAACTCAAATAAAGACAAATGATTACAATTTGAAACAAGAGATGAAAAAGAAGTATATGTACAATCAGGAGCAATATACAAAGGAGACTTTTTACATTCAGCTTCAATTCTATGCCTATCAATCGTAGATCTTCTTGGGAAAGAAAGAGTGGCAGTAGATTGATTTTCTGTAATATTTGCAAAAGTGATTTTTTGGACTGAGAGAGGCTTAGGATTTGGAACAACCCAGTGTTCAGGAAAAGATAGATCCTCCCACTTTATAGCTTGATGTTTAACCTTCTGGTTTTTAGGATCAGTCATAACAACGACACTGGTTTTTGACTCTCGGCTGGGGGCATGGAGGACTGCAGGGAATAAAGTGGAGGTTTGGCGAAAATAACCTCTGAACTGTATGGCGATATTATTCCTCTTTTTCTTCATGTCAAATCCAGTGGTCTGGATTTGTAATTGCAGAATATCAGCCAATGTTTCATCAAATACATAAACAGAGAAGTTTGGATAACAGTCAAACCACACGAGACCATTTGACAACGGTGCAACTATTCCTCCAATTAAGGAATCTGTATATTTGTTATGTGTCAAATCTCTGATAGTAGCTAACACATATGAATCAACACCTTGATGGACAAGGGCTTGGATTCCTACTCTGATGCATCCGAGATGCAGGAATTGTGTCCCCAATTTTTTAGCTTCTGCTTGAAGTTCCTTTGGATTCAACAAGGGTATTAACTGGACACGATCAGAATTTTCTTCTATAGAACTGATGGATTCTTTTATTGTTATTCTAGTGGCAGCTTTTAAGTGCCAGACACCAAGATCATTATAGACTTGAGAGGCAGAGATCTTGGGTAGAACCCATTTAGCCTGTGGCTCAGTTTCTTCATACAAATGATCAGACTCATTTGTAACTCAACTACTACTAGAAGCAAACATTTCTCTGAGAGGGTCTTGGGTGGCCCTATCATTTTCTTCTAATTCTCTAAATGATACTGACTTTCTTACAGAGTCCATTTTACTTTAAATAAAGAGAGTTTTGGTTTCAAGAACTGACCTTTTCACGAACCAGATTTACACAGACAAACTTGTCTTTTGGCTCTGATACCAATTTTACAGCAGGGACCTCTCACAGGTTTGCACTGCAAACTACTCAACAGGCAGACTGGCTCACTGAGTATCTTCAGTTCTTGACAATGAGAAACATAAAAATTTTCTCTCTTTTATTGATTTCAGAATGATATTACAATCAGATTACAGACTGATAATGGACTCGGATCTCTTTCCAGAGATTGACTGCAGTGGCATTTACCAGTTTTTGCTACTCAGTAAATGAGCGAGCGATACTGGAGGCTATCTGGCCAATAGCAGACTCTGTCTCAGAGTTCTTCACAAACACGCACACATTTTACAAACAGACTCGATCTATGATCAGGCCACTTTAGGTTCTTTCCTATGCCGAGCACATAGACACGCAGGCTTCTCTGATCACCTAAGGACTTGAGTCTTAGCACCGTGATGTAAGCAGATCGCAAAACTTTGCGCAAATGTAGAGCAGGGAGCTTCGGCTCGACTCAAACATAAAATGACTCTAGACTCTCAAACACTCTAATTCCCAATGCGAATGAATGAGCCTTAACCCTCCTTATATAGGAAATGAGGGGGGGACAAACATTCAATCGAGCCGTCGGATGAGAGACACGTGGAGGAGAATCATGGCTTTCGGGTAACACCGAAGTGACATCCGCACTGAGATTCGTCCATCCGACACTAACATGTGAAAGGTGTGTGAGTTACACTGTGGATACCTTCTCTATACAAGGCCCACGAGGAAACATCACTTATTACAAACATAGAGGATGCTTTTACGAACATGTGAAAAGCCCTCGGGAAAAGACCTGTCACTGTAAACCCGTGACTAGGTATCGTTACACAGTGGAGACTTTTGTTTTAATGGAGTCCACTAGAACCGCTTGTTTCTGGAGGAGTTTCAATCATCTGCAAATGAGGAAATCTATACTTGTAGTTCTCATCCCATTGTTTTGTATAGATTCTTCTTACAATCATAGGCTTATTTAAGATAATCTTGTGTTTAGTTTTTTTCATAACTAACCAATAGTTATGCTGTGTCATATGTTGTTTTAGAATGAGAGATGGATGCAATCCCATGAGTGTGCTGGTACTTGAAAAATCCTGATGATCACATTCATCTTCTTCACATAGATCACATCTACTTTTGATCAGGAGCTCAAATATGAGCTTGGGGAAAATCTCAAAAATGAAAGTGCTCAAATTGATTTGGAACCTAAGCAACGGGATAGGCCTCGACAATACGATCCCAACGCCACAAATGGTTCGAAAAATGGACACCGTATGAAAAAGTTATTGCACTTTTAGTGGAGTGGGTCCGGCAGAGCATGGAGGGGCCAACCCTCCTCCAATGGAACCTCATCATATGACCAGTGTGGGAGCTTAATGATTAAGAGCGCTTAAGGAGCCTAATCTCAAGTTTAATATTTAATTAAGCTTCAGTTAAGTGGAGTTTAATATGGCGGAGATTCTGGAGGTGCTCCCAAATTTAGGTGGACTTCCACTTTTAGTGGAGTTAACTGGCAGTTGCCCCACATTTAGTGGAGGAAATTGGGGCAAAGTTGTTTTGGTCATAACTTTCTCATTACTCAACCTTTTGGAACGAAATGTTTTTTGATTTCGTATGTTCTCAGCCTTTTGGACTCAATGGCGCAGGTTTCAGAGCCATTGGAGCTCATTTTCGACCTATTTAGCTTCGGAGAAGCTTTTTGAGCCACTAGGGCCATTTTGGGTTTTGAGTTTGGTTGAGCTGTGGATAACCTTTTTTGGTGAACGAAAAGTCATTTTCGACTATTTCCTGCATTCCAGAGCCATTGGAATAGGCCTTAGCTTTGTTTGAAGATTTTCAGAGGCCGAAAACCTTTAGGAGAGTTTTCAGGGCCACTAGGGCCGTTTTGGGTTTGGAGCTATTTGGAGTTGTGGTTATCAGTTGGAGGTGAACCAAAGCTCTATTTCAGATAATTTCGACCTTATGAAGCCATTGGAAGAGGTTTCAGAGGCATTTGAGGACTTCTACAGCCCGAAAAGTTGCAGACAAGTTCAAAGCACCAGTAGGACATTGATGAAGAGATCACTATTTATGGTAATCTTTCATTGTTTAGTGAATTTGAAAAGGCATTATTAGCTTTTTCTTGCCTTCTGAATCAGTTTATATATTCATATTTGTCTATTGAGACACTTATAATCTTGTATTGCATTTGAGAGCTTTTAATACAAGAGGACAAGCCCATTTTGGGAGGCTTGATCCAGGAGATGTAGCCCAAGAGTTGGGGTGAACTCCTATATCATATTGCTGTTGTGTTTTGACATTATATTGCTGAATATTTTTTCTGATTCCCATGTTAAGTTTCAGCAAAAACAATTACACTTAAGATACATAAATAGTGAAAAGACATACACCATTTGCAAGCTAAATTTCCGCATAACATCAAGTTTAAAGCAAGATTATTTTAATTAAATCTGAGTGATTACTTCTATATTTTCTTTAGGCAGAGTCTGTAAGAGGGCCAGGTAGCCTCTGGATTCATCCTTTCTTTGAAAGGTGAAATATCCGGTAAATGCCCCTACAGTCAATCTCTGTATTAGAAATATGAAGTTCTCACATTTTCAGATTTAAATTTAGAATATGTTTGCACTCATTTACATAATTGAAAATGGATACCTTGCACCCTTTTCAAGTACCTTCCATTTTCAGATCAGATGGTATCAAAGCCAAGTTGAGCATTCCTTATGGTGTAAAAGGTTTTAAAATAGTGTAAGAGATTTACTGTTTTATTGGTTGCGAAATGGCTGCTTGAATGAGAAGGGGTCTTTTCTGACATTTGGTTAAAAGCTTGTCATTTGTTGGAAAGCTTTGAGGACTTTTCTTTGGAAGTTCCTTTTGGTTGTTTGAACATTTACATAATGTCAACTTCTGATACAAGTGAAGTTTCCTCCTTCACGAGATTCTTCAATGATGACATGAAGAATGAGTTCTTTAAGGTGAAGGACATGGTGTAGATTCTCATTGAGGATCAACGGGAAAGTGTTCAACTTCGTGCACAATTGCTAGCTATGCAGGAAGAGAAAGAAGCCATTCTTCAAAGACTGCATGATATGGAGTTGCAGCTTCTTCAGGCTCAAGAAGCTTTGTCCAAGAAAATACCACATCTTCAGGATGTAAATCATTCTGATTTGTCTTCAGTTTCCTCTATTGAAAAGTGTGTTGGTTCTTTTAAACGACATACAAGAGGTATTGGGTCCAAATTGATGTTGAAAATGGGCTATCAAGAAGGCAAAGGTTTGGGAAAGCATGCACAAGGCATTGTTGAGCCTATTTGTGTTGTGAAGCATCCCAAGAATATTGGTCTTGGCTATGAGCAGCTTAATGGCGAAGCTTTGAGCACATGCATTCAAGAATGTGATGCAAATTTGAAGAGAAAATTTCTCCCAAGTTCTCAATTACATCAATGTCATGATGGAAACCTTCCTTACCATTTTTTGAAGCCTTTCTTGCAGCAAGAAGATGGTAGACATGCAGCTTATGGCAAGCATGCAAAGCAGCATAAGAGGATTTCTTGTACATATTGTGGTCAATTTAACCATCATGTTTCAAGATGCTGGATGAGGAAGAAGGCACATAAGAAGCATATGAAGCAAAGACTACCTTCAAAGAAGGTGCATATGATTTGCACTTTTTTCCAAAAGAAGGGACATGTTGTCTCTCATTGTTGGACTTTGCATCCAACTCGTCGTCCCACGCACATGCAGCAAGAGGACAAAAATTTTGGCGAAGGTGGAACCTCATATTCCATTATTGATGTGGAAAGGGAAGTTTCAAATGAGGAAAAGTTGCAGCAGCAAAAGTCACCATGGAAGTGGCTTGGTGAGAAGTGGATGGACTTCTTGACACAGTAAGACGTACTCCTTTTGTACATATGCAAATTTCGGATGTATGCATGTATTTTATGCTGTAATATCTTTTTTGTTTTGAGCCACCTTAGATCATTGATCAAGGCTACGTTGTATAGTTTCACTCTAAAAATTTCTTGCCAGAAATTTCTGTGTGAGTTCAAGAAGGTCAGTTGTGGACAGCTGTGGACAAGCGCATTCAGAAAGGGAAATGTCAATTTCTTTTCATTTGTTGTTCAAATTCACTTGCTTTGTAAGGAAAAAGTGTTTGAAGGGATGAAGAGAAGAGGATTTTTATTCTCTTATTTGCTGTACTACAGTTCATTTCTTCATTTCAGTAAGCTTTTGGGGACCAAAAGCCTCTCATTTGGGAGGTTTGATCAGGAGCTCAAATATGAGCTTGGGAAAAAGCTCAAAACTGAAAGTGCTCAAATTGATTTGGAACCTAAGCAACAGGATAGGCCTCGATAATATGATCCCAATGCCGCAAACGGTTCGAAAAACGGACACTGTATGAAAAAGTTATTGCACTTTTAGTGGAGTGGGTCCGACGGAGCACGGACGGGCCAACCCTCCTCCCATGGAACCTCATCATATGACCAGTGTGGGAGCTTAATGATTAAGAGTGCTTAAGAAGCCTAATCTCAAGTTTAATATTTAATTAAGCTTCAGTTAAGTGGCGTTTAATATGGCGGATATTCTAGAGGCGCTCCCAAATTTAGGTGGACTTCCACTTTTAGTGGAGTTAACTCGCAGTTGCCCCAAATTTAGTGGAGGAAATTGGGGCAAAGTTGTTTTGGTCATAACTTTCTCATTACTCAACCTTTTGGAACGAATTTTTTTTTGATTTCATATTTTCTCAGTCTTTTGGACTCAATGGCGTAGGTTTGAGAGACATTGGAGCTCATTTTCGACCTGTGTAGCTTCAAAGAAGCTTTTTGAGCCACTAGGGCCATTTTGGGTTTTGAGTTTGGTTGAGCTGTGGGTAACCTTTTTTGGTGAATCAAAAGTCATTTTCGACTATTTCCTAGATTCCAGAGCCATTGGAACAGGTCTTAGCTCTTTTTGAAGATTTTCAGAGGCCGAAAACCTTTAGGAGAGTTTTCAGGGCCACCAGGGCCATTTTGGGTTTGGAGCTATTTGGAGTTGTGGTTATCAGTTGGAGGTGAACCAAAGCTCTATTTCAGATAATTTCGACCTTATGAAGCCATTGGAAGAGGTTTCAAAGGAATTTTAGGACTTCTATAGCCCGGAAAGTTGCAGAGAAGTTCAAAGCACCAGCAGGACATTGATGAAGAAATCACTATTTATGGTAAACCTTTCACTGTTTAGTGAATTTGAAAAGGCATTCTTAGCTTTTTCCTGACTTCTGAATCAGTTTATATATTCAGATTTTTCTATTGAGACACTTATAATCTTGTATTTCATTTTAGAGCTTTTAATACAAGAGGACAAGCCCATTTTGGGAGGCTTGATCCAGGAGATGTAGCCCAAGAGTTGGGGTGAACTCCTATATCATATTGCTGTTGTGTTTTGACATTATATTGCTGAATATTGTTGCTGATTCCCATGTTAATTTTCAGCAAAAACAATTACACTTAAGATACATAAACAGTGAAAATACATACACCATTTGCAAGCTAAATTTCCGCATAACATCTAGTTTAAAGCAAGATTATTTTTAATTAAATCTGAGTGATTACTTCTATATTTTCTTTAGGCAGAGTCTGTAAGAGGGCCAGGTAGCCTCTGGATTCATCCTTTCTTTGAAAGGTGAAATATCCGGTAAATGCCCCTAAAGTCAATCTCTGTATTAGAAATATGAAGTTCTCACATTTTTAGATTTAAACTTAGAATATGTTTGCACTCATTTACATAATTGAAAATGGATACCTTGCACCCTTTTCAAGTACCTTCCATTT